>JAHMML010000056.1:94942-491738 GCA_020341155.1 Eciton burchellii | reverse complement strand
TGTACTTAATTAAATTAGACCACTTAATTAAATTAGAATGTTTTATATGAATATATATATATATTCATATAAAACATTCTAATTTAACATTTCTACCAAAGTATTTAAAGTATTCGAAGTATTTAATGACATAAAAAATTATAATTATATTATAATTAATATTATAATTATATTATAATTATTATATATATTAAAATTATATATATATATATATATGTCTGCTAAGAACAAATTTATTAAAAAAAAATGTTTTTTAGATGATTATTTTCTACGATCTCTTATATCTTTAATTTCTTTAAATTTTATTCATAATTACTCATAATTAAAAGAGCATTTTATTTAGAATCTCTTCTACATAAATATAGTTCATAAATATATATATACTATATATATATATATACATATATATAGTAATTTTGACATATATGCTATTCAATCTCGGCATATTGAAACATTGTTATAGTGGAATATTAAATATGATCTAATAATATGATATCATCTAAAATTATACTGAAATTAATTTTATTAAATTGCAGAACGGAGCATGGAATGGACGGATCATGCCCACTCCTCTTTCCTAGCTTCGGGGAGCAAAATAGCTCTGAGCGGGGAGGGGGTTACTCATCGGGGGTTATTCAGAAGGTCGGTGTATACCGGTCAGGTGCAGATGCCATCGACTTGGGTTACCATACACTTGACAACAATGCCTGTCGTACTACGTCGGCTTCATCATCCTCGTCGACTCCGGGCGTGTCGAATCCACCGATGCGCCAACAGCATCAGCAACAGCAACAGCAATCATTACAGTCTAAACATCATCTAGTTCACCATATTGTAACGCATCTTTGCCAGCTTGATGACAATCTACTACTGAGGATCTTCGGTTGGCTGGACACTCGCGATCGCTGTGCCTTAGCACAGACTTGCCGCCGTCTTTGGGAGATCGCGTGGCATCCCGCTCTTTGGCGGGAGGTCGAGGTGCGTTATCCGCAGAATGCTACCGCAGCATTGAACGCACTTACACGTCGCGGCTGCCATACCTGTATTCGCCGTCTAGTTTTGGAAGGTGCTACCGGGTTACCTGGTATTTTCGCCCAGCTGCCATTTCTCAATCTGACTTCCCTGGTGTTGCGACATTCGCGTCGGGTCAATGATGCCAATGTCACCACCGTGTTGGATAGCTGTGCTCATCTCAGAGAACTTGATTTGACCGGCTGTCCCAATGTCACTCGAGCTTGCGGTCGCATCACCACTTTGCAGCTGCAATCGCTCGATCTCAGCGATTGCCATAGCGTAGAGGATTCTGGCTTGGTACTGAGCTTGATGCGGATGCCGCATCTAGGATGCCTTTATCTACGTAGATGCGCTCACATCACTGATGCCAGTTTGGTCGCTATCGCTTCTTATTGTGCCAGTTTACGTCAATTATCAGTATCGGACTGTATGAAGGTAACGGACTTTGGAGTGCGCGAATTAGCAGCGCGTCTTGGCCCGTCTCTCCGTTATTTCTCTGTGGGTAAATGCGACCGCGTGTCTGATGCTGGTTTGCTGATCGTCGCTCGTCATTGTTACAAGCTGCGTTACCTCAATGCCCGCGGCTGCGAGGCGCTCAGCGACAGCGCAACTATTGCCTTGGCGCGCGGTTGTCCGCGTATGCGTGCTTTAGATATTGGTAAATGTGACATCGGTGATGCGACTCTCGAAGCGCTCTCCACTGGATGTCCCAATCTGAAGAAGCTCTCTTTATGCGGATGCGAGAGGATCACGGATGCTGGTCTCGAGGCGCTAGCCTATTACGTACGTGGCTTGCGGCAACTCAATATCGGCGAGTGTCCCAGAGTTACGTGGGTTGGTTATCGCGCAGTCAAACGTTATTGCCGACGATGTGTCATAGAGCATACTAATCCTGGGTTCTGTAGCTGATTTAACCCGGCTTAACATTGTCGTTTACATTGACGATTTTAAGTAACGATGTGAGGAAATATTCTCGAGAAAATGTATCCCAAGAATGAAAATCTTCTTGAGCTTATTCTCTGGAAATACAAAAAGACCTTCTGAGGATATCAGGAATAAAAATGTGCTAAAAATATTGTAAAAATGTTTTCCAACTGGAACATCCGAAAATATGCTAAGAGTAGATAATTTTTTCATAATAATTTGACGATATCACGAAGTTTCTTGATATATTTCTGATATTCTGCAAGATACACGTATATGATATTCATAAAATATTCTTCAAGTATAAAGATATTTCGGGAAAATACGCAGGAAGCATATTCTCAGAATATTTAATTACCTCACGTTGCTGGTTTCAACTACCGGAGTGTAATATAGCAAAAGTTTATAGGGAATTATAAACCCAAATTTTTATCCGAGTTTATGCAATTATAATTACTTTTTCGATACAGCTACGAGAATGATGCAGAGCGAATTGAATTTGAGATTAGTAATTTGTATTGCTTGAAATCTATTTATTAACACGTACCATTTTATCGCTCGTAAGCATTAACTTGTAAAAAGATTGTTTCAAGATTGGTTGTAAAAATATATACATATATTCGCTTCAAAAATCGTGCGTGCTATTTATTGTTTTTGTAATTTAATGAATTGCGTAAAGAAATAATAAATCGTTTGTATTCTGTAACAATATTGTATAATTTATTATGTAACAACAACATGATATTAAATATGCTTGTTTATGGATGTATGTAAAAATATAATTAATTCTTAACTTATATATAAATATAGAATATTTTATTTCACTAAGATAAGATTTATTTCGATCGTAGAAAATTTAAATCATTGTAAACGCGTCTGCGTCTTCTTTGCATTTGAGGTTTCGCGTTTAGCGCTCTGCAACGAACGCCTGCGCGAATTTTCGCTGGAAACTCGCGATTCCTACTGGCGCAGCGCGGGATTCAGGGATGAAATTGCGCGGTGGTTGAAAACCGTCATCGCACGTCAGTCCTACGTAGGCGGTCACGCGGTTAAGGCCTTCAATTCCATGTCGCCGCCTCTCGTCCTGTTTCTTCAATACGGGCTTTTTCTGATTATCGCCTCCAGAAATGGTGAGCACATTGTTACTTCCGATTTTCCATTTTATTATTATCAGCTAGTAATTGTATGAAGCGAATTTTCTCTTAATGTAAATTGTAATTGTACGATGCAATATTTTTGTCTTTCTTTTTGCAATATTTCGCGGAGTTGAGATAATCATTTATTTTCTTAAATTAAAAACTTAATCTGTCAAAATAAAATATTTTATTATATCATAAGATTATATTATATTCCAATGAACGTTCATAAAATTTAATCAGAATAAAGATCCTGCTGCTCAATAGTGAGTTTACTGGCTTCGATGTAGAAAATTTCATTAACTTGCGGCATTGAACAAGAAAGAGTAACTACTTTATTTCAAAAATCGTTTTATTAACGTCTGCTTCTCATCTCTTTGAGAAATATCTTCTGAAACTTAATTACTTACTTGCTTATTTTCCATTACGCTTTATAATCTCGGGAACTAAGAAATATGTAGGTTGTCGTCAACGGTCTTAAGCTTTCAAGGCTTGATACTTGATAGTGCAACCCATTAGCAATTATTTAGATAAATATTGTTGGGCGTGAAAGCTCGTCACGGCTTTTACCATCATAGTTAAAACCGCTGATATCAAAAACGTTTAGGATGTAAATTAGTGACACGATCAAGGTCGAAACGTCATTCAGTTGCGAAGTGTTTTTATAAAATTGCCCTCGATGGAAACAAAGCGTACAATTCGCGTTTTAATAATCTGGAGACTTCTAGGGTTATCCTAAAATTTCAAAATGTTTCGCGATATGTTTGTTTTGCGGTATCTCAATTAAATCGTCGCAAAATTTTTCTGACAAAAGGATATTCTCTCGACCAATCAAATCGAGATAACTGTCGATGTATGTATGAATAATATTCTGATAAATGTTCAGTCGTCCAAGATTTAAACTTAAGCTTACCGCGTCACAGAAAATTGAAACAGAGAATTCTACTTCAATGTCGAGGTCAAATATACAATCGATGAGTGCATTCAGGCAGAATACACTGAGATTATCTTTATCGACATAAGAGGAAAGTTTGCAAAAATGTTTTGTCAATGATATATAATAATATCATCTTTTAATCAAGATGATATTAAAATGCATCACTCGAATGTTCTCTTTCTCTATAAAAAATCTGAATTTTTTCTTGAATTTTAGTTTGATAGCAATTCCAATTGCTGTAGCACTATCAAACTACTATGCAGAAATGATTTCTTTTTTTTTTGGAAAGATTTCGCTGTTAGCAGTCCGATTTTTCAAGAGAAGATTGCATTATTGTCCATCTTTTTTCACAAATTTTACTTCTAATTATACTTGAAATAATGCATTTATATATACATGCGCAATTTTTTTTATTCGAAAGAATCATTTGGATTCACGAAGGGCTGGAAACGCTTGGAAAATCGGCGAAGAACGTGAAAAGCCCACCTGTTTCCACGCGTTTTGTTTATGAAACGAAAGCGTGATGTAACTTTCGATCTTAACTGGACCTCGTTACGGTTGCATCGTAGCTAGCAGTGTAAACGTTTGCGAATCAGTCGCGTCAAGGGGCTATTCGAGACCTCCTCCATGCCATCAAGTTCGGCGATCGGAACATTGGTGGGATTTGCATATTCGCCATCGTCGCGCCTGCTCCTGCATTTAGTAAATCGGTTTACGTATCGAGCTTCTGGCGATCTCGATCGTATGGCCGATTATTCTCTCCTTACAAATTCTATTCTTTTATCAAAATACTACACCGGCTTCATGCGAGAAGTTCAACTTAGGTAGCTTTCGTAAAATATGTCGTAGTAAAAGGAAAGAAAAAGAAAAAAAAAACAAATTGAATACTACTCTGTAATTATAAATATATATATGCATGTACTATGATTTTGTGACATATCGTGATTTTGTTATACCAATGTAATTATTTATACATTTCGTTGCATACATTTCGTTTTCAGAGTTTGATTCGTATTATTGATCGGATCGAAATTCCATAAAAAACGTTTCTGTTTCAAGTTCTTCCGATTCATTTCTCTTAAATTTATCATCTTTAAGAAGTTTTGAATTCTTTTGAATTTGAAAAGTTATGCCTTTTTGAAAAGTTATGCTTGTCTGGTTGATTATAGCAAGAATTATCGGCTAACCGTTGAAATAATTCTAAGAAATACTTGATCTTGCTCGAAATAGATGGATAATAGAATATTTTTATATCTCGGGGTGAAGGAAGGGGTAACTCCAGATGGAGATGGATGTCTCTGTGCGGTGAGTCGTACTTGAAGAAATTCAATGTCAGTCAGTTGCACGATCCCACGAGACGTTCTACAGTTCACACAGTATCGACATCCGAGAAATCTCATTACAAATCCGAGATCCTTCGATTTACGTTTCAACGATGGTGACAGGCGCCGGCTCATTTCTCGATCTGCGAAAATCTCTCGTTTCTCGTGAAGACGAAAGATTTAAATCATATGCCAGAATTATGAAAATGTCAGATATTAAATATCTCATCTAATGTCTTCATATGCAAAAGTTATGAAAAATGACGAAATTTGTAATTTTCTTTTTATATTTGTGTAGAATTCAATATAACGTGAGAAATTTTATAATAATTAAATTTTAATGTCTGTGATATTTTTAAGTTAAGCTGGCGAGATCTTTGATAAAAATTACTTTACGTTGTTAAAAACGGATCCATAATTTATGATTGTGCAATAATTTGTTTGATTAACTTATATGTAGAACATATAAGGAACATATAAGGAACCGAAACATATAAGGAACCAATTTGTATTAAATGTTAGTTAATTGTTAATTTATATTAAATAATATATATATATACATATATAATGAAATATAATATTATATCTCATAATCGCAGATTAAAATAATTATTTTATACAATTACAAACATAAATTTTCGATTATATAGAAGAATCGATTTTGAAAATTGTTACCGTTGAAAAAATTCCTTAGAGATACCTAATAATGTTGCTTCAACGGCGCAACGATTATATTTGGAAGGGATTGCCGTTTGCGATTTTACAATTCAGATAAGAGTTCACTTTTTAATTGCAAACTGATATTTTTGCGAGGGGTGTCGCTTATCTTTGGCGGAGAATATTTCTTTGCATTTACGTTAGTAAGAGAAGACGGGACTGAATTGAGATTAACTCTCCGTCCTCTGACAGGTTTCACTACGCTTCACAGCACAATAGTCACTTCAATAAGGGTGGACTGATGTTCCTGATCACGTAGCCAATCGCCATAATGGACGGGTGTCCACGTAACGAAACGAATCAGAGCCGCGATCAGAGAGAAGGGTCTGGCGAAAGGAATCTCCGAAGTCGTTTTTGCAAGACGTTTCGTTTCTCAGGACCTTGCACTGCTTCTCACGTGCTCGATCTTGTGTTCCACAATCCTTTAATTCATTCTTTCGTTTCTCCGTATCGCTTGTATTACGATTTAAACATTGACATTTATTTTTTAAACAATTAAATTATTTCGAGGATACTTCGAGAATGGCACAATGAAATAATTGCATTCTCTATTTCTGCTTAGGTCTTTGCGACGAGCACGAATATAGATTGACGAAGCATCTGCTGGATGGATATGATGCGGGCGTGAGGCCAGCTAAAAATTCATCTCAACCCTTGGTTGTGGTCTTTGGACTCTCTCTTCATCACATTATTGACGTTGTGAGTATTGAGATGCAAACAATCCCGAAACAACCACGAGAAAACTTAATTCCGAGATCACCGTTGGGTTTCTTTAGCACTTTCTTAATTAGTTACTTCGAATCTACACTTTTGTAAATTATCACTTGGCAATATGAATACTTCTTCAGGGAAAAAAAGAGCTTAATGGATAAATACGTATAAATTTTTCCGTTTGTAAACGAAAACATTTTCGGCTTGGGTTTCGAATATTTTGTAATATTAGGTATTTATTGAATTTAATAGAAAAATTGGATACGAAAAATTGGAACGATATCCTTTCATTTCCGCGATGGAATATCGAAGGTAGCTAAAATAGAAATAGCGGAAATTTCGATACACTCCTGTCACTCCTTAAAATTCAGCGACCGTAGGAAATATATTATTAAGAAAATATATTATTGGTTGCGCATCTTGCATCTGAGGAGATCTTCCTTTGCTAAAGACCAGGCCAAGCAGAGTTGCGATATCTTTAAAGATATTCTTATATTTTGTTTTGCATTTTACATTGCATTATTGTACGCATTTCCAGGGCCACGCGGGGACATTATTGTTTTTATTAACATAATAAAAATAAATGCGAGATCTAAATATCCCCTTCATAAACAAAACGCAACGACATCGTTGAAGTATAACTATTTTAAGAAGTTTTTAAATTTCTTTCAATCCATGGCTTGAGACGCGATGGATAAAATTTAAGAAAATGTATCATTGCGATATAGATGACATAGATATGTAAGATACGCAAAATAAATTGATGTGAAAATAAATAAGACAGCATGACAGTTGCAAATATCTTTCAGCATAACGACGGTAATGAGGACATTTCTCACAAGAAATACGCATGCTTATAGCGTAACATAGTCAATATATGTCGTTGTTGGCCTTCCTTTCATTTCATTGATGCAAAACATAAAATTATATTTTGTTTCAATTCACATAACTCATTTATTAATTCCACAATACTCTGATTACTTGGTGAATAATAATCAGATGAATCGACGAATATTACTTAAATTTTAAGCATATTTAATTTGTACAATCGAGATATTCATGCAGCTCTATGATGACAGTATTCTCATTACATCACGCTTTATTGTTTCACGCATTCAGTTGATTCTTCGCAGTAATATTTCTTGATGGTTCTAGAATGGTACATGAAGATGGATATCGAGCACTAGTGAGAGCGATATGGCCTCTTTTTGGGGATTATATTAATATGTATCCATCTTTTCTTATCATGGAAATAAGACATTACGTGAAAATTGGATATCATAAAGAAAATTGGATATCATTAAATAACACAGCTTTTATTAAATGAAAGAGAAAACATATTAAAAGTTTCAAAATTATTCCTAAACTACTTGTTCTAATGAATGCTCATCTCAGTTTATAAATACATAATAATAGATATCATTATGTCTTTGTTTTCCAAAATATATGAATAATAATTAAAATGAAATATTTATAATTAACGAGATTTATAACAACGTTGTCGCGTCGTGATATGAGTGTAGCGTCTCTTCTAGTGTAAATGTACACGCGAAGAATATTATCGACAGATGTGTACTCTGATGTTGCTGTGCGCTATTCTAATTATCATATTGAATCTTGAGATGTCAGACGCACGCATGTCAGATCTTTCGAAAGTTCGTAAGGTAACGGAGCTACTCGATAGGCATAAAGAAAGTCGTGACGCTAATTAGAACCTTGAATATTTATGCTTCGTATATAATAATAATGATGAGACAGAGATCTAATCAAACTATTGCATCGATAGCATCAAGCTCTGCTAAGATTTTTGCCATGATAACGTTCGCGGAACTTGTTGAGTTCCGGGTTTCCCACGATTACGGGAATACCATGAATTAAATACCACGAAACTGTTCCTTGTACTCTCCGGAGTTAATTAAATGTTTTACATAACCGAGAACCATCATAATATTTGACGTCTTGTTGACATCTTTTTCAGAAGGAAAAAGTATAAATAAACATATGTATCTGTTGAATTGATTTCTCATTAATTTCTCATTAATATGTTCCGTCGAATTTTGATAATTATTGATATAAAAGTCTAAATCAGTGTACCAATTTTTGAAAAATTTGCTAATTTTTGAAAAAATCATTGTTATTATTATTTAATTTATACTATATAAGTGAATTTATTTTACGCTATAGTCACTTGTTTGTCATTCATTTAATACTCGATTTATTTTTAATTTATTTTTAAGTGTTATACATCGAGAGTTTTCTAACTTTATTTTCCATTTTTTAACTTGGTTTTTACTCAATTTTTTTGCTTAACGATAACGAGAACATTTTTCGCAATAAATGCAACATGCCCGCAGCACAGCAACATAGCTACAAAATTTGGTTTATTTACTTTCAACTAATTTACTTTTAAAATATACTTTTTTAATTCAGAATGCCAATAGAAGCAAATAAAAATTAAACTTATTACGTTTATTTGTGAATAATATTACTGTTTGGCGCGACTGTAAAATTGCTTCGAATTTTCTATTGGATTATTTTCTTTTTCTATAAATAGGAAGAAAGATAGACTGGTCGTTTATCGATCATTTCGTCGATAATTTGTGTCGTCGATATGTATGCAGTATAATTAATGAAACAAATCAATTTCAATAATTTTCCTTCAGAAACAAATTGTGTCCTTTTTGACACAGGATAAACTTAAGATATTTTAAAATACGACGCTTGTAATAATCATTTCTTTCTGAATAAATAGTGACATATAATGAAAATTACATGCATTAATTAAATAATCTGAAATTATTTATTTATTTCTTTAAGGAGACAAAAAGCTCAGGTATCAAGATGAAATAAATTCTAATATAATACGTATGATTAATTTAATTCATATACAAACGAATTTTTGTTCAATATTTTTACATCTTGACAATTATGTTACGCTTTCATTGCAGGATGAAAAGAACCAGATACTCACGACCAACTGTTGGGTTACGCAGATCTGGACCGACCATCATTTGAAATGGAATGTCTCGGAATTCGCTGGAATTCGAGTAATCCGCGTTCCCTATAATCGTGTCTGGCGACCTGACACCATTCTGTACAACAAGTGAGTATTTGTCTTGCACGGGAATAGGATAATGCGAATTAGAACGTATCGTCAAGCAAAAATGCTTTTTAACAAACAACAAGTCGCCTACGTACTTGTCGCTTTGAAATATTTGAGACATCCCATACAGAAGTAATATATAAAACCTGAGAAGAAAGACAAACTAAAAGCAATTCCAAATGAGATTTTGAGAAACTGTAACAAGAATCAATGCGAGATGTAATCGTATAAATGATTGAAATAATTTTTGCGAGTAGCAAAAATACCATAGGAGTTCTTCCTGAAATTACCGCGTTTCCATACGAAATGGAGAGAGATAGAGCTCGAAAGTATCAGCAGAAATCAAAGACACTATATTCACTTTTCCAATTTCCCGATTATAGTGCCGACCCACAATATAGTTCAGCGGTCATTAATACAAACGTGATCGTCAGTCACACGGGCGAGGTGGTCTGGTTGAGCCACGGTATCTTTCGTAGCAGCTGCGACATAGACGTGGAATTCTTTCCCTTTGATGAGCAACGGTGCGCTCTTAAGTGGGCCTCATGGACATATGACGGATACCAAGTGAGTCCCAGCACATTCTCTGCATTCTTGCATCGCGCAATTTTCGAATTTTTGTTCACGCGAGCCGAAGCTTCGCGTTTACGTAATTGAATACCCGATTTTAATGGAGCAAGTCGGACTGAGTATCGAATCTCCTTCTAGAAGAGCGGTGAGGAATCGACGAGTTCTGTTGGAGGAATTTCGAAATTTCAAAATACGAATAAGCATTTCCTACCGCATGATCGATGGTAAAATTTGCCGGTATTGTTCAAGACATTTTTACATGATTAATGAATATATCTTGTTAAACGATAATCCGAACGATGCTTCTCATTTGACGGCTTCGTTCATTGATTTCCATAGTCGCGAGACTTCAGAACTGTTCAGAACTGCGACGCAAAGTTCTCGAGTGATTCAACCGCCGGCGTGATTGTTAATTTCAGAGATTCTTTTTTAAATTGCATTAAATTCAGCGCTCAGCCAGCCGTAATTATTCGCGGCATTGTGTTCATCTTCACATTTAATTCCGCGGTATATTTTGTGCTTTCGAGAGATATTATTTAGAGAATTACGGCGAAAGCACGGTAAAAGTATCGGGCAGCGTATGAGGATTAAAGTATCAAGTATAGTACATGTAAAATATAACGGCATAGATATAAATTAGGACGAAGATGAACGAATGTCTCCTACGCTTACATCCGGGGCTTTAAAAACGCGTCCAATTTTTTTTTTTCTCTTTCTCGGTATTACACGGAGGCATGCGAAAAAGAGAAAGAATTGCGGACACGGCATGTAACGGCGGAACGAATTTTGCATATGGAAAATATAAGACGTAGTTGTTGTAGTCGTGTCATTCGCAAAACGAGCCCGATCGGCCTTCGAAAGTTCGGGGACGCTTAACGCAGCTGTGGAATCGAAAACGCCGGCTCGCCAAGTCGTGAAAATGGTTGGGGCAGATCGAAGAGCTTAATCCCGGCATCCCGGCGAGAAGAATTCAATACGAGAGTCGTTCCGTTCGTCTCCACACCGAGTTCGCTGCCTATCTCTCACAGAGTTTCCCCATTTTCTATCTTTCCGCGTTGAATACACTTTGCGTGTCGCTGCCATCGTCACCTCTTTTTCTTGCTGCGTGGAGGTCGAGAATGTCATTGCGATTGAAAATACATGATCCGAGAGACGTTCCGATTTTCGCGAGAAACGGGTCAATTATTCCTCGTTGGTCTTGTACTAACGATCGATCCCAGTCAACGGTCAATTTATCAAGCGAAAATTTCTGCAAGAATACTTTTCTTAAAAAAAAATTTGGATATGACTTCTTTTTGAACTAATAATTATAATCGTTGATTTGACAAACGAAGCTACAAATTACATGCTGCGACAAGATTCATAACAAGAGGGAAAGAACAAAGGAATTTTCTCTTCTTAAGCTGAAAGATGGAAACGATATGAAACCTCGATCAAAAATTTATTTATCGATATTTATTCTTCAACTCCATTTATTTGTACGATACTGCAATAATGAGTATCCAGAATATACAGAATCATTAACGCGAGATCAAAAAGATCTCGATCGCAGCGAAAGACATTCGACCTGCCGTCTGCCCGTTTAAAGCTCGATAAATCGAACCGAGTTTTCCATTCATGTTTAGCGAACGGCGCAACATTCGATAAACCGCGCACGGTGGACTTTTTATCGCAAATTCGTTGGCTTTTATGACGGGCGATTCGCGTCGTTGAGCCTCGAGCGTGCACGAGCGTAATTCACACCGAGGAAATTTTGCGGCCACCAGCTCGAACTGGAGAGGCAGAGAGGCGAGCAGGGGGATGTGAGCAATTATCAGGCGAACGGCGAATTCGACCTTTTGGACTTCACCGCCCGCAGAAACGTCGAGTATTACTCCTGTTGTCCGGAACCATATCCGGACATCACCTACGAGATTCGCTTACGACGGCGTCCGCTATTCTACGTCTTCAACTTGATCCTGCCTTGCATACTGATCAACGGCGTCGGTAAGCGGAGGACGTAAATGTGCATACGTGACCGAAACGCTATGAAACACCTTTGGAGAATCGCGAAGCATGGACGCTCGAATGCCAAGGAGCATGATAATTCTGCATAAATGCGTCGTTGATTCCACGTTTTCTGGCACTTTGAGGAACCGTTGGTTGGATTGTGCTTGATTACACGTGATTTTCAAAAGTTCTTTAAAAATTCCATTCCATTCCGTTGTCGGATAATTCGAATGATCACTTCGAGGGATGTCCTTTTCGCAGTAGATGCAATGCTTAACGATAGAATAGCTGAATCGAGTCGAATCTTGCATGCGCGAATTAACGCTAATGTACGACGCATACGGTAACGCGACGCGAATCTCAACCATCTCAAGTTGTTTATTAATAAGGGAAGTAACAGTTCTCATCGTTAGTTATGGAGTAAATCTCATAAATAAACTTGCGAGATTACGAAGCAGTCTGCATGAGAAGTTATATTACGAGATTAGATAGCTTTTACCCTACCGATTTTTTCGCACTCTTCGCAGGAGACCTGTTTGCATAAGAAAATTGAGATTGACCCTAACGTGAGATACGGATCTAATGAATTTGCATAATAGTTTTCGTAATCCCGAGGAAAAAAGAGCGTCGGAGCCGATTATTATCAATACGAGCGATCAAATTATACGTTAAATTATTAAGCGACGAGACAAATCGCGGGATCGTCGCTTTTGTATTAAAGTCTTGCAATCTTGCTTCAGCGAAATTATGCATCTAAGACGATCCATTGGACGATCAGATTTTTTCGCGAATTTGGAATTAATTTTTCTATTGCGATGGATATCGAGAAAACTCATAAGCGCAAGACTTTTGGATATTAATTATTTAATATTGTAATTATTGAACTAAAAATTCTCTTAAAATTGATTTGTCACTTGAAACTCGGGAAATTTCGATAATAGCAAACCGAAAACGTAAACGTTCTTTACACTATTAACTGAACTGTTAAAACTAATGATCCACGAGTATTAGTTGCATGCCATTTGAAGATAATATCGCTTTAATCGCGTTAAGATTTGAGGAGAACGATTTAAGTTGCCGCTTTTAAAGAAACGAAGGCGCGAAACGAAGCATTTCATTATATTGCTGTTGCCATTTACCGATAATGAGAGAAATTTACTGAGCGATCGCTCGATACCGGTAATCACTGAAGAAACGGCTTTTGGAAAGAAAATAAACTAAAGCAAAATATTGCGCAAGTATAAATAAATAAAGCCAAGAGGTACTTCAGAGATAAATCAATAAAAGTATAGAAATATTAAGAATATAAATTCTAAGAGCGTGTGGAACAATCGGAACGATCGAAAAAATGAAACAACGAGCAATGGTTTTCCGATAATAAAATCAGTACTTGCAGTAGGATTAAAAGTGACAACTACCGAGAATTTTATTCTCAATAAAACGGCTTTAATAAAAATAGTCTATTGATTCGACGTTTGTACAAATCCTTGATCGTTTAACAACGATAACAACGAAAAGAACACAGTTAAATCTTTTTTACATACGAGAAGATACCTCGACGTGAAACAGCAATTGCAAACCTTTTTGTTTCTCTCTCTCTCTCTCTCTCTCTCTCTCTCTCTCTCCCTCTTTCTTTCTGTTTCTCTCTTGTATTTTGAAGAAAACGTAGTATCGAGAATCTGAAAATTAATCAATAAGAAATTTAAATGTTGAAATAATTACTGTGATACAATATATACACACTCACAAAAACACACACACACACACATAACTGTAAATAACGCGATTATAATAATGGAAAACATTTTAATAAAAATACTTAGAACAAGTTTAAATACACATGTATCAAAACTCCAAGAAAATTTGAAACTCGTGTTTTCCTGTTTCTTTTCTTACCTTTTGATCGATCCGCTGTCGATTACGGCTGCTCTCGTGTTCGTTGCGAGTTCTCAAAGTGCCGCGGAATACCTCGGATTCAATATTCCGCGGCAAAGGTAAAACTTCTACAGGCGCTTTTTCCGTTTGCTTTACAGCCCTGCTAGTATTCTACGTGCCCTCGGAGTCGGGGGAAAAAGTCACCCTCGGCATTTCGGCTCTCCTCTCCATGACAGTGTTTCTGATGACCATTCGCGAAACTTTGCCTCCCACAGAGAAGACGCCACTAATAAGTGAGCATAGCCAAAAATCGTTTCCGATAAGTTTTCATCTCACAAATGAATTTGTAATTTTATTCAATGAGCTGAAGAAATGCGATACTCTTACTATAACGTTAATGTTAATCATGTTAATCACGAAAGCGATTGGCTAATTTTCGAATATAACGATGACGCAAAATCCAATCTCCGTTCGATCGTTACACACTGTTCGTTATTCATTAAAAGGTTCGATTCTTTTTATTTGGTTTTTTTATATGGTTAACCAGTGATAAAAGACGGAGCATTTCGTCTTATTTCTGCTAATATAATCCTCAAAGGAGAATCCCGAGGGGTGTATTCAAAGAATAGCGAAACAATGGATTCAGTATCGTTATCGTTTAATGCAGAAAAACTTCGTTTAATGATCGTGTATCGTTATTTGCATAAGAAACGATTTCTTTGAAAGATTATAAGAGATACATGGTATTCGAATCGTACTTGTCTCGCTAATACAAAGTATATTATCATTTCTTACTTTATGCTACTATCTTGTATTTTCTTACTTTATTGTATTTTCTATATTTTGTGTCTTATATCTCTCCTAGAATTTATTTTAGAAAATAAATATTTCAGACTTTCATATTTTATAAAGTTTCATGTTTTATTAAAATTTGTTTTCCTCTCATCTTAAGGATTTATGCGAACGAAAGATAAATGGAGAGTTACACGAATTCAGTTATTTTATCTATCTGCCTTTTTCTCCCCGATGTTTCCAGGTCTCTATTATGGCGTCAGCATTTGCCTGGTATCGTTCGCGTCCGGTTTGGCGGTCGTGACATTGAATTTGCATCACCGTGGAGTACGGGGCGCACGGGTACCAAGTATCGTGAGATCGCTGGTTTTAAACAAATTAGCCAGGATAGTATTTCTGAATTTCCAAGAGGAGAATAGATCGGTAAAACGGATAACGTAATGCACATGCATATTGTTCCTTGTAATACGCGGGGCATTTTGCAAATCGTCATCCGGTTTCCTAATCATTTGAATATAATAAGATCGAGCCAATATCCTGTTACACGCTTTTTAACGATCGATCGGATAATATCTTTGACGAAAGTTGCGTACTACTTCCGCCATAATAATGCGAATAATGATGCGAATAAAGTCGGTCTGAGATCTTTCACGTACATAAATATAAAAAGTTGCTGTTACAAAGGAGTGTAATGTTATAAAAGGGGTATAAAAGGACAGAACACGGTACAGAATATCTGCAATAAAAATATGATTCATTTCTCGATGGTTGCAGATTGGAAACTGCAAAAGATCTGTCGAACATAGATATATATACATATATATACATAAAACAAATTTATTGATTGCAATTATCCAAATCATAGCAATTTAAAAAATAATTTATGATAAGATTAAATAGGGATTATATGTAAACGGTAATTTGACCTTTGAGTTTTACCGAGTTATATAAATATATCATATTTGACGGAGAGAGAAAGTTCCCACAGATCGGTATTACGTGAATCTTACGTAGTCTGTCTAAACTTGCGCGCGCCCACTATTATTTTGTTCTATAGAAAAGTTACAGAGCGATCATCAATTCGAGATCACAGAGATTTGTTATATCAGCAGGAGCCAACGGAACAATTCCAGAGGAGAAAGAATAATTGTCCGTTGCATTGTAAGCCCGAATTGCCGGAGCAGCACGTATCCCCCAAATACGTGTCGAAAAGGGAGGATAGTAACAGCAATAGCTCCAGTTTAGGTGGGAGACTTGTTGGAATATAGTTTCATCTCTTTATTATGCTTGCAGATAAACGAATATCTGTTAATTTCTTTTTCTTCCTTTGAGCTCATCTTCCCTTGAACTCGTATTCCTCGATACACATTGTCGCGTGTTCTCATTTTTGAGCATTTCTTCTGATTGCATCTTAATTTGCACTTTGATTTATCTCATTTATTGCAAGCTCGTTTTGTATTATTGTTAGGAAATCGTTGTAAAAGGAAATTCCGTAGAGTTACAATTTTCTGAATTGAACAGCTTACGTATACTGATTAATACTGATTACGACTGTAATCTCTATACTGATTTTTCTTATTTTCGTTATTATTTCAAGCATCTTTAATAATCTTTCGCTTAATCCGGTCTGGTTGTTTTAATCTCTCTTTAATCTTTAATGCATTAATTTGTGCTGTGCGATTAATACATAAATCGAATCCAACGATTATACAGATCTCGGAAAGGAAGGTAGCCTTGAGGCGCAGTGGTCCCGGGTTCTGGGAAGAGTGCACGCGACTATCGAGAGGAACGAGCGGCGTTTGGTCGAGCAAGATCGCCGGGAAAGGACAGAATTAGATTGGAAACAGGTCGCCTTGGTCAGTGATCGTGCACTGTTGTGCATTTTCCTTCTCACAACAATTGTCAGCACGGCAGTGATTTTATGCGGCTCGCCCCCGACTCCGGATACGTCCAAAGATGGGTAATCATCGGATTATCAATCCGACTAATCGGATTGGCTAATCGAGCAATCAACGCGACAAACACTGTGAAGAATCATCGATCGGAATTCGAAACGGGATAATTTCATTCCATTAATAAAGCAACTTTGCAAATTAATTGATACAAAAAATAATGTTTTCTGCATTTTATAAAAAATTGTATACTCTATTCTATTCAGGCAAAACATAAATTTTGAAAAATCTCTGTGAGAATTTTTCCATCTCTTTATTATTTGTAATAATATATTATCTCAAATTAAGAAAAGACTGAAGACGGTTGTCTAAAAATTAAAGTATCTTCATTTTTTGTAACATGTGACTATTTCTGTCGAAAATGAAAAATTTCTTTGAAATATTCTAATTCATTTGTGAACAGTTTTATCTTATAAATATTATTTATAGATATTATTTGAATAAATAATAGTAAAGAAATCACTTGGCGATCAATTTAATTTAAAAATGAGAAATTCTCGCATTTCCATATAGATAATTTTTATTATTCTTTAAATATATCTATTTCTTGCATGCACCGAATGGTTATAAGAGAAATATAATCATATAATTTCGAGTAGATGTAAAATATTTAGAAAACAACAATATTCGTCTTTAAACCGCTAAAGGAAATTTAGAAGAATAAGTACTGATGTTTGTTAATCTGATGAAATTTATTCATCTTTTATTTTTAAACAGATATAGAAATTTTATATCAATTTGTAGTTTAAAATTTGCGTTTTATCCGAGAATATTCTTTCTATATAATGTATATTAATAAAAGAATAATTTTGAAGTAGCTGAAGACTGTAAATACATGCATCGAATTTGTCACAGAAATGTATGTAAATTTAGTGATGTAAGTTATTAGAAATACAAATGTAACGTTGGTGAGAATATAAAAAGTTGATATAGATTTAGATATAGACCGTTTCTTTTTGATAAAGAACTTATTTGAATGTAAGACGAATGCATGATTAATATTAATGTACAAAGCACACTTAAACAGGGTCGAAAGTATAATAATTAAGATTTCAAGAAAATAAATAAACTTTGTTTATTGTATACAATAATCATATTGAGACCCTACAACCATATGTTTAAGTTATAAAATTTTTTATAAAACCATGTAAAATAAATCTCTTTGCATACATATAAAAGTATTTTTCTGCATTTCCATCTATAGAAATGTAAAAGTATAAAATATATATAATAGAATATATATGAATATAAATGTTGCCTAATTATAATTAGCAATAATCTGTTCAAGAATTCGATAATAAAATTATATAAATATTAATTCAATAATAACTCAGTAATTCAATAGTAATCAGGTACAGGCGCACAAGCTATTTTTACGAAATCTTCATATTTAACGTGCCCATTTACAGATACATTAGCTTCACGAAAAATCTGCTCCACTGAAACATGATGTAATACAATAATAAAGTAGCGTATAATATTATACTAATTATTTATTAACAATTTACAAAAAACAAAATTACAAACCTTCCTTGCTACTCAATTGCTCTCCCCAATGGAGCAGCATATGTGCTAATTGTCGAGTTGAAATGGTGCCACTATGAGAGATATCCATAGCTTGAAAAGCTTCAATTACTTCTTTGGGCAGATTCTCTGCACGAGTCTGAAGATGCATCACTTCCAAAAAATCAGCAAACGACATTTTTCCATCTAAAATTGACAGAGAAATACATATCACACTCGTAAAGAGCACACAAATGTGACGAAGAAATGATCTCATTGAAGATTACTTTTATCCTTTATATATTTGTTTAATTCCGCAATAGTTGGGCTCAAACCTAAAGACCTCATGATTATGGTAAGCTCATCGAGTGTACGAATCTGACCGCTTCGAGCAAACAGATAGAAACATTCTCGGAACTCTACAAAAAATATATCTCAACATGTATTGTCCAAAATAGAGTGGTGATACTCGGCAATACTTTTCACATACCATCTATATCTTCTTCCCTGAAGTAACGTGCCTGCAATAGCAAAGTGATCAGTATCAGTATCAAACGTACAAGCACAATCACGTCTGATTTAAGAATTGCTGTTACGTCGAGAAATTTATGAATTCAGGAATTCAGGTCTGAGAATGCGAAGAACATTTCAGATCTTGGATACCCTGGATGTAAGTTGGGGTTCAATTCGCATCTTAAAATTGACAAAGCGCGATTGTAGTATACATATTAGGATTACCATGGTCAATTATTTTTATCGAAATAGATAAATTTCTCTCCTGCGATATCCAGCCTCTGCCCTCTCACAACAGCAGCTGAGTGCAATGACAGCAACGTAACCTCAGCCTCACCTGTTCCCCCGTAGCTTGTAAGCGGGCGACACCATCCGTCGCGATGGTTTACTAGGAATCCCGGTCGTGTTATTCACCTTGCGCGGTGCAAGTCGATCGGTCCGTGTCCTTTTCTTTGAAATAAAAAAAATAAAAACGGGCAAAAGAGCGCAGAGACACGTCTGAGAAAGGGAGCTTGATATTCCTCCGAAATTTACTTGCGAAAAAAATTAGAGACCCGCGCTAGAAGTGTCGGATGTCTTAGATCGCCTAGAATTAATAATGTAATATTAATTAAGACGCGCTATTCATACACGTACACGAGTTTTTAATTTAATGATAGTTCGCGTGACGCGTCAACGCGTCAACGATTTTGCCTTCCAGTTATTCTGGTCTCCAACGAAGTTCGCGTTTATCGGGAGATGCCGAGGAATGGATTAAACCAGTTTGCTGAAACGATAACTTTATTGCTGTTACAATTTTTCGATAATACAATTGTCGATAGCGACAACGACAGATCATTATTCTTGTTCGGCATAGCGAATCTTTCTAACAATAACAATTTGCCAACAAGAAACAAGAAAAAGAAACAAAATAAATTAACCAAACGGCAAATCAGCCGTTCGGCAAGCTTTCGGGGAACAAATTCCGCGCTAATTGCGACTAATTCGGCGGGAAAAAGCGGCGCGAAGCCGCCGCTAACGTCCCGCGCGGAAAGAATAGCCGAATGGAACAATGATCCGGTAATCGTCCTTTCCGGCGGCCCATTGGATTAGAATTTATTTCAAACGCGGGGGAGCGCATGCCGCGCACGCTATTGATTAACGTTCGCTCCTCGTTATAAAAAAAAAGCCTTGCCATCAATCTCGCGCCTTTTTCTGAGCTCGGCGATTACCATTTCTTTTTTTCATTCCTTCCCCCCCCCCCCCCGCCCCGCCCCTCTTCCTTTTTCCATCTTGGAGACGAATAGATTTTTTCGCGTCTCCGGGAATCTCATCTCGCTGTACTCTACGCCTCAAAGGAGAGGCACGAGACAAGTCAAACGTGAAATATCCATTTTGCAAGTACGATCATGAATTAGCGACATGGTTCGATTGTAATAAAATTTCTTCGTTAATTTAGTGTCATCGCTTTTGTATATCGTAAACCGGATTTATAGACCGCGCTGCTTACGTTTCAAATAACTTGCGCGTTCGCGATACATGAAATTGATTGAGATATAATATAAGATTTAAGATAGAGATTTCGAGATAGGATTCCCTATATTACCGCTTAATTTTACATTAAGTCACACTGAGTACAGAGAACGTATCTAAGAACGTAGATTAATTACATTAAATTAAATTAGATTTACATAAACGGATTTACATCTTACGTCCCGCAATAATTGGAAATAGATTAAATGAATCGCGATTATCCGATGTCTTGGATGGACGTTAATTTAGGCAATCATTGACCAAGTGTCAATTACAAATCTTTTCATCCTTTCATCCTTCGACTCACGACTCACAACATTTCATATGCCTAAAGTCAATTCCAAGTTCATCATCCAGCCGGAAATGCAATTACGAATTGCATCGCGAATAAACAGAAGTCGATCGTTATAACAGTCAATACGAAAGGTTCCCGATCGATAGTCGAGAACAGTTAGTTCCTCTCGGGATTAGCAATCGTTAAGAGCAGGTACGAACTCGCGGCAGCGATGGCCCGTGGAAACTAATTGGATATCGCGGGTTCGTCCTTTGCAGCATACCGTTTCCATAATTAAATTGCTCGCGGCCTCGGCGGCGCCGCCGCATGTCGATAATCAAACTAATCCACGGCGCAACATTCCCGGGGTAATGGTTTCGCGCCGTTGAGGACGAGGGAGCGATAACGGGAAGAAAATTCCGGCCAGCCACCCCTCGCCCCTCCTACCCCCGCAGCTTTTAGTTGTCCCGCACGTCTTGGGTTCTCCCTAGATGTTCCTCGTGCTTGTACTCTGTATTCTTTATTTCACGTGATGAGTCGCATCGATTCGGCAAGATGCGCGTACCTCTGAGGAGTTTACGAAGGTAAAAGCGATGCGCCGAACGGCGTGGAAAAATATGGCGCGACAGTTGAGGTAGAAGGTAGACGGAAAGCAAACGTGCGCAAAGTTACACGAGAAAGGGGAAAGAGAGAGGAAAATCAAATAGAAGAGAAGAGAGAAAGGCAGAGATCAGCGCGAGGGATGGGAGCGAGAGTGCACGCGAGAAAGAGAAAGTTCGTTTGACGAAAGATGACGAGCAAATGCGTTCTCTCTCTCTCTCTCTCTCTTTTGCTTCGCGATCGTCCTGCTGCTGCGTGTCGACAGAGAAAGAGAACAAACGGGAGATACAGGATGGGCGTGCGCGCGGCCGGGAGTCGGACGACGCGTTCGTTGGCGGCCAGGAGGTAGAATAGATAGAAGGGGGAGAGGGAACGCGAGGGTTGAATAAGCTCGTTCCGTCTGTGGAGGGGAGCGACTCGGTGCGACGGGGTAGCGGAAAGCTAGCGGAGGGAGAAGGAGAGAGAAACATTAATATCCTGGTCTGGTTCGGCGAATAACAGACAAAGATATATACCTTCACCCTCGATCTCGATCGAGATATTAACCTTTCCCTCATCCTCCGATTATCAATTTTTTTATGATAAATTCGCCTATAGCATATCCGGAATAAAACGAGATCGCGGCAGAGAGGGAAAGGGAGCGACGGCGCGAGAAAGATCGCGCGCGGTGCGGAGTAGCTCACGGTAGTGTATGTGATCACGTGGGTGAAATGCGCGAGAGGGGGAAGTACAGTTGGGTCGAACGCGCGCGATTGGTGGGGGAAGTCGTTGTCCTCGGGAGTCTCCGTACGCGCGACTCCACGAGCACTCTCGTCAGTGCGACACGGGACGTGTTTATGTGAGGTGGTGTTTGCGTGCGCGCGCGCTTTCGTGTACGTGTATGTGTACGTGTCGCGCTCGCGCGGCGTGACACTTGGTCTCGCGGACGACGACCGGTGCGTTGTCCCGTGTCGCGGCTGCCGCCGGATCTGACGGGAGCTAACCCCTCACAAAGGCCCGACCTTCCGGCTCCACGCGCGCATAACGTTATCAGTGTGTGCCTCTGTGTATGTGTATTTTTTTACATATCCCCGGATGACCGATGCATCGCGTGCAACAGAATACGCGGGCGGCGTCGTCATGCGACGGTGAGCGCCGATGACACGGGGCTCCTGCATCCTCGGGCGGCGCGCGTCGTCGGCGGGCAGCAGGATCGCGGCGGCGGGGACGGCCGCCAGCGGCAGGATTCTCCGAGCCACGACGAACCGTCTCTCTCGGTAAGCGTGAGCGAATACAGATGAAACAGATGTATCATTGCGCGCGGGCACACCGACAGCGTTACGCGCGCGTGCCGCAGACGGTTTCGACAGTACCGCGTGTGTCCTTTTCGAGAGAGAGAGGGAGAGGAGGGGAGACGCGATCCTCTCGACGATCTTCGGAGTCGATTGCTTCTCGAGTGCAATTCAAAGGGAGAGCGCCGATTGATTGCGATATTTGAATTTCTGTACGTCAGCTTGATGCCGGAATAAACTTTCAAATTAAATTCGATATACCGCTTGAACTTGATAATTAAAAGTACAGAGTTCTCCTTTCTCTCGCTATCTATCTCGCGTTTTTTGCATCCATAAAAATTTCACGCATGACAAATTCCGCTCCGATAGCGCTCCGATATCAAAATAACCGCCATTTTTATTGCTCGTTTATATCTGTCACTGAAGGGATACGTGCTGATGACGTATACGCGCGCACTGTGCGCGGGGATCCCCCTGTTTTCGTTACATTCGGACGCGTTCTAGCGCGTTGTGTTTCGATCCGAATGAAAGGAATACCATCTCGACATGAGCGAGATGAGATTTCTCGAATCGTTGATCGAAGATCGAGATAATAATTTGGCGATTAGCGATTAAAAACGTAATATCCTCGTAATATCCTGATATTTCCGCTAGAAACTGTATCCTCGCAATTTCCAGCTTTGATATCAAGAGAAACGACTGCATCATCGCAAGCTTACGTTATTACAAACGAGGAAAGAAAAGGACAGATATGAACATGATTTCCTCTATTGTTTAAAATTGATACCTCGACGATGTGTCCTTATACATTCTGAAGATAAATTTTTGTCATACCGCGATGAACGTAACGATCTTTCTCTCTTTCTCTCTTTCTCTCATGTAATATCAGGATCAAGCGTCGCTTCTAGAAGGACAAGTTTAGAAATGTTCTTTAAATCTTTAAAATTATTCGCGAAAGATTTCGAATTTAATATTCAAATTTAATCGTTGAATGTCACAAAGGATGACTATTCGAGCTTAGGATACTCACATTCGAGTCCGCGTTCGTGTTTGCTTCTCTTCTTCTTTCCTCTTTTGTTAAAGTTCCTTGCGACGATGCAACTTGCAAATATGTACCGTAATGAAATGGCTTTTGACACCGTGCTAATTAAAAAGCCGTCAGTATTCCTGAATCCTGAATCCTGAATCCTCTCCAATCTCGTTGACGCTGTTTGGACATGTCGATTTACGTCAGGGAATCTGCATAAATTACACCCTTTGCGTCCTTTGCGAGGACTCGCGATAGCGAAGGAGCCGTTCGTCGTTCTTCGACTGGATCGAGCTTGCGCCGTTTGCACACCCTGAAGAACGCGCTAAAAGTCGGGAAATATTTGCGATCGAAATTGCTAACGACTCGTCAAGGCTCGTAAAGCTAAAGCTTGCGAGCTCAATCGTAAAGCTCGATGCTCAAGGCTACCCTGACCCTGTTGTTCCCTTCGGGGCAGGTTTTTCCGGCGTCGGAGCAAAAAGCAAGACGCGCGTATCGCGGAAGGGTTGGAATTAGTTGTTAAGGTTTATCGCGTGCTCTCATCGCCAACGGGCTAATGTGTCGCGTTTCTATGGGCTTATCAAGTACTTGGAACAGGATTCTCATGAGAATCGAAACATGGGAACGGAATCACATATCCGGAATTAACAGCGCACACGGCGGGAACAATGGCGATTCGAAGGCAAGCCACGCTGTTTGACTGAAAGCAGGATATCTAATATCAATCTTTCGCCTCTTGCTCGGATATGCAGATATTTGATACAATAGGCTCACCAGGCGCTCCAGATCTTTCAATTATAACGGGACGCGTGCAGAAGGCCCGGGCTGTTTCGAGTTTCCGGCTCTTGCTTTCCCGGCTAAACGGAACTGGGCCAGAAATTTCTGATGCATACTGAAATCCTCCGCGGATCATCCTGCACGCGCTATGATAGCGATGAACTTTGATGATAGTATTCGGATAGTTTGACATGTCGGGGGAGGTTTCCGGCAGTAGCGTTGTTTACGTTGCGGTGATAATTACAGACATGTTTTAGCCCTGGAGAAAAATACAGAGAATGCGTGCAATATCGTGAAACGTTCGCGAAAGAATTTCTAAATTATCGAAATTCGAAATTATCGAAGTATCAAAATTCTGATTGCGACGCTCCTCCGTAGACGACGCAACGCGCGACACCTTGAAGCGAGGATATCGCTGCACGAGGATGTTATGTTCAGATTAGACACGAAATTCTTTTCCTGAAAATCGCTGAAAAATCCGCTGAATTTAATTTAATATTCTAATTTTATTCGATTCTAATTTCATTGTCTCGCGGGATCCTCTTCGCAGAATTAAAATCACTTTGCTCCTTCCCTAAAGTCGAAGACTGAGATCTGTGTTTGTTAATTGCCCGGTGCAATCGATGTCACGGGAATGATGAAACTCCTATTTCTGGGCGAAGATCTATGAATATTTGAGAGTTTTCCGAGAGAGGAGCCGGCCGACTCCTTTCTTCGTAATTATTTTACGTGTCCGAGCTTCTCTGTCCCTGTCGGCTGCTGGAATATTACGCAAAGCGTGTTTCGCTAGCGTGCGCATTGCGAGGTAACGGTTCAGCGAGACGCGCTCAACGGAAAATTGTCCGAAGATATATATATATAAATATATATATATATATATATATATATATTTTTTGAATGCGGCAAGCGCGATGCTCGCGGCACGTTAATTCTCTCCCGAGCGTCGAGCCTACATTTTCTTGTATCCTCGTGTGGATCTTGTAGATTCCTGCGGATTACTGGATTAAGCTTCGTATCTGACGTGATTCCGTTCGGCCTTTTTCCTCCGTGTGAGTAAAACTTTCTAAAGTTCTACTTGGGCCCTTTTCATAAGTAAAATGTCAAAACGTGTGATGGGTAATACGCGCGGGGCGGGAATGTTCGATGCTTTGTAAGACGCTCGCTGTTGAAATCCGATTTGAGCTTTGATGTTATTAGGATAGCGCCGCGAGGATTGCGCGGAAACTGGGAATTTTGCATGCTACGGGATTCATTTATTCGCGTAAGAAAAATATCTCTCCTCTGCGTTCACGCGCGGATGAATCATTCAAAGTGAGCGCACCGGAGATACCAGTTTTCTTCGGCTCAAGGTGAATTCAGCGGAGTTCGTTCCCGGTGACAAAGACAGCGGCAAGAAAAGTGAAAGAGCCTTTTTTTTTTATCAGAACGCTGTTTGCGGAGTATAAGCTGCGTTTTAATAATTGCATCGGTTAATATGCGGATTCTTGCGGGAGCTATAAAAATGTTAAGTAAAAAAGATGGAGGACTAAGAAGAGAACTAAAGGGGGAAGAAAACTTGTTGAAAACTTGAAAAAAAAATTTAGAATTTTTGTATAACGCGTATTGCGTTACGATACAGCGTTATTGTTTATACGCTCTTATTGATGATTGACTTGTCTCGACATTTATACCAACATTTCCCGAATCTTTCCCGCCAAAAGCCGGGAAAATATGAAATTGTGACATTATTTCTAAGAATACGCCCGACAGCGTGTTCGAGCGATCCCGATTCGCGAAGGCAGCATTTCACTCTCGTCTTTTGAACGCGAATGACCATTCCTGCGTGAGATATCGCTCGCGTGAGTCATTTCCTTCTCTCGGTGACTCGCAATGATCATCAAATGCGAACCGGTGTAAATTCGCCGCTTCTCCGTGCCGGGACTTGCGAAATGCGAGTAATAGCTTTCGCCGCGCCAAGTCATTCTTCCGCCTGCACGGACGAGGCGCGATAAAGCTCCTCCTCGTACGAACATCGCGTCGACATTCCATTTTCGGAATGTAGTACCTATCCCGCCGGGGACTGCCTCTACATAGTGTCTCGAGAAAGTGTATTCGGCTGCAGCGATGCCGCAGCAGTGCTTCCGTAATTTATTTTGCCAACAAACTTTGGAATTGACCGAAATATCGCGACTTGGCTAATTGTAAGCTTCTGCCGAAGAGAATCGAAAAAACTGAGACAGTAATAACAAGGAGATGGATAAGATGGATAAGATCGGAGTCATCTCTCATAAAGTTTTCATTTTTCGTAACTGCTTCATCGAAGCACTAATGAAATGATAATCGCCGTTGCTGCACATTTGAAGGCGGAGAATCGAAGGTAAAATTTAAAATTAAGAAAGTCCGCTTTTAGCCAAATTATCAATTTCCTTCGCTAAATCCCGGATTTACAATTGAATCGTTTCGTGTTATCTGCTATTTAGCGAAATACAATTATCTCTCACGAAATGGCGAATAAAACTATCTCGAGAAGCGGGATAAAATTTCGCCGCGTTTCGTACCTTCGTTTCACCTTTCTTTCGTTACACTTTCAGCAATTTCGTATCATTCCATTTTCTTGCAATTCCAAGTTCTATATTGGCCTTTTTGTCATATTTAAGAGACACAGTCGGTCCGAGTGAAATGACCCGAGAGATCCGCTGGCGAGGTGTCTGCTCATTGCCCGCGGATTTAAACGTAAACGTGATCTATTCGCGGATTATGCGTCGTGTCATCGAGGAAAAAGGTATTATCGCCCGTTGATGTCGAGCTTGCATGCCGACGAAGCCACTGTCACGATGCATGCACTTTTATTTATACATTATACGGTTTGCTGCCACATTATGGTTTCCCCGCATTGCATGCCGTGGTCGGTTATGCTAAAGCGCGGTTATATATTCGTCCGTCCTTCCCGAAGAAGAACGCACCCTGCTTGTTACTTCATTTTGCTCTTTCGCCGAAGGATTCGCGAGTACGAGAACGCGGCACAGACTCGCGCAAACCTGTTTCTTCCCGGCGCGATCTATCGGGCGATCTTCCGATAGCAGAAAATGCGCGAGCCTCCTCTCCCGTAATCGTACGTGTTCGATAAAACGACGAGTTTTCGATCGATGCTATCGATCGATGCTAATCGATCTCTCTAATCAAACTCGATCGTCCCCAAAAATCAGAGATGATTACATCGCCGATTGTCACCCTGTATTGTCATCATGTATGATTATATTTACGTAATTATGCGTGTTACGTAATTATGTATGTTTCACATCTGCTTCGCATCTTTGGAGCTGGACACGCTGTTTAATTAATTAGAGCTAATTACGGAAAGAATCTAATATCTGATAGAGTGTTTCATTCCACGTTACGAGTGGCAGTATCACGTTTTTTTTCCGAAAGAAAACGGTTTCGTTTATGGAATATTAACAATACGAAAGTCACTCCGCTAGTCGCGCGATTCATTTGCATGTTTCAGAACTTTTTCCATGAAAAATGCAAACTGTATGGCGCGCCGTGAAAACTCGCTGTGTTTCACAAGCATTTTTAAGCATCATCGTTGCTTATTAATAGTCTCTCTCGCTACCAAATTTCCATTAGTCTGCGATAATATTGAAAAGTAGGATTAGATGATACCGTCCAGTATCTTTTTATGGGAGTCGAAATAGGTTGCGCGTTAAAATATTTTCCCACCAAATGAATCTGAGTAACTCGCGAAAGGCTCTCGACAAATATTAGCATGCAAAATGGTTTCGCCGCGAAACTATTAAGGCGCGAGGTTGGTTTGAGCATTAAGCCACATTGAATTATTAGTCCATCGATACTAACCGTATCGGATCACGACTTTTGGATTATTCAGATAGCCGCATCTGTTACGATGCGGCGTTACCTGCCTTCTTCTCCGAACTGATGAACTGATAAGCTGATCTCGTTTTGTCCAGCGCAAAAAGCTACAAGGTAAGGGAACGTTTCCCTTACCAAGCGGACTGTCAAGTGATGAGATGAGCATAACAAGCAACTACCGTAGCCCTTGTTGGCGCAATTCCTGTACACGAGGTGTACACATCGGCAACGTTAATGCGCCCCATTATACAAGCCCGCGCGTTTGCCCTCGCGCGAAGCAGTCTTCTGGCCACAATTTGCCGACTCGACGATGCTCTGTCTGTTTGCCTTTTCCTCTCCAACTTGAACTTTTACAAGTTTACTTTCGCGGTATAAACACTCGGTTACCCCCCTTTAGCTTTCCCGCGACCGCGTATATGAAAACGAGTGCGTAATTTCGCGAGAAGTTTCACGGCCGCGGGTACATCCAGTCGTCCTAATCCAGCCTCCTAATCTCCTAATCTCTCCGGAGAAGGAAATAATCTTGCGGCTCGCGCGCGCTCGTGGTGGTACTTGCGACCAATTTTTCGGTCCACATTTCTGTCAACAGGATCGATCGACGGTCGGAGAGCAGCGCCCGAAGGTGGTTGACGCCGAGAAGGGAAAAGAACGAGGAGGGAAAGGAGAAGAAAGAGAAGGAAGAGGGGAAGAAGTCGATCCACCATCGAAGGTGAGGCGAGGTGGAAGCGGCTAAAAAAGAGAAGGAAGAAGAAAAAAGGAGGAAGGCTGAAAGCAAAGAGGAGACGCGGTGGAGGAGGCGGCAGAGGGGTCGAAAGGTTGAGCGACCTACAGACCACGACGAGGTGGAGGCGGCACGCGGAAGGGTGCGGTGAGGAAAGAGTAACAGCGCTGAGCAGGAGTGGAAGAAAACGGGGAGGAAGACAAGGAGGACGAGAAGGAGAGCGACTATCGGAGAAGGACGGAGAAATGATCTTGGTAGGTGACTGGCAAAGTGCAGCGGTGGTCGACTCTCCGACGAAAGGCAGATAGCGCCGCCATTAGTCGTCGCCGGGGCACGAAACATCGGGCCCATGCGTCTTACGGCCCTGGCTGTGGGAGAAGAGGGGGAGGAGGAAGAGGAGGAGGAGGAGGAGGAGGAGGACGAAGAGGAAGAGGAAGAGGAGGAGGAGGAGGAGGAGGAGGAGGAGAAGAAGAAAGCGCTGGCCCGAGCAGGACACCATCACGGGGCCCGCGGACCCGCGATGAGTCCCGCGGCTACGGCAGTAGTGGGGGCTAGAAGTCGATGGCCCGCTACAACGTGTCCGTTTCTCTTTGTGCTGCTGTTGCTGTTGCCCGTTTGGATTCTGACGACTGTCGTCGTCAATGCGTCCCCCCTTCACCCCGTACCGCCCTATCGTGGTGAGTCATGTTTTACATTTCTTTGTTGGCTCGTCGAAAGATATCCCCAAGTCGACGTCCGTAATGTGATGACATGCGGATGTTACATGTTTAAATCAATTAAATTTTATATCTACATGTAACCTTCATCGTTACTCATGAAAGAGTACATATATATTCTTACATATTCTTATTGTATTCGTTAATGTATCGAGTGTACATTAAGAATCGAAATATTTATTTAAACATATATAAAATATACGAGAAGAAGATTAAAATGATCTACATTGCGAGTTAAGGAAAAGATTTTATCTTTATCGTGTAATTATTCTCGCAATTTACAGCATAGATTTGAATGCGATTGAGGCTGATGTTTCATTGTATCGTACATGAGAGAAAGAGTGTGAGAGAGAGAGAGAGAGAGAGAGAGAGAGAGAGAGAGAGAGAGAGAGAGAGATGCTCTCCATTAGCAATCTATAATGTGCATCTCGCAAGAAATATGACCTTAATTCCTTATATTTATAATGAATACAAAATTGGTTTCACATGAAATAAACGATTCATAATTAATAGCTTCAGATTGATTAGCTTGTCATCTCTTTTCCATAATCTATTTTCGCATTAGTAGAGTGAGTATGCATTTCGTATGTACGTCTCAGTATACGAGAAATATCTTTGAAATATCTTCGATTTAACATAAAAATTTCATAATGGATTTAAAACTGGTCTTCCCTTAATATTATTTGATATTATTTAATATTATCATAAAATTTAAATTTAGGACATACGCATTAATGTATACGTCATAGGTGCTAATGTAATTAGAAAATATTGAAAATTTTATCTCTTATCTCGGGGAGGTTTTTTCAGTATCGGGCTTTCTCGGTATTAAATGTACTAGAACATCTTCCACGTAAACTACAAGTTGACTTTAATCACCATCAAGCTCGAGTTGAAGATTGACGTTTCGATGTTCGAAACTAGTATTAAAGTCAATCGGATCTTTTGATCGGTCTGTATAACGAATTTTATAGGTTCGGTAATAAATCGATACACCGCCTGTATCGATGTACATTTCAGTCTTTTTCTCATTTCTTTAACAGATATTCATTTCTTTGGAGATTTCATAATCGGTAAGATTAAGTAGATATCGTTCAGTTTTCCGCGATCACACGTGAATCTGGATACGACACATCGAAACACCGTATCGTTCGATGTCTCGAACGAATCGCCCGCACCATCGCCCACGATGGCCTCGTGTCCGATACTCGCTTTTGTTCCACGTGTTTCTTTTGTGTCCCGATCGCTAGTATTTACGGAAACAATGGTACGCGACCCTAAACGGCACTCTAATTGCGAGAGCACGTGACGTAAATTTCGTCTCGTTGACGAGTTGGAGCTTACTTTGGAGACAAATCCAAGCTTTCTCGTTGTTCGAAGTTTGCTCGTTAAAAAGGATATAATGTATAATTTCTAGTGTTATCTCATTGAAATTTGTCTGGAACAGTTGGAAATCTAGAACAAATTGGGCAATTGACAAGTAAAAAGCAGAAGCAAAAGCAGTAGCAAAGAATACGGCGATGAAAACAAATAATTGAATTGAATGATAGATAATTTCCATTTAAAAACGAAGAATTCTGATGAATATCCGGGAATGCAAAATTTCATTGGGAATGCATTAATTCGTGTCTCTTATCCGCTTAAAGTCAGATCCGCTAAAATTCTTCGATGCTCTAATGTTTTTAATGTCGAAATATTATTAACATCGGTTTTGTTCCTCCTAAAATTTTCGATTATTATAATCCATTTTTGATATTGACGTATTATTAAAAAATTTTGCACTCTTATCATGAAAATATTAAATAGCTATTAAAACTTGAAATCTAGGGATGGGTAGGTTAAAGTTAATGTGCATCCTCTCGGCAAAGTGGACGCGAAACAAGTGCACTTCGGCTGCTGTAGTCGTCCGAGATCTGAAAACGCGTCCCTGAGGAGCTCTCTCGGCCGAGTGGCCGCGGTGAATGCTCGATCGTTCGTTTCCTCTTAAAATTTTCGTAGCTTCTATCCTCAAAATACTAAATGAGTTTCCGGGAGAAACGTAATATTTCACTGTGCGCGCAACACGGAGAAATAATATGATTAATTTTGCAGGAAAGAAGTCAGCACTGATACCAGCGCAAAAATAAAGGAATAATTTCTGATTGAGCCTTAACAGTCGCGCAATTACATGGTTTAAATGATCGCAATCTTAGATTTAATTATATGAGGATATGAGATATATACGATAATATTTCAGTCACTTGAGATTTGCATAAATTATATTTATATAATCTCGTAATCCTGGCGAATCATTTAAAAGATCGGATCGCTTTATGGATTTTTAATTATTATCAAGTTCTCGGTAATAGTTTACGATCAAAAATGAAATCGTCGTGCACTGAAATAAATCCATCATTAACACGGATACTTATACATCATATATATCATAATATCATAATCATAACGACGATCGATTATCAACTTTTCAAGAAGGATTTGAAGGATTTTGAAGGAATCATGTGTGTGATACACGACAGATAGCATACAGATTTATATGAAAGGAAAATTATATGGAAGGAAAGCCGCCCGCTAGATCAGGGATTTACTTAAAAATTTTTTTTCCACCTGTATAAGAAAGGTGTGCGAACGTTTAGAGAACGTTGCCCGTTTTTAATCTTGCCCGCAGTTGTTCGCAACGCCGATACGCGTTACATTGCTCGCGGCATCGATCAATTTTCATGCGATTGCGGTCTGCAATTTGCGCAACACATTTTTTTTTCCAATCGTTCGTTTAATTCCCTTTTTCCTCGCTTTCCAGATATCACGCAAGGCTCATACATCAGGTACTATGAAGCAGTGGCTTATGACACCGCGGCCTTGAGACGACATCGCAACCGGATACGCCGCGACGTCACCGACTCCAAGCAACCTCTGATTTTGCACTTGAAGACGCTTGACAGGTGAGTCCCATAAGCAAACGCGTTGGTTTGCCTCTCTTTACAATCTTGGTACACATAGCGAACTCTTCCCTTCGATGCTCGTTGCGGTATGTTGCCGACAAAGACGGAAGATCGATACGGAATCTGACCCTGGATACCGGAGAAGCCTGTCCTGAAATTTCAGAGCGCCAATCGAATGGGCGATTTTACTTGCGAAATCAAAGTGAAGACGAAAGGAACAAGCTAAATGATTGTATCATTTCTTTCACAAATCACTGCGAACATTATTTTATTTTTTTTTACTAGCGAATTACTAGCGGATTTTATTTCGCGTTCTCACTTTTAGATTAAATAAATATATACGTATTGGATATTAATTTAGTATTGATAAATCATAATAAACATTGGTACAATTGTTTAATTAACATGCTCGATTCCTGAATCAAATGATTGATATTTAGCGCATGTTACGTATTGCCTGCGCACACGCGTTTGTGATTTTATGACAGATCGCTCTAAGATTTCATTATCTTTTGAAATTCACTGCTTAAACATGTCGTCGATTTTTAAAATACTGTAAGCTTTTTTGCTCAAAGTAAAACGCGTATCTCGAATTTTTATCGATGTTTCTTATAAACGGTACATAAAAATTATGAGATACCCTGAAGAATTACAGGATTGTTTCATGATGCTCTCACGACGCTATTATTCGATTGTTATTTATATCTGTTACAAAATTGCAATTTTCGACGTTTCATATGTAAAGACCGAATTATTATTCGATTGTTATTTTGCCGCTATCTTTCTTATACATTGCCGAGGCATAAAATGATCAAAGGAGACGATATATCGCCCACTCTCAGTGTCCTTGTTAGGTCAATGTAGCCTAGAATCGATTAAAGATGGTGGTCAGGATCAATTCTCTCGTCTGGTTTATATATAGTTTATGCGTATGTTCATACGTACTGTATAATCTAAATTATTATAAAATGAAATATATATATATATATATATATATATATATATATACATATTTCATATATATACATGAGTACATAAGTTAACAGTATAATTTTTATGTACTGTTTATAAGAAACATCGATAAAAATTATATATACATATATACATGTACACATACATTCTCAAATAATTTTTGTTTTAGTAAGAGAAAAGAGCAAACAAAAGCAGTTGCTGTTTCGTCAATAAAAAAAAGTTAAAAGACACTATTTTTAAAAGTAGATAATCTCTCCTCGATCACGCGATTCACCTTTTACTCTTTCATCAGTCTTTTATTTTTATTTTTGAATCACTATCTCCTTCTTCCGTTTTTGCTCGACCAAGTATCCGCCATAAAACGCGCTTCGGATAATATTTTTGTCAATTTCGTCAAGATAGGAAGTTCTCATTAAGCAACCACCACGATAACAATTACAGATGATGATTAAAGTATCGTAAAACATGCGCTTTTTGCGTCAAACATCAAGGCTCGAGTTTGTTCGCTGAACTGGATTTACCGTTCGAGGAAGCAATCTCGCAGTTTCACTCCCGTGGTTATTTAATATACGAGATGCAACACCAGAAAGTTTAATTTATGATAGCACTCCAGTCCAACAACGATATCCAGCCGCGTTCTCAGTCAGTGTCGATGTATCGCGACGGTCTAAAAACATCGAATCGAGCTTTCACTCGCGATATGAGTTTAAGAAATAACCAGATAACGGACCGTTTTCCACTTTTATCTTCTAAACTGTAATAAATCCCGCTGTAAGCTTTCTTTATTTCGTCTATTCATTAAGGTAGTTTACATTTCACGCATTTTTAACGTAACTGCAGGTAAAGTTACACGCGTAACTTTCCCTCGCTCGTTATCAGGCAAACAATAATGTAAGAGATTGTAAGAGATTTAGTTACGAAAAATCGCGCCAGACTTTTGACTCGAATTGGAGTTGGCTATTTCCATCTTTGCCTTATTCCACTTGCGCCCCATTTTAAACTGTGCATCGCATTATATTTACATCAAGAGCCAATTATAAGATCGACCTGATAGTAAGTCTCTTCTTTCGTCGCTCAAGAATAGGCAAACTAGACAACTGAACTTGTATTTGGATATTTTGAATTCAATCAAATGGATTTTCACGTCCAAATGACGTGAAAATTGGATTCGACGATAGACTCTGCATTCTTTGAATCAGTCGTTGTTTCAAGAACAATGAACAATTCACATACAAGGACATTAACAATAGATCGAGTCTCATATCGAGACACTCTTTCACTCGGCTAAAGTGTTTTTGTTCTCCATCCTTTTGACCTTGTTACAGAGATATACAGAGAAGATGTTTAACGATTTTCCTAGGTACGCTGCGAGACAACCCTGCATCAGTCCATAATGAGTCGCATTTGTCTGCCGAGTCATAGAAATCGGATTAAACCATTTCGTATCTTGTAGGGAAACGTCAGCGGAACTCATGGGAGGGATGCGGGCGACAAACATTTGTCAAACTACACATTATACAGGAAACCATGACGAGCGTGTGCAGATTGCAAAGTTACAACAAATGGCTCGGTCCCTCGGCCGTGACGAAGTGACCCAGTAGAAATGGCCCGCGCGCGAGCCCGTTCTCTCTCCCCACGGGGGAAAAGGAAAGGAAAACAAGTTTCCAAGGAAATTTCGTCCGTAATTCATAGACGTTAAGCTAATTAACTGGTAGGCACTTCTTGATCCGACAGTCCGGGGGATTTGCGGCGCCCGAGAGAGAGATTCCGCCGACGAAGTCGAGGAATCGCCGAGCGGAATCGAGTCCCGCGATTCCCGCGCTGGATTTGGACGCGCGTAATTACCGCTAATTGCCGCCACGCCGACGGCGAGGCCGATGTCACTGTTTTTCCTTTTGCGTTTCCCCCGCCGCTGCAGGCATTTCTCTGATTACCATCACTTCCGAAAATCTCTGCTTAGCCTCTTAAAATCGAGTCGGAACGGTGAACTCTGTTATACGCGTCGCGTATTCCTCTTCCGAGGAAGATGCGACATTTTTCGTCTGTTCTGGAGACGAGCGGCGGGGKAAATAAAAATTCGTTGAATTATTAAGTAATTATTGTTAGTAATCTATTTGAACACATTCAAACACGCGACGAATATATCCATGAAGTATAATTCGATCTCTTTTTTTATCTCTATGACAAAAGAGACAGTGTCTCTCGATGAGATGTTACACGGATATTTGAATTTATGATAAAGATACATTTTATGTATCTCAGTCAATTTCGTAAATTGCACAAAGGTCAAGAGATTAAAAAAGGAAATATATTACTTTGCATGAATTAAAAAAAATGTTCTTTCAATTTATATCCATTTAATGTTGATAATAAGCAAATATTAATATATCTTATGAAATTATTAATAACAGGCAGGTGAGATAAGATCGCAAGACGGAAGACGTTATTTCCGTTAATTAAAGATGTCATGGATTCCCGCAAAATTAATTATTATCATACTTTAGAAAATTTTCCAGATCAAAGCAGGGGCAAACGATCGATTCTTCTTTCGTAATATCGACTTATTTAGCGCGTTACCGTAATATCGATCACTGGATTCTTAACGATCGCCACTTATCTCGATACATTACGTTTCACGGTTATTACAACTGCACATTCCGCCAGGCACGCAATATCCGCTGCGGCATCTTCCGTTTCAGCAATTCCGGGGAGTTCCAGTCGCGAAAGAATTTCAACTGCCGAAGAATTTTCTAGCCAGAGCCGTCCGGGAATGTTAAATAAATGAGTATAAGAAGAAGCCGAGGGGATACGTATTGGCATTCGCGTTTCGCACACCTCTTGCATCGGAAATTTCCCGTTTTGCGACAAACGGCACGCAGCCCTTGCCCTCTCTGAGATGGCGGCGGGGTCGGCGGCGGGGTCGGCGGCGGGCGAACACGAGAAGAAACATCCTCCGATCCACCCCTTTCTCGCTGATCCTCTTCCCGACTTCTCGACTTACGCTCCTCCAGCCCTTTCGGTCCACCAATGTAAGTACAGCGTACGTCTCTTTATGTAAATCGGCCGAATCCACGTCGAGCAATAAAATGTAAAACAGGAGCGCGCGCCGCACGCGGTTCCCTTCGTCCCCCGCTGTCGTCGTCGTCGTCGTACCAAGCGCGCCACACCCTCCTGCCACCCTGCTGGAACCGTGCGGCGTTTCCACCCCGGCGCACCTGGTACAAACTGGCAAGATAATAGTTGAGCAGAGAAGAAAGAAGTTACCGGTACCGGCATACACGGCCGTCCTGGTTTCTCGTCGCAGCGGCCACCGACTTGCGGTCGCTCGGCTGTCGCCTGTATCGTAATGCGATTTTCCTCCCTGACATCCCTCCCCATCCCTCAGCCCCCTCGAGCCTTTTCTGTGCCGGCATAGCTAATTTATTGCGCCAGGCCGCGCCGAAGCTGCCGGCTTACCGTCATATCTCGCTCGAAACCATCGCGAATTTCACCGCGACATTGTCCGCGAGACCGCAGCCGCGATTAGTAGCCGTCCACGATTCTTTCCGCCTGCTCGGAGAAGAGCAAAGGAGAGCAGCACTCCGCGGTGCAGATTAATAACAGTAATCGCGTGACGTAAAATTCCGCGGGGGTAACTTTCCATTATGCTTGACTAATTGCTCCATTAGCGAGCCGCTAGATATGAAATATCGATTTGCCCGCGTTTCTTGTAAAACGTACCCGAAAGCGGACGAAAACAAGAAGAGAGAAACGAGAAAAGAAAGAGAGAGAGAGAGAGGCGAGGAGGATTTAGCAGAAAATATCAGAATGCGTTTTTATATCTCTCATCTCCATTAATGTAATGCCGCCGACATACGTAGCCAGATCTCAGGGTGCTCGCACGCGCGCGCGCGCGCGCGCGCGCGACGTTTACATCGTAGAATGCAGCTTCTTAAAGGGCCCGCTCCCCGTCATGCATTTTAAATATAATTTCCTCCGCTCTTTCTGTATCTCGGGTAACGGTCTCGTATCGGCTATATTTTACCACGGCGAACGGAAAGATCCTTTGCATCATTCTTTCAGCAATCTCGCGGTATACAGTCTAATCTTGGAGAACGGCGGAGTCGAGCCGGGAATAGCTTAGCGCGTGCAGGCGACACCTCTTCGCTTTTCCAGCCGTTCGCGCGTTCGCTTCTCGCTGGAACACTTGGCGCATGAATAGACTATGTACCCCGGCACACCTCCCTCGGACATCGCGAATCCAGTTTTCTTCTACGTGGGCACCGGCTCTCAGCATCCAGCCAACGCATCGTCCGCCATACATACCGGGGCGTCTTATGGGCGGTTATATGAAAGCTAAAGAGCACATGCCCGGAACCGCGTCGTTCTCCTCGCTCTCTATGATGTGCATGCGCGCGAGCTCCTCTAATACAATAAAGACGATTTACGTTACAAAAGCGCGACGGTACCGCGACAAGAACCATGATAATTTATTATCATGGTATCTTTGCGCTCTCGCGGCGTGTGACGCGCAAAGAGTACACATCACGCGTCCGTAAGCATCGCGGGAATATATCGCTCATGGACTTTGCGTAAAAAAATAAGAAAGCGAGAGAAAGAAAGAGAGAGAGAGAGAGAGAGAGAGAGAGAGAGAGAGAGAGAGAGAGAGAGAGAGAGAGAGAGAGAGAGAGAAATAGAGGCTATGGCCTCGGAGCCACAATATTGGAAAATAATTCGGGCTCCCCTTTTCCCCCCTCGCGGCTCTGTTGTTCCTTTCGAAACTCGGATCTTTGAAATTGTTATACGATATGTTGTAACAGTTAACGTTATCGCGCGAGGAAACGGATATAATTATGCACGGTGTATCCTTCGCTTCCTGTATTAGCAGCGTATCGATACGCTTCGTGATAGTAATCTACTTTAATAAATGTTAAAGTAGATTAACCGTTTTAATCTTCCGCTTGTCGGGCTCGGACTAATATTTGTAATAACGAGGATGCGCATTTTTCATGAGCGAGTAAAGTTAATCGCGAAGCGACTCCCCCAGGAGGAAGGAACTTCATCGATAGGAAAATTCTGCCATCGTGAAAGAAATTTGGCGCCGAGTTCCCTTGCAGAGAAATTTAATCTCTTGATGGCGCTTTCCATTTCGGATATGAGACAGGCAAAGTATTCATGCTTTGATATAGATGTAAATAAAAATTACATGAATGAAGGAGAGTAACGAGTCTCAGTGAATGTAAAAATTCGGGAAAAGGCTGGGATTCTGTCCCGGAGAATCTCTTCTTATCGCATCGTTCTCCCTGCTTCGGCTCTTCAATTACTCGCGGTTGGCGTTTTAAGTGGCATACCTGGTATACACCTTACTTACGAGGGATTACCATGTGCAACGAGAGTTTGGCTTTTACCAGCCATCTTCCAATGTTAAAAAGTGGCACTTAAACGACTTTTTCGCGACGCGCCGCGACACGACACGAGACAAAGCTGACGATTTAATGCGCCGTCCGCGATGACGTTACGAAAACGATCATCGTGGAAAGCAGGAGCTAGTTCGCTGCAAAGAGCGGCAACTAATTGTTACGCTTCCCCTAATTCCTCGCGTAATGTGTCTCAGCTCCGGTCGCGTATCTTTATGGTAATCCAGCGTGTTAGCCGTCTTTTTGCCCGGCCCGGCTAAAGTCGTTTCTTCGTCGACGTCTTCGCGTTGCTACAATGATAATAAATGCCGCGGTGAGAATTACGGTCATCTTGGCGCGTCGCTAAATAAAAGCGCCAACAGTCGTCGCTTGATAATGCATCCAGACGGTTCATTTTTCCTCAAGACGGAATTATCTCGCTTACGGGCGGTATTTGCCAAAAGCGGGACGATTCAAATGACGACGATTTCAGTTATGTTAACGATTATTTGTCGTACGATTAATCATGAGGTTTCCTCTTCTTTCAGCTGTGTTATGACGAGATATGTCGAAATTCTCTCATTTTATTTGCCTTGATATTCGAGAAATCTTTAACTTAAGCTATTCCTTGAATGATACATATATGTGGAATGATTGTGATACCAATTGTCTTTTGTTTTGTTCTTTCTTTTCTTTTTTGGAATTTTGACAGAGATAAATCATAGATTCAGCGGTAGATTCAGTTGAATCAGAGTCTCAGGGTTTAATATCGAATATTTTGGGTCTGCTTTACGCGCCTTTAAATAATTTTACTTACCGTACGAATCCCTCGTCAATCAATCGCTGATTAAGGATGCACGATGGGATTTTCTTCAAGGAGAGATTAAATATTAATTAATCGAGGAATGATGCTTTGTCACTGGTGTGTATCATATTCTGCAATATCCTGTATATTCAGCGGCGTGCGTCATTAGAGTGGCATTTAGCGTGACTCGCGTTTGGTTGGTTTCGCTTGACCTTCCATGTAAATCCAGTATCGCATCGTGGAATCGGGATTTAACGAGATATCCGGAAGCGTGGCGTGTATCTGTGCATTGTGAAATAAGTTAAATCTATAAATTCTAACAGCGGTCCGATGACAGTCTCACGTTGCTATTCTTCCTTGATCCACAATGAGCCATGGTCATTTCTCGACGACCTTTGGCTACATCGCATGACTAATCACTGTTGCTGTTCATGTAATATCATCATGGTGAACATGGCGATTGTGTTGTTGCAAAAAGAAAGCGGCGAGTTGAGAATTTGCGTTAAGAATTTGCGGAGGGAAAAAGATACGCGATAAATTAAAGGCGGGATTAAGAATTTAAGATAAAATTCGAAACGCACTTGGAGATCACAATTCCGTTGATTCGATTTATATGAGACTGGATCTTGAAATATTTCAATGAAATGTCAAGTATAGCTCATACGAAAAATCGAGCGAAAAATCAATGAAACTGCAGTTTACTGCTCGCGTTTGTGTTTTGTATTAATGATATTACACAAATATCATTTTATCGCCGCACGTGCTTGCTATTTAATAATCTTGACTCGTCCCTGATTAAATACATTGCGTCGTATTTAATTTACATATACGTGTAAGGTAAACTCGTGGATGCAATTACGTTACATATTTAAATGGACGGATGCATTTCGGGTTCATAAATAAAATAGCACACGAAGCGTATTTATGAAAGCGCTAACGAGTTTCTCATGTTTCAATTTGCCGTACTCTAATATCGCGCATGATTATATCGCCTCTTTTCAGAAATGTCTCCTTCATAATTTATCCGCCGCTGCATTGTGCAGCTAGCATAATAACACGGCTGAATTTATTTCCGCGTGTGCAAAATGCGGGGATGTGCTGCTGATATTATTATAGCACGTATACATCTTTGTCCGAAGGCCAATATTGTTCGCGTCATGTTCTAATGATGATTTGTCCTTCATCCGGAAAAGCGGAGGGATATTGCGTATCTCGCTTTTTACGATCGGGAAAGTATGGATTCTCTGATTTTCGAGGTAACGCTTGTTTTTGCGATATTATTTTTATAATTGCGTGTGTGTCGGCTTTATGCATGATCGGTGTGTACACATGATAGCTTATTAAAATGTCAATGTTCTTAGTTCTGCTTAGTTCTGCTTAATTTTGTTATTCTGGTATTCTAGCGTTTTGTTTATATTTTTGACTCCTTCTTGAGTCGACCGATGATGCCTCATGATCCATGCGATGCGTATGAAGCAGAAAAGATATTGCTGAAATACGTATCAAAACCTTTATTGCTTAGTTATAAACTCAGTTTATAAGATACATGCCCGAAGAGTAAACAAAAACACGATTCCCAATGATTCATTTCTGAGTCGCGTGCTCTTTTCTTATTATATATAATCGAATGTTTCCATGTATCAACGGGCGATCTCAGTTTCACGTTATTTTGTAAGGTGAAATTTTATACGACGGGAACATGAATCGATTTTGATCTGGTTAAAGATGGACTCGTTAATATCAATAAATATTTGACGAATGGAACGTGTATGTTTAGCTGAATACATGAGTAGTGAGAAGCCACTCCGTTACATGTTACATGGTTTCATCTTGAGCTTAAGCGGTCTTTGGAGGTTCGAAGGTTTCGAGCGTTTCGTATCTCGAAATTGCACGAGACATCATCGGACGTATATCATCGGATCAATCCGTGCGAGGTCATGCTAAGAATAAGCGATGAAAAAAATGTTATTTCGAAAATTGTGCAAAATTGTTATTTCGAATTGTTATTTCCTTTTACATATCGGAGCTCCATAAAGTCTTGCTCCAACATTGCAATTGCAAAAAACAATTGCGATAAAGCTTTTAATATAACCATACGCTGTGAATATATATCTGTGAAAAAATCCGCGGATATAAGAGATCGAGCGTTCTGAAACTTGTGTCGTTTTATTGTCAGTATTTCTGTCTCGTTAATCGTTTTTTTAGTCTCTTTTTTTAATTTTTATTTATTGGTCTCAGAAATTGAGATACACTTGCAATAAGTACGTATGAATTTACGGTGCTGGGCTGCTATCTCGTACATTCGAGATCGATATCGCATCTCGCTAGGATCGTGACATTTATTTTCTCGTAAATGCGAATAATACTCGTTTCAATATACGATATGCAGAATTCGATCTGAGTCAGATGCAAAAATGGCAGGTTTTTTTTAGAATCAGATTAGACAGACGTAAAATAATGGTTTTTTTCCAATATTAATTTGATGCCGAAGATATAGTTTGTTAATGGGATATTATCTTATAATTATTAAAAATAATCATACATACGTCGATAAGTTGAATACGATGTGATAGAAAATACAATTTTATACGACGCAACGTAAAGTACATTGGCAAAGAGAACACTGAATTACGAAAAGAAAGATTTTATTTTCTGAAAAATTAATAATTTTTAAACTACTTTTCATATTTCATATTTAGCTTTATAATATATTACAGCTGTTTGTCATATTTTGGAACATCTGCATATTAAATTTTAAAATCTTTAAAGAATAACCGTGTAGAATATTTTACGTAACGAAACATTTTAATATAGATAATTTAATGATTTAATAGAGAAATTTAATAATCTTGTAATATAGGAGTTTAATAATTTAATATGCAATCTAAAAGTTCTCTAATTGTTAATTGTTAAATGACAAAGTTATGAAATAGCAATTTATAATATCAATGTTGATCTAATTTATTTCTTACCTATATCTTTGATATCTTGGTTATATAGATATTACTTTATCGATGCTGGAAAGACACATCCAAAATACTATTGAAAATACTATTGTCGAAATAATTCTGGCGGAATTTAAGCGAAAATACAGTCATTTTAGAGCCGTTTATAATAATGCTTCTCCTTTGTAAATTTCCCGCAAATCCTTTTCCGTTAATCTCTATACATTATTACCAGATTATTGGGGCTTGCGTAATGTAGCCATTATTATGGTATGGGAAGAAAATCGATAATTACTCTTCTTATATTGAAGCCATAGAAAGTCCTTTCATTTCGTCACTTTATAATTATGATTTACCCGACAGATCTTGGACGATGCGGTTGGTTCACGATGCGAGTCTATTCAGCAAGGACGTATCCTTCGAGAGCACGAATGGACCGATATCTTTCGACACGGTGCACTCTTACGTCGGTACTATTTTAGGTAAGCGTTATTGTATCATCACGATTGATTCATGATGAAAAAATATGCAGTTTTTAATAATTGTTTTGATAATTACTCATCCCAATCGAAGTATCAATTGCTACGCTCTTTTAATGATTTTTCATTAGTTAACGAAAGCTGTAGCAAATCCACACGATCTACAAGCGAGTTACATATGTTATATGGATAAAAAAATCAAAGCTTGTCTCTCGTTAAGCTAGTTAGCCTTTTGCTTATGGTAAATAGAAAACATATGACTTTTGTGCTGCATCAAAGCGCTGTAAATAGAATTGCTGGAAAAAAAAAGAAAAAAAAAGGAAAAACGATACGGTTAAGCCGAATTTTATATTACGCCGAGTATTTTATATAGAATCGTTGATCCCATTGCAAGCGAATCGAATTATTACGCTTTAGCGTAAGCTAAACTGCAGATGTTATTTTAACGCCGCGGGGAAGTTTTTATTGAAATTACTTAATGGTGCGGTACCATTGAAATAGGATATATAGATCACATTACGACGCGGTTATTAATTTAGCTTGACGTGAGGCGTTGAGAATTATAAAGAGAAACACAATATAATTAACGCCGATAATGACAGAAAATAAGGAGCATTCATTTAATAAATTGATGTATTGCTCTTATCTCGCGAGATCAATTATTCCGCGTGAAATTCAGGAGGTGCAGTCGGGCACTTTCTTCAATCGCGTGCGAAAATTAATCCCCTTTACATTCCGCATTATGTTCCACAACATATAATGGAAGCTGGAGATTCTTCTCGCTGATTTCCCCGTAAGACTCAAAACGCGCGTGTCAATAAAGCCAAGTGCATCGATGGACGACGTCGTCGAGGATGCCGAGGACTTCGATACCGAAATAATCTCGACAATCCGATGGTCTGAAAGCCCTCGCCGCGTGTCAACGTCATAGAGTGGCATGAGAGTTCCGCGATAGTCATTGCAGCGATCGGATCAATATTTATGCGCGTTCACTTCGCGTATCGGAATTGCATAAACGGCAGCGTTGAGCGCGATCGCGAAATCGCGCTGAACGAAAGAACCTCGAGATTAGGCGTGGTTGTATACCGACGAGCGCGTCCGCGACAAAGTGATTAGCCGGCATCCCTTAACTTCAGCTAACGTGATGGATAGCGTGCAGCCGCCCTTTCGTTCTGCCATTCGAAGCGGTTTTCCGCGAGCACGTGTGCGCGGAACGCGCGTGACCGCATTCGCCCGACAAAGCGATGCCTTGCTGCACCCGAGGGCGCTCTCGTTTAATGTTTTCGACTCATTCTCGCGTTTTCGCTGAAGGTTATCGAAAGACCGCTTTGTCGGAACGATCCGCGACACGAAGCTGAAAGTTGCGTCAAAAGGATTTTCACTTTGCAACAACAGCAGCAGCAGCAGCAGCAGCAGCAGCAGCAGCAGCAGCGGCATTGATGATGATTAATTAAAACGCATTGCGAGCGGATTTCGGATTTCTATCATCTGTCATCAAAGGGCGCAAGGGCTATTTGCACGTTTGAAACGACCGAAACGGCACAGTTATTTCAACTTTAAAGTATGCGACAGAGAATTAGCGCTTTGTTTAATATCATTGCATAACCGCAGATGGTTTTCCGGCTGAATGCGATTTCAGTAATTCATTAAGCACGCCCTCGTTAGTCCGCGTCGCTAATGTGCCCACAAATAATCGAGTTTGTTCCGTGCAATGCGAGTTTGCTGCTTTATACGAGAACTTTTGGCGAAATAATTCTACTCTTCTCAACCGATTGTTCCTTACAGAAACATAGTCGTGATTTATTACGGTTTGTGCCTGTATAATTAATTGCCTGTATAATTAATACTCTGAATATAAAGCGGCGACACTAGAGATTTTTCAGGATGAAGATCTGATTATCTATTTACAATCTTTGACAAAGCCTTGAATCTGCCGGAATCTCAAATATTAGATATCAAATATACCGAAAAAAAATTGGAATTAGAGAGAGAGAGAGCTCATTTGTCAAATAATTTGTATCATTAGTACTCTCTAGTTCTGCGATTTTTTAATTCTTCGTTATTACTATGAAAAAAAGTGGAACTGAATCGTGTTGCATTTGCGGTCTGTATTCTTCGCGATGTACGAATGATATTCGCAAGCGGTTTCTTTTAATCTCTCAAGGCTTTACGGAACCGTTGTATGATCCGTTGTTCCGCAGACAATAGAGATACCTACGTGGTCCAACTTGCTAATTCCGGTTTGAGTTAATATTATTATCCTCCTCGGTACGTGCGTACGTGTATGTACATGTACGTGTGAGGTAGAAATGAGATTGAAACTTCGATAAATAACAGTAATCGAACTGATAGTGATAACAGACAAACTCGCTCGCCGAGATGGACAAAGATCCGGTTAGAGATCGATCGATGACACTGTACACGCAAAAAACTCGATTCGAGTATTCCCTTCGTAAGTTTTCATAGCTTTCCGACCTGGAACGAGATCGAGAAGAAATAAATTTCGCGTTCCAACGTGAGCGTATCTCAAGATCGCGCTCACTTCGCATCGGAATGCGCCGATATGCGTTGGCGGAAACGCAGCCTGCGTTATCCCCGATTTCAATTCGGAATTATCTGCGAGCCGCGTGCTCGAAGAATACGTTGAATACGTTGCGAAAAACCAAAACAGAGAGAAAGAAAGAGAGAGAGAGAGAGAGAGAGAGAGAGAGAGAGAGAGAGAACTCTCACACGCAAATTTCGCGAATCTGCGACGGGCGGATGATTCCCACGACACGGTCGTTAGGCATATCGTTGCGGTAATGACTCGAACGTAATCCTCTCTCACATGGACTTGCCGCAATCGGTCCGCGGTTTTTAATAAGCAAGACATCGACGCGGCATGAAATATACCGTTACCGATTTTACCGCGAGTCATAACCGACCGGCGTTTCCGGATAACGCGTTACCGTACGCTCGTCTCGCCCACCGCATTAAACTAGGAATCTCATTCTCATCGTACTCGCCGTCGTCGTCGCCTGGAAATGTGCCAGATTCTACTATTGGAGATACACCGCACCGGTGCTATAGCCGGAGGGGTCACGGCTAGGGGTAGCAGTATAGACTGTAGACTTTCGATGGGAAATGAGCGCATGTACGTTCATCGTTGTGATTAGGACGGAAACTGATGTCCGTGGCTGCTAGTTGTAGCCGATTAGGAAAGGGAAATCTAAGGGATCTGGGCTGCACGAAGGAACTGCAAGAGGAAAGCCGTATTTCGCAGGACAATCATGTGTTCACAAAACTTTACTATGGCAGGGAAATCCAAAAGAATGGCCTCCAATCCCGGCAGGTGTTAAAAAGCTCACCGGAAAGGTCGGAAAAAGAGGACCGGATCGCAGGCAACAATCGTGGCTCCGCAATATTAGAAACTAGTCCAATATCCCAGACGCTTTAGCCCCAGACTAGTTTATTCAGACATGCAGAAGAGGGCACGATTCGCATTGTGCGTGAATGCTCACATTAAGCCGCGTATGGCACTGTAAGAAGAAGAAGAAGAAAGAATCAGCATCTTGTTGGTCGCTTCTGAGCCCTTTCTTGGCGGGGCTAATTTAACAAATAAATTCTTGCGACAACGTAGGCACTCGATATTTATTTTTCTAGATTTGCATCCTAATTATCACGTCTCGACGGGACAGACGTGGAGATACCGTGTTACGGGAGTTCTCAAGTGCGAGCGCGATCTGTCGTTCGCTCTTATATGCCGAAACGATATTTTATCCCGTTCCGTATCAACGATACATTCGCTATTCAATACCGAAGATAAAGGGAATTTATCTCTTTCTTTCTTTTCTTTTTTTTTTTTTTTTTTTTTTTATTCCGTATACCTGAACAACCACATTACTCGGATACATGATTCTCATATTTAAATCGCATTGCACGCGCATTGCACGGTTCCTTCCCCAATTACAATTCTGAACGGCGTCTCATATTTCTCTTTCTCTCTCCCTCTCTCCCTTTTTCGATAAGAAGGCACGAACGAAATTGATAGCTACTCATTAGTCGCCGTACTGCGGTATACCGTTTGCCGATGATACTGCATACTTTGATATCTCGTAAGCGTTTCTGCAGAAACTGGCAAGATGCATGTCGGATAATAGTAGCGGAGGCATAGAGAGAGAAAGAGAGACAGAGAGAGAGAGAGAGAGAGAGAGAGAGAGAGAGAGAGAGAGAGAGGTGGGCGATAATTTCGGCGCATGGCGAACTAAACGTAACCGCAAGCTCGCGAACGGGCCAGAAACTTGATCGTGAATCGCGAGCGAGTACGTCGCCGCGCCGTTTCGACGACCGGGATTGCGCGGGAAGTTGAACCATCGTAACAGCGTCTTGCCGTGGTAATATCCGGATGTCGTAGCCTTCACTTCGACAACTTAGGCTGGAGATTACGACGTCGCGCGCGCATCGAGTTTCTAACAAACGCTGACAAATTTCCGGGGAATCGGCAGAGCCGCCGCCGCGGAAGAGCCGCAGAGTCTAATTATTGATTTATTGTAATTGCGCGTGCACTAATGTCAAATTAATTGTGATCCTCTTCTGGGCTATTATCGTTCGGCTATAGATTCATTATGCTCCATGTGTATAATTAACAGCAAGGATGTCACTTTAATTGATATCATTTGTTTTGCCGAGGATCCCTGAATATTAGAACGCGAGAACGTGCGGCTGATATGGCGATAGAAATTGCATGTCTACAATTAAAGCTTGCCCGAGTTTCTTGCATTCGCGGCAGTCTGCTTGATTGAGCGGATGAGATACGCATTTTACTAATTGAACTGATTGATAACGTTCGATTATTTTATTAGTTCGCTAATTTTGGTGTAATTTGGACCCTCGGTGTATTTTGAACTTCTTTTAGCAGATTTGATATATCGATATATTTGGCAATTTAGTTTACTTTTATTAATTTCGTTATTATCGTGTAAACTGTGTGTTGCATGACACACACGATGAAAGAGCAACTTATCATTGAAAATTTCGTAGTAAATATATTTATAATATATGGTAAATATATTTTCATGAAGAATTCTTGGCTTTAGGAGATATCTAAATGCGTTCATCTAAAGATAGATATCTTGTCTATAAATTACTACCACGAACAATATCTCTGAATAGAATTCTTGTTGTATATATAACATATATCTTGCTTATGATGTAGCGAATATTGCAAATTGTCACTCTCAGAAGTAGTTAAATGCATCGAGTGGAAATAGTTGTACGACCATCTTCGGATCTTGCATTATATACAAAGTACAACTTTGCATTTTCCGTCGAACGTAACTATGAAATAGACAATTGTCCGAAATAAAAGTGCTCGAATAGCGATATTGAGGAATGGAATAATTAAGAGGAGAATTCTTATAAATTAAGGAACACTTTTGTACGCAAAAGTACAAGTTTCCTCTTCATTCTCCAATACTTGCTTAAATAAATCTCAAGATAGCGAAATTAATCATATAATCATTTATATTATCAAATTAATCATTTATATTATCATATAATTATCGAATCTGTGCGAAATTAACACAGAGATAGAATTTCTTATAGAGAATGTCTTTAATCTCGCTGGCTTAAGAGTTGCCGCGAACAATGATCTCATTTCGAACTATAGTTCATAGAAGACGAGCGGAAACTGGTCCGAAGGTGGTCTGGAGATAGTCCATATAGCTATCTCGACTTACCTCAACGTATTTGATTAGTTCCGACGTCTGGTACGAATTCGTCCGGATGAGTTTCCGTCGAGACGTGCATCCACTATAACCGCAGCTTTAAGGTACGTTTCTATTGCATACAAGCAGCAGCTGCTTCCATCCGTGACCGTGATAGAAACATTTATATCGCCGTAATTGAATCCCTCGGATATGTCGATCTAGATTTAATTTAGATTCTTAAACGCAAAGACATTGTCCGCTGTGCACCGATCCGCATAATGATAATGAAATAATAATGGAGTATATAAGATAATCAGTCGGAGGATAAGTATGACCGTTGTTTAAAAGATGTTTAGACGATGGTAATTAAAATGCGAGAGAAGAGAAACGAACGAATTTAAAATCCGTTTTTAAAATCGTATATCAATCGTATATATCGACAAGTGTGCGATGTATAGTGATAAATTATTCGCGTTCCTTTTGTCTCGCGTGTTATTTCTACGTCTTATTGTTCCAGTTTCACGAATCGATGAATAATTATGCAGCTCAACGTACAACAGTAACGTACGAGCGTGTAACGACCGCGCGATACGTATATGGAGCACCGAAAGTCGAGCTTATTTGATAGAACCGTTCAACTCGAATCGGAATTCGATGCGTAGATTGTATATTGAATGAGGTTCCTTTGCACGCAGTTTCGAATTGACATTCGCAGTTTCGGATTGACACACGCATATCGCGCGTGTCTCCTTTATTGTCCGGCTTGCCGGTCCAGTTTGCCAGCGAGTTTATTTTCCATCGTCCTTCCCACGTTAACGGCGAATTAGTTCGTTTTTTCGTGCGTGCTCGCATAGCGTAAACGCACTCTCGCAGCGAGAACATTCGTTTACTCACACCCTCGCATGCTGCGAATGCACTTTTACACGGAATCAATTTGCGCCCCGGTGCTCGTTCGTTTCTGTTTACACGATACAAACGCGCCTTTATCGCGAATACACTTCGTTCAATCGTGCTTTTGCAATATAAACGCACCTTTACCGCGCGGATCCATCTGTGTTTGCTCATGCCTGTATATTGCGAATGCATCTTTACAGCAGCGGGTCCCTGCATTTACTCGCATTTTTGTGCCCTCCCACTCGATCCGTCCGCTCGTTCACGTGCTTGAGAATCCCGAAGAAGCGCAAGAGATAATTTCGCCCTTCGATTCGCTGGGATTCGAACGGAGAACGTTATCGTATAATTAAAGCAATCCAAAACATGAATCGCCAAGCAATCGATTCCCCATCGGGGAATCCCCATATGGGGATGCGGAGAATCGCATCATACGAGGCTCAAGTCTATGTTCATCCTTTGAATGCAGATTTCGCAATTTCTTCCTATCTTATTTGATTCCTCTTCCGTTTTTCAAGAAGAGAAAGAGGCCATGAGCGAAGGCTCGTTTCATTTCTTCTGGCAATTATTTCCTTCGTCATCCAGGCGAACAGTGCTAGTGTGTATCTTTAGACACGCCGAAGCGATCGCTCGTGGACGCAAACGAGATGTGAGACGAGACTTTATTAATCCTTCACGCTCGAATATCGAGTTGCACGAATATCGACACCGAACTTTGCTGCACGGGATCCGTCAGTAAGCAATCCGATGCTATCCGTCGCCGATATGGAGAGTAATTGATTCGCATTTATGCGTAAGCGACTCGATGGAACTATTGATAGCTTGCTCACTTGTATGTCCTTGTTCGCACATCTTTGATAACGCAGCGATAACACGAGCCACGATTACACCCTCGCGAAATTATTTCTCGTCCATTGTTGTGCTTGTTTTCCCGCAATTGCCCCTGTCGATTAGCGAGGTCGATAGTTGCCATTTTCGTAGTTTTGGAAATATCATGTATTTACCTGCGTGTTTCCATTTCATGATTTTAGAACTGCAACAGATCCGTGCTTCTCTATTTTCCTCGTGAAAAATACCGGTGAATCGGACGAGCTCGCGAAACGTGGGAAACAGGAACACGAGGGGGAATTTTATGCGGGGCGAATGACGAATCCTACCGCGAGCTGCAACGTCCTATAGAAACCGGGGTTATTATTATTATTATTATTATTATTATTATTATAATGAGTCCCCGCGAGTGCGCACAATTGGAGCAATCATGCCGGTGTAACAAGTTAGCGTAGGCGGTGATCGTATTGTGTCTCCCAGCCGGTCGCGAGGCTGTCATTTCATCTATCAGGCGAGCAACCACGCGATGCACGAAATTCGTAATTACGCATGGAGCGACGCGCTGATTAAATTAGCCGGACTTTTTGGCGTGTCCATCCGCGTTTACGTGGCCGGCAAGCCGCTGCGATCCACCGGCTGGCTTGAAGCTCGGCCTCTGATAGCCGGCGCAGTGGTGCGGGATAACGCGTATCAACGATAATCCGATTAGCGATTAAACTTGCCTAATTGACGGTATACGCGCGTGTAATTGCATATCTGGGGACACCCGATTTCCGATTCACGATAATGGAGAATAGCGGATAGACCGGGACCATTAGCAAGTAATCGTCTTGGAAAGTTCGCCGGCGAACTTACGCCGGTGCACTGGAGATATCGCGTTAATGAAAGTATTTACCGTATATTCGAGTCGTCGCGTGACTCGACGTCGCATGGAACGCTCGCTTTTCTGTTATCGGGACGAGCCAATTATTTCTGCGTACGGCGATACGTAATATTCTTCGGAGATTGCTCATTAAGACGCGCGTGTGTGTGTGTATCGATTATCTGCGTGTAGATGCATTTTTGGAAATGTGCATATATTTTTTAATTTGGAGAAACGAGTGAGCTCAAGGAGCAAGATGAGACATATATAACTGTGTGAGACCTGTAATGATCTACGCCATTGACACAAGAACGGTAACAAGCGTCACCAAACGCCTACCAAGAAGAACGGAAACGAGGGTCTTGAGGTGCATCACTGATAACACTTTGCGCTATAGAATTCGCAACGGAAATATTCGCACCATCTGCGAGATTCGAGATATGTCGTAAGATGGTCAGAACCAGAAGACAAGAGCATCTAGACAGGATGGACGATAACCGGCTTGCACAATCGCAAAAAATGGGAAATCAAACACCCCACCTGGATGTTCTCCAAAATGCAGGTGCAAAAGTTGCACATCAACATCGTAGGAGAACAAGTACGCTGGATAAAATACAGGACATGCTCCTATAAGAAGAAGAAGAGAAGATATTTTTGAAATGTATCGATGCAAGTGTTCGGAGGAGTTTCTGATTACGAAAGAGGATTTAAGAATACCTGCGAACGAAGAGAGGAAATAGACGATCAATTAAATTTAAAAGCATGTATGAAACATGTATCGAGGATAAATTAATCGGAAGACCCGCAGATCGATATGAAGAATCCACGACGAATCCAGACGTGTTTATGTAGTCCGCTTGTTCTTTCGAACGGGAGTAGAAATTCATGAGTTGTCAAGTATTTATATTTACCTGCAAAACAGGAAGTTGTCGCGAGCTTTGTGTCGCGAGCTTTGTAATACTTAAAATTCAATCACGGACAAAGCGCGCTCGTTTAAATCCCGGCCGGAGAAATCCCGTTCTCGACCACGAATGTCTTTAATGTTGATGTCTCCTGCGACAAGCCACGAGTTAAGCTTAAAAGTTGCCCGGTAAGCTTTTCCTTCGCTTTTTTCCATGTGAATTATCTATGGCATGTATTTCCGAGAGAGAAATGTCGGGAGCCGAGCGAATAAATATGTTCTTCCACGGGAGAATTTAAGATCATATTTTTTCAGTCGTTTTATTTTTACCAATGGCGCATGCTAGCGTATATATCCATGCGTATTCCTCTTATTAATTTTTTTTCACTCGCTTTCCCGTTTTTGATGAACTTTTCGGTGGTTCTGCCTGCAGTTTGCGAATCGCAGCAAATTTACGCAGGAATTTAATCGCCAGCGACATGAAACGATTTGGAGAAAATTCGATCGATTCGATTAAATACTTATCGAGGTAATTTCGACGAGAAATTATCGTCATTTCGTTATCGAGATCGGCTGCCGAATTAAGAACGTCCGTTTTGAAATAAATATTTCGGACGATTTTTCATCCGTTATTGAGACATGTTGGGATATTGTCGCACCGACACGTGCTTTCGTTCTCAGTGATGGACCGCAAGATGTTCGCGGCAACGACGACGCTGCCTGTCCGCGAATCGATCAGAAGCTCTCCCGCGAAGCGCAAAAATTGCCAAGCCATTTGTCATAGTCGGTGGAATCCCACTCGTCGTCTCCCAATAGACGAAATTTCAAAGTCCGCGAGTAATGTCGGTTCTTCCGCGCGTTCCTTCGGGGAATACTCGCTTCGATAAGTAGGCCAATCCCGTCTTCTTGCCGTCTAATGTTCCTCGGTAATATCTATAACGATGTTTTGGCGCATTTCGTCTCTTGGCACGAGGCTGTGGCGCGATGGCGCCAGCGAAATGCACAGCCTCCTCTCCGTTGCTGGAGAATACGCCTGCTTTGATGTAACCGACGCCGCAGCTATTGTTTCCGCCGCGCATTGCGACGCGAGTTCAACTCTTTAGCGAACGATACGCCTCGCGATTCTTTTGACCAACAGAAGCTTTCTCGACGCTAATTGCGACGCGACACGATTCCAGACTGTCCGGATTGTCCGAGCTGTTCGCAATTTCGTTGATTTGTAATCAACTCGCTTGCAAGCGTGCGAGTTAATCCTAAATGCAATCTGTGACTAGTAACGTCTAGAAAACGAGACAGGAAGATAATAATTTTTTGCTCGTCTAATCAAACGGTATTGACTAACGTTTGGCGTCATCTGTGACGTCACATTTACGATGGATCAGCTTGTGCTTGTGTTATTCTTTGAATTTTAGGGATTTGTGCGGACGCGAAGACTAGTCGACGTTTTTCTATGCCCTTTCAAAATAGATGAGAGCGCTGCTTCAGAATAGTTTGGGATTCTGATATCCTATTTTCCGCTCAAATTTTTATTTATCCGGAATTGGATATATGTTATACCAGCTGAAACTGAAAATTAAATCGCTGTGTTTGACGCGAATATTCGATGCGCTGAGGAATTCCTTTGAACAGAATGAAAAATTGATACGCTCTGATCTCGATCCCGATATTAAGGCAACAAGGTTTTTCGTTAACCTACATTCTATATATAGTGTAAAATATGAATTGAGATTTTGAAAAGAAACAGTGTTAGATTCCAGCAACGTATGTATAAATACTTTGCAGTATTTCAACGTTCCGCAGTTTCGTGCATAAGATACATTTAACATGTTCTGTTGTGCATGTTAAACTAATTATGCAGACACGAATATTTCTCTTATTTGTTTCTCTAATTATTTTCCTCACATCGTACACGAGAGAGAAATATACTTTTTGTTTTCGCAATTGCCAGAGAGACCTCGAGCGCGGATAGCTTTATTTTTATTTATTTGCTAGCAATTACTTTTTCGTTTATATTTATTTATGATGTTTATTAATTTCCATTTAATCGCACATATCTGCGCATACGCACAGTTTAATTGAACGAATAAGAAAATTACGAAACTTCTTCATTAGGAAATGTCTTTCTCACGACACTTGTCCGACATTTAAATTTGCTTTCTCGTTTCGCTTGAAACATTTCTGTATATTCTTAATATTAAACTGCGAGATTGCTACCAGAAATAGATATTAATTAACGGAAAAGGACAGACTTATCATGAAAATTATTACAAAGTTAAATAGCATTTACGTAATATAAATTTCTTTTTATCGTTTAGAGATCTTTTTACAAATATTCATACAAGTGGTTAATACACGTACATTACAATGGACACCATTTATGAAGGATTTTGAATAGACCGAGTGTTAACTTGGCATCCTTAACTAGGACACGAAAGGACACTAAGTTGGTCACGATAGTAGGATGAAGATCCTTCTGGCCAGTCGCCAGTTTGTCCCGACGTATTCATAAGCGTATCTTCTCGCTTCAGAGCTTTTCACACTCGAGAGATACAAATTACAAAGACAAAAGGATAGAGCTAGGACCGGTGCTTAAAACTATAGCTACTCGAGTTAATTAAACTGAGATTTCGGGATTACATCACTTATTGTCAAGCATCCCCAGGTGCTCACAAAGAAAATCCAATTTCCGAAATGCAGTACAAATCGTATATTTAAACAGATTTCCGGCTTCGTGCAATAAGCACGCCGCAGCTTATTTTTATTCCCTATGCCTTTATTCCCGCTGTTATCTCCGTTTTAAAACCAGATTTCCTTTTTTTTCCGAAAGAAATTTTTAAATGAGCTATACCAATCCATAAGAACGAAATATAACAACATTGTGTTTGTTATTAGGAATGAAATAAAAACTAAGCTTTCAAAAAGAAGCAAGCAATGTAACACATTGTAATGCCTCTTCGATTTTAAATAATTTTCGCTTTTAATTAATATTTGAATTTTGGAATTTTAGAATTCGGATATACGTTTACATTTATTCTTTATGCTTTGAAAGAAAATAATATCCATTGTACGGAAGTTCGGTCTTCACATTGAACAGACTAAAATATTCGGTAACGGGATACATTGGTTCGAAGGAGATAGATCCGACTTTTTGTTCGCAGTGATTCGAGTTGACATAATAGTAAGTAATTCAATAGTCAATTAACAAACCAGCCTGCATTTACTCACCGATATATCGACGCTTTTGTGCGCATTCGAGTTCGTAATTTATCGTGACAATCAAGAGAATATTTATTACTTTCGGCATCCCGAGTGTTCGGAAATGGAGAAAAAACAATAATTAGCTTCGACGAAAAAGATCGGGTCCCTTTCTTCGAGCTTGATTAATCAAGGCGGGCAGTATACGGTATCGAACAAATGAACGTCGCCTTTCATCAAGAAGCAGTAAAATTCTCATGACTTTATCAAAGCGGAATTTGTTTTCAATACAGAATGCATGTGGGTGTATGCGTCTGCGGCGTATAAAAATAAATGTTACGCTCTCACTCGTAAGAATGCAAATACAGGCGTTCCATAAAATATGTTTATCGTATCTACTGTCGAGATGATTGAACTCGAATTATTCGTCTCATTCCGATTTTAATTCTATTAAATTAATTATGTTTATCTGGTGGCCATAATAAGCAATGGTAATTTTATATTAGTGACAATAAATTATGTAAGTCCGCGATAGCAATTAAAATAGCTTAACGCAGAAAGGATATAATTATCAGCTCGAATAACATCCATTTATTATCTCAGTTGAAATTAACACTTTATTTATTCACATTTTAATTAACGATATACGTAAAGGCGCGCGAGGAGGCGCACGTTCGATGCTCAACGAAAAGCGATGCTTGAGCAGGATCATCTATATGATCCTGAATTTCTATAAATCCGATCTCTCTATTTGGTGTAATGTCTACACCAAGCAACGAGAGACGGAGATTGTAATTATTATTAACCGCACCAACTATTCCTAAATAACGTATAACATACGCGCACGCGCAACGATAAAACAAATTTATTCATTTAATTTCGCGAATCGCGCGCGGAATACTTGTTTACGAAATCCTCCGTGTACCACAAAATCAGCCGATAAATTGAAATATTGTCTTGTATTATGTTTACTGCAAATCCCGCTTGTTTGGGAAATCGACAATCGACGCGCCGATTCGCAGATCAACAAGAATGCGGATAACGAGGACGCGTAATACGTGCGCAGAAACACGTAATTTCTGCCTCTGCGCTCTCTCTCCCTCTCTCTCTCTCTCTCTCTCTCTCAACGGGAGAAAAAGGTCGACAATTATTCCGTGCGATTAACTCGCAATAGGTCAATCGACGGTTAACCAACGCTCATTAGCCAAGTATCGCGATCTCTGCAGCGAAATAGGTACTACCTTCGATTACGTTAATACTGCGAGACACCGCGAAGAAATATCTCCGATACGCGCGCATAACGCGAACCGAGCGATTAATCTCGCTCTTAGGAAAGATCCTATTACCCACCTCGGTCGAGAATTAATTGGCCCCCTTTCTGTGCGAGATTAATAATCAATCCTCAGAGGCATAAAAATAGATCACAGACGAACGGCGAAACGAGAGCGCTAATAGAGCGCTGCAACACCCAGCAGGATTTTACGCGGGGCATAAAACCGGCTGGGGAGAATTACGACGCGCTTTTCAATCCCAGAAGAGATCGTTGCGGGGACGGTTCAGCCGGAAGTTAGTTTTCGCAGTAGTCTTCGCGATAGCACGCATCCGCGAGAAGGATCGCTGGATGTAGCGATGATTCACGATTCCGATTCATAGGTCATAATTCGATGTGAAATTTTCCAGCTGCGCGGTGAGGTTCCTTAATCGGCAGAAAGATCGAGGAAGATCATCATCGAGTTCTCGAAAGCTCGCCTCAGATCGTTCCACTGAAGCGGTCGTTCGGTTCACGCTCGCGAAGAGTAGACATTTCTAGAGAAATGTTGCTTGTATGTGCGAACGTTTTGTCTTACTTGAGCGACGCGTTTACGCGAATAAAACGAGATTAAATCATACGCGCGATTCAGTGGGATTTACAAGTGGATAGGTGCATCACTCTCGTTTTAAATTGCTTGTATTCATTTGGTCTCAGTTTCCGTCGAACATTACGCGCTACCAGATCGCCCTTGATGTTGTTCTCCAACTGCGGAACAATTCGGTATTCAAGTACTATTCACCGCATATTGCTCCGCGAGAGCGAGCACACGTGCGAAGAGCCGCCGATAAAAGGCCACTTGGCGTGGCCGCGATTTTCAGCGTATTCCGATGCGGCGAGTTTTCACCGCGAGTTTTCATCGCACCGCTGGCAGCGCGTTTCCTACGTCCGGCTGAAACTGGCCATTCATATGTATTACCTTTATCAAATCGACGGACCACGTAGCGCTAAATGACGAAGGAACGTAGATCATGCAGAAGGATGAAAAAGCTCGCCTTCCATTTCATTCCGTTTGGAAATGAGATAATACCGTGCTCGCTTATCGGCTTCGTCTTCAGGACGATGTCTGCCGCAAGACTAATGCTACTTCAACGAAGTAAGTAATCCGCGTCTTTTAGCGTAATTGTTATTTCTTCCTTCTCCCCTGCAAGGATCTGTTTACTTGGAGCGCCTCTAGAGAGAAGAGAAATCGATTAATCGATCGCCAGGGATTGCAGAAGATTATAGTAAACCAGAATGATGATTTATTAACATAATTCCACTCCGTCAACCGGAACGTCGAGTTACCTTAGAGAGCTCAGGACACGGAGCTGTTGAGCGCGCAAGAACGGATAGTATCCTCGAGACCTGAAATGCAGGGGAGATCGGCACGAACCACGTCGAATCAAATCAGTACGATCAACGGGCCCGCTATCATAATCTGATTCTTGATCGATGAAACGTCACTCGATCGCGCTTTCTCGCGTCCGTGCGATGCCGTCCGCGATGCCGGCACTCAACGAACGCGTCGAATGCGCTGAACCGGTCTGTTAGCCGTTCAGCGACTAAATTGGATTTTTCCACTAACGAGCACGAGAGCTTTTCCAGCGTGAAAGCCGTTCGCGAACCTCTTCGACTGCTCTCTTTCTTCCCCGGCTACCCAACCCGGCTCGCGAACCCTGTTCCTTCTCCTCTTCCCCGCGCCCCTTCGCGTTAGAGGACGCGCGCGTGGTCTTCTCCGTCTTATCGCGCGCTTAGCCAGATCGCACCCTTCCCGACGCCCTCCCCCCCCCTCCCCTCCACCCCACCCCTCCGCACACCCTTGTGTTCCCTTCGATGCCGCGCTCCTGTTCCGCGTTTCGTGTCTCTCGAATTTCGCTTTACTTCTCAAATCACTTTCTTTGTTTCCTCCACCGTTTTCCGATCAGGCTGAAGCCTGTTCTCATGGATGCCACTTCTCGGGATTACGCCGAGCCAACCGGTTCGCTTCTCGCGGGTTCCCCTGCGAGAATTAAGTGTCTCGAGATGGGAGAGAGATGAACGTTTGCGTCTCTTCCCGATTGTTTCGTTCTCTGTTTCGATAGCGGACGATCTCGCTACATCTCGTCGCGTTTGCTCCAACAATGCTGCCTTTTGTTTCTCCCTCTTGTTATCTCAGCACAATTTTAGAATAAAATTGCATTTCAAGAATAGAATCATCGAAAGTGTCATTTCTCTTGGCAGAGGAATTGGACCGCCTAACGGCGGTATGTTCTTCGATTTTCGTGCTTGTTAGCGTCTCACGATCGATAAGCACAATTGGATATTCTCTGTTCATAACGATTAACGAGCTGATGGCGGGGACGCGACATTTACATCGCGAGATAAAAAAATCGCGACAGGAATCCTTTATCGGTTTACCGAGAGGATGTCAACGCGAGTGTATTAAGCATGAAAAATGCAAGTTTCAGCTCGAATTGATCGGCAACGAGAGTAGAGAGTCTATTGAATCGCACTCTCAAACGGTCGCCAGCGAGAGCGTTTTATCGCGGAAGCACGAAATCGTCGAACGTGCCCGTCGATGAATAACTATGAACGAGAACACGCTACGATGCGTGATAAAAAAGAATTCGAACATGAATAATTCATTAATTATCGGCGAGGGCTTTTTCCTTTTGTATCTCTCCCGCCTTCATATGGGGCTTTTTTCTCGACTACCCGCCAACGCTCGTTCTGCATGGCTCCGTTCTGCCTTCTCCTCGCGCGTGTTTCGAAAACGTCGCCCGGAGGGAATTTTCCCTTTCCTTCCTTGCACCTCTATCCTCGCACATCTATCTCCACATGCGCGCGTGCAATCCACTTTCTTTTTTTTTTGCCTCCCATCCCTCTTGCTATTGTGCACGTTGCAGTTCTGACTTAGTCGACTTCTTCCTTCAGAATCGCTTTAAACGATCGGTCCTTTGAACTTTACTTCTGCCAAGTTGGTCTGTTGGTTCGTTAAAACCGGGAGGAGGATGATCGCTAATTTGTATAAAAGACGGCAATCTTGTGAGAAGACAAGATTGTTTGAGCGTTTTGGCTTCGCTCTGAATTAATTCATTTCTGAATCTACGATCTGTAGAGACCTTCACATTTTCGGTGTTTTCTGTTTCGAGCTGCTTTGTGATATATTCGAGACTCACGCCAAAATTGTAGGCAGATTGTTTAATGAGTATCAAGTGTATGCGCGCGTGCAGTTTATTTTCTTTTGTTTCCATCCGTCTCGATTCCTCTTGCAATTATGCACGTTGTAGTTTTGGTTTAGTCGACTTTTTCCTTCGGAATCGCTTTAGACGATCGGCCCTTCGAATTTTACTTGTGCCAGGTTGGTCTGTTGGTTCGTTAAAACCGGGAGGAGGATGATGGCTAATTTGTATAAAAGACGGTAATTTTGTGAAAAGACAAGATTGTTTGAGCGTTTTAGGCTTCGCTCTGAATTAATTCATTTCTGAATCTATGATCTGTAGAGACTTTCACGTTTTCGGCGTTTTCTGTTATCGAGTTTTGCGATATATTCGAGACTCACGCTAAAATTATAGATAGACTTTTTAACGACTTTTTATCAAGTGCAAACGGCAAAGTAGCCTGACATTTCTAAGCGCAAGTTGGCTACATAAATTAACAGTTGTGATTAAATGAGTAAATCTTCTCCTCCAGCTTTCTCTCCACTTTTTGCCCGTTTGTCTATCCAACCGGTTCGATCTCCCTTCTCAAAGTCATCTCGACTTAATCAGTTTCTTCTCGTGAGATTACTTTTGGAAGTCGATCTCGTGGAGGAGCAAAGAGACGTTCTTCTTGCGTCGACACTCGCCGCGCGTAAAACCGTGTTAAATGCGTAACGAGGGAATTTGACTATTGCGAGCGTGCTGAATAATGTTTCGCGTGGAGTGGCATGTTGAATAATTGATAAATTGCCCACGTACACTGCGTTGAGATACGATTGTTGTACGCGTATGCACAATGCGACAGAGTTTAACACCCTGATTTCTATCGGCCTCTAGAATCTGATCAATATTGCGCGCCTCGTAAAAGCTCATAGATGCCTGAACGCTGTATGTCACACGAATGGAATAGAATTCAAGCATCAGACAGTTGCTTCGCGGTGAAACAAAATCGCGCGCGATTCCGAGGCTACACGATTTCCCGGATCGATTAGTTTCTACGTAACGTCATCGGTACGATTCGCGTAGAAGGTATCGACAGAGAATCAAGATTCCAAGTAGACGACATCGTCGAGCTGATCATTGGCTGACGTTATCCTGCCGTGAGAAGACGCCACGTCGTTTTACTCTCCACAGTTAATCTCGGTTCACTTTTACGTAACTGTTATATAGTCTTTTATGTAATCTTTTATATAGCTTTCATTCCCACGAGGACGGAAGCACGAACGCTCGCCAAGTATCTCGGGTATTTCGAGGAGCTAAGGGCTAATTCAGCCCGGCAACAAATGGCTCTAGTTAATTTAAAACGACGGATTAGGCGGACTCCAGACTCTTGAGTGCTTCAAATTCTGATTCCCTTTTCGCACCCCCTTCTCGTGTTTCCCTATTGACTCTGTCACGTCTACTTTGCTTCGGGCTCTTTTTCTCGTCGCTCTCTTTCTGTCTCTTCCTTTCTTGCCAACAAGGTCGTATAGTCGTACATCTAGCTTTGTTTGCGCGAAAGCTTTGCCGATGAGAGTTCAATTGGGCATGATAGGTTTTCCGATATCATTAGGACATTAGGGAATCAGTTTATTTGTCTTAACTTAACTCTCTTGCTGAATTTTCTCTAAGTACATCCTCGTTTCTTATGATTCCGTTTATCGTGTTTCATCAAAGCGAGCAAAATGCTGCGGCGAGCTTGCAACGAGAAATATAATCAAGGATCTTGTCCAATCGTGTCTCATTTTCTTCCATCTAGTCCCGCGTATCTCCTGATCTAACATGTTCTATATTTGTATCAATTTTTCTTTGTTTTTTTTTTCCCGTCGACGTGTGCGATCCACTTTATCCGCTTTACGCCTGTCCAAACTGTCGCGTCGAGATGAGACCCCGATTAAGCCGCTGGGCGCAGATTCTTTATTCCTTTTTTTCTGTTTACCTCGAGCGCTCGGCAGCCTGATCGTCTGGGATAAAGGTGATCAAAAGGGCGTACCGTTGGCGGTCAACACGTGGACAGTTTTATAATCCCTGTATTTTTATAATTCCTCGTGTTTCTCTATTTTCCGTTGTCCGTTGCTGTTCAACTTGCGTCTGCTGCAATATTCATTAATTGCCTTTTGCATTCATTTGTCTGTTCATTTTCATTCCTGGACTTGATGCACGTTTCCAATCTTTTATTTCTCCATTTACTCCATTCTCCTTTATTTTCCCATTTATTTGTCTTTTTCTTTCGTTTCTCTCGCTTCTTCATCATCATGCATCACTCGCGAATACATTAACGTAATATCAGAATCTTGTTATCATTTGTCCATTATCGCGTAACTAACTGATATCTCATCTGACAAAATAAACATTCCTCAAATTTTTCTGGCATTTTCAATTTTCCCATTTTTCTTTCGTTTCTACGGCTCATTTTAATCACTTACCGTCACTACGCGCAATTGTTTATCTATTAATTACTGATATTCTCTCTTCACTTTTATCTTCTTCTGTCTAACAAGAAGAGAAAGGTGTCTTATCAATCATAATTTTCTTAGCTTTCCTTCTCCCCTTTTACTTGCACTTTGATCGTGATGGTACTTGCGCGTAATCAGCATTTTTCTAGTATATCCCTTAATTACCTTGTAATGATCGCGTTTCCCCCTTTTTGATCTTTCATTGTCCAGGAAAAAAAGGATATCCTTTCGTCTGTTTCGTCTGCTTGAGCGTTCGTTGAAGATTACGTCGCGTTCTTTACTTTGAGCGTTCAAACGAAGAGAGCCGACGAAATGTTATCAAAAGCGTGGAAGCTATTGTGGTCTGTTGATTCCTTGCCTTCTTCTTTTTCTTGGAATGTAATACAGTGTTTATTTAGTGTAATACAGTGTTTAGCATGATGAACAAGGCATTAGCGAATAGCAACGTAATTATTACCGCTGAAATATCAGCGATAAACATACTCGATCTCTTTAAATATTGAAACGAATATTTATTGACTATATATAATTGCACGCCTTTGTACATAAAGAACTCAGAAAATTTGTTAAATAGATATCTCCAGCCGGAAGATTTTTCCGTTCAGATGTAACGTTTCCATGCATTTCATACGAAAGATTGTTACTATATGCTTTATGTTTTCCGCGTATTAAGAAAGATTTAAGGACGCGTGATTTATTTCGCGATTATAATCTGGATAATTGTATCCCCAAATCTGAAGATCCAATCTCAAGATCTACCCTACTAAAGCCGTCAGGGGTGATTTTAATCTGACAATGACTCGGTTTTCCCACGTTTCCTACGCATTTACTTTCCTTTTGCTTCTCCTCCCTTTCCTCTTCCTTTTCACTCTCTCTCTCTCTCTCTCTCTCTCTCTCTCTCTCTCTCTCTCTCTCTCTCTCTCTCTCTCTCTCTCTTTCTCTCTCTCTCTCTCTCTCTCTCTGTTCGCTATTGAACCCCTCATGGGAGCTCCACTTTTCATCGGCGATCTCTCGTCGAGGAAGAAAAGGACACCGCCGCACATCGATTACGTCTCAACTCGTCCGCGGGGAATCGTCGTTCACGCTTAAGCTATCGCGAGATATAGGATCGGAATTAACTGCGGGGACTCATAGATTGGACCTGCAGCGAAGAGGAAAGTTTCCCGTTTCCCCAAAAATACGGATTGTCGACAACGTCTGGAATTCTCGCTAGGTACCTATCGCGTTCTGTTGTCTGTTATCACGAGACTCGTGCGATCTGGAAGAACGAACATTTTTGCGGAATAACCGGAAAATCCCTGATATTTCAGTTTCCCGAATAATTAGAGAAAAATTTTTATTTAGTTATAATATCGAGATATTTAATTTTATTGTTGTTTCGATAGCTATTCTCAATTTATATTCCGTATAAATTTATATTCCGCTTTCTTATTATATATATATATATATATATATATATATATATATATATATTTATGTATATTTAATGTTTTACATTTGTACGCTTTCCATGCTTCTGTGTACTATATGAATTAATATCTTTTAATATCATACAATAAAAAATTCGTATTTGCGATTTTATATTCCCGTTCCTCGATTCGAGTTAAGATTTCTTTAGAAATGTGACGCATCGAATTCTTACAATCAAATTAGAGGTGAGAGTTGGAGTCAAGAAAGGGAAGAAGAAAAAAAAGGAAATCAATGAAGCGACACAATCTTGCACATTAGCGTGTCGATACGTTACTTCGATTCAAATCGCTTCCTTTTGGCGAGCTTGGCCAACTGAGAGCCAAATTGTTTCGCGATATAAAATGTTTCCCGCGTTCGTCTCTTTTATCGGAGAAGGGAGGTATCGATTACCATGGCGGTGAATTTACGGATCGACTGCGCGCCGGCGAGCAAAGGGATCCAAACAATTACTAGTAGGAAGTAACACGCGGCCGTAAATTTCTCCAACTCGGCGATAGCACTTTAGTCGATTTATCTTCCCTTTAGTAATAGTCCGGAATATCGTCTATGATTGACGATTGGAATTCCCGAAATCTAGCCACGTTCTACCCGGGGAAACTCGCTTCGAGTCAAGAGCCGGAGCTGGTTCTCGAAGACCGTGATTTTCCGCGAACGTCTTCCGCCCTCGAGAGTTTCTCCGCATCCTTCCGCGCATCTGCGCGTCTTTACAAAAATTTATCGGGAGCAAAACACTCGCATATCGAGCGACAGTTTCGCTACACGCTACTTTTCCCGGACGAAGTCTAAGCTTTCCGTTATGTTGACCGTATTTGATTTGCTCCGTGCACGCTCTTGCATTACAATCAAGAGAGGCAGAACATTTTTCGAGATAGAATCGTATCAATTTAAATAGTACGGATAATAAAGCGACGTGAAACCGCACACGGTATTTACGATGCTGGTTATCGTATACAAAACACAGAATTCAACGAGAGTTCAATAATACGTCGTGGAAGTCATGGAGTCATGGAAGTAAAGAAAGACAGTGGAACGATATGTAAACTCTGTAATGATCCCTTACTTGATCCGTTTATTTATCTTTTATTTAATCATCTAAGACACAAGTATATTCATATCATTATATATATATATATTTTTTTAATAAATTAGTAAATTTTAGTAAATTTTTATGTCATTTCGTGATCGCGAGATAAGTGGAAAAGAAATCTCTCTCTCATTACGGCAAACTTCGATTTCAAGAATTTTCCGCAGAAATCTGTCGTTTCGTTCAGGAAGTTGAACCGCCCGATGGAGATGGAATTGCAGTGAAGCGAAAGGAAGTTATGGCGTGTCCTCGGATCCTAAATACCTGGCAATCCGTTCTAATTCCTTCCGAAAAGTCACCGTACAAGGACTTCCTTCTCTGCCCCTCTCTCTTTCCCGCGGTGGCTTTGGCTAACTTCCGTCGAGTCGGGAACAAAAATTTCATAAGAAATAATGAAAGCACGGCGACACGGAATAAAGGCTTCTACAAATATAATTACCGCGACGGTAACTTTATATGCACCGTGGGAAACGAATCTCCTGCTGCTCGAAGTTCGCCCTCGTATTTTCGCAGATTTAAAAGATAGCTCGGGGTTATACCGCGTTCAACGCGAATCCGTCTCCGTGGAAATTGTTAATAACGGATTCAATAATTTCGTTCCTGGCGATCGCAATTGTAATAAAATAAGATGGATCTTCCTATAGAAAAATGCTATTAATGTGTACCCTATACGACTGATAATGTGTACATTATACGCGCGCAATGATTTAGCATGGAATTAAAACGTAAAATAGAATGAAAAGTAACAGCGACAGATTTCTTTTTTTTTTTTAATATATTTTTAAGAAGATGCATCGAGCACATATATATATCCTATTATTATAATTTAAGATTTACGTTAAAGGAAAGATCGATGATCTTTTACACAATTCTCACAAATCGTCTAATGAAATTCTTTATTAAAAGAACAAATAATATTATACATGTGTAATTAAGTATAGAGATAACAATAACATTATCGCTAATGATTACAATGTAATTACATAAATACAGAAATTATTACACGTTAGAAATTAATTATTACACAGACCCAAGCAAATTCAATGCATATTTTACCAAGTAGCGAAATCTGAATAATTCGCCCGATCGGAACTTTGTTTCCCTTCGGCGAATTCAATTATCGGCGTTATATTGACCGGCATCGTTTTCTTTTCTCTTTACAGAGGATGAGAGTGCGGTGGTACAGGGCGTCGTTACGAAAGATGGTCTCTTCGACGGCAGCGTCGTGACCAGATTCGAGGAATACTACATCGAGCCGACGAGCAGGTATTTGAATAAAAATGAAGACACGTCGCCGCCCTATCACAGCATAGCTTATCGTACTTCCGATGTTACCACCCCGCCACATCCATTACCATGTGCCAGTCATCAACTGCATCAGGAAGGGGCTCTTCGTGATACCTTCGATAGGTGAGTCTATCTCTCTTCTTCTCGAGCCGGTAAGCAGCGATCGTCAATATAGACCGATGTAAATCTTCCTTGGGATTACGTAACGGGGTTTGAAATTCATGGGTAATTTTTCACGCTGTCCCATGTGGCATATTTTTTGCCAAATCAGGTCAACTGTCTCCAGTTCGGTGACATTGGAACGATATGCGGATAATGAAGCTTCCTCGTCTTATTTTAAGGAATAGCGCTCGAATAACGTGACGGCAGCACGTTATGTTCTCGTTTTGATTGAAAATACATGGACATAATGATGTATGCTCGGGTAATTTCGGATTGTTCCGCATGCGAGATGCTTTTATTGTCGTTTTATTTTATTCTAGAGATGTCTTATCTCGCTCCATCTCATGAATATGCATATTTGCGCAGTGAGAATGATCAGAGGGCCGCTATATTGTTGGCAAAGGTGTTAAAATTTAGACACGCGTGAAGAAATTCCCACGCCGCCCGGAATTATCATATATTATGCATCTCGCGTCACTCTTCATATGGCGAACTCTAAATGTAAATTTAAACTTCGCGATGTCTGTTTCTCTAGATATAGCTACAACACTTCTCAGGCGTTCTACGAGCCCTTGCTTGGCGAGCACGTTGGTCTCTACTCGAGGGAAAACAGTGCGAGGGTATTAACGTTAGAAACGAATAATAACGTTGAATACGCAGACGCGTGAGTATTTTGCATTTCTAATAAAATCGAATGATATTTTTCTAGCTTAGATTTAAATTCTAGCTTAGATTCTGGTCCAGAATGTTAACGTATAGAACGTTAACAAGACATAAATATATTTATGCTAGATGAATAATCATTAAAAGAAAAAAGAAAAAAGAAAAAAAGTAAGGAAATTATGAATAGATGAAAGATATGTTTTATAATTGTATTACTTATATTATATAATATACGATACTGTAATATACTATAATATACGATAACGGATGCTCTTAAGAAATTGTTATCGTTTTCTTTATGTATAATTGAAAAAATTGTATTCAAAAATAAGAAGATATGTATAGAAATTATTTGTTTATTATGATTATTTCATTATACGTAATGATATCTTATATTTATAACGGTGTGTCAGTAACCACAAATTAAGTTATTATACGAAACTAGCGAATTATACGAGATTATATGAAACTAACGAAGCTAAAATCCGCGTATTTCCGAGCAGTTGAAGAAATAGTTGAAATGAGTTGAAAAATTAAAAGGATATAAGATGCAAGAAAGCGGAAGGTGGCGAGGTAAAATGGAAAGCACTGGGATATTTCTTTCTATTTTCTCAGCTCGCGTATGTTTTCAAAAATCGAGCAATTCCATTGCAGAAGAAACAGTGATGCGGAAGAACCGATAATTCTAACTTTATATGGAATCGAAGTAGATTTATGTTCCGGGTCAGCTCACGTATCGACATTAGAGAAGTGCTAGAAACAAAAGCGGCGTTCACAATCGAACTTGGCGGAGCTAAAATAGAATCCGAATGAACGAACGTTCCGGGCGCGGAGTTGGGAACTCAGGTGCGGCGAACACCGCGTTTTTCATAGCGCAATAAAGCGACCTTATTTCTCTTCCCTGTTTGTAGCGCGAGCAGCAGAGATCGGATCGCGAGACATCTGCACAAGCGTGCAACGGTGGATCCCCGGAAAACTACCTGCATGCTCTACTTGCAAGCGGATCATCAGTTTTTCGCGCGATACGGCACGGAGGAAGCCTGTATCGAGGTGATGACGAGGCACGTGCAAAGAGTCAACTCCATTTACAAACACACGGGTGGGTATTTCTCTTCAGGACGATATATCGCGCGCCTACAACTGAGAAATGATCTCGCTTCTCGCCACGAGTCGGACAGATAAAAAATGAGTTGAAAAAATGATAATTGAAAATTATCGAAGGATACGGGAAGGATCGGGAGAAGTTGCTCCGGGAACTGGTAAACATCGTGAACGAGAACGAAGAAATGAGCGAACTCAGGGATTTTCGGCATTTCTTTGACAGAACTCGAAAGAGATCATGAAAGCTTCCCGGAATTTCTCGCTACTGCTGAGATCAGCAGAGCGATTCTTGATCTAACTTTTATTTATTTTGAGTTTGTTCTCAATGCTGTCGCAACAGAGCGACAATTAATTGTTAATATAAAAAGAATAGCATGTAAAGATATTTAAAAAATTGTTTTCTTTCGTAGATGTATTTATATCATATGCATATGAAAATCTTTTTATGCGTTTCTTATATATTTCATTCTAATTTGTTTTGATAAAAACAGTGAGGATTGTAATTGAGAATCTAATTTTGCAAGGATCGAGCAGGAAGTAAGCAGATGATACATGAAGTAGATGGAAACAAATTTCGAATATCACATCAGTAGCAACTGAGTATAAAATATAATATCAAATCTCCTATTTCTCTCTTAATTCTAAGTTTCAAATTTAATTTATAACATTGCCATATAACATATAACATTGACAAAACAAAAAATAATATTTATAATTTAATAGAAAATACTTTGAAACATATGACGTGAATTTTATATTATTTCTCGATAAGACAGAAACAGGCATATTTTCAAGTTTAATAACGCTTTTCCAGTACTGTAAATGTTTCATTCTGTCGCTACGTTCTAGTTTTCCCGATTCTATAATACTCCCGAGTACTAAGTTATATCCTCTGCGATAATGTACGATACTATTATTGGGCTTTCGGATGTCAAGCAAGTATATGTTTGTAATGAATATGACTATTCATTTATTTTGTAATATTAATTGCAAAATATCAAAATATAATATATATAAACATGTATATGTATATATATATATATATATATACATATATATACATAAACACTTTAATTTATTGAAATATATGAAAATAAATTGTAGTTCTAAAATTTCCTATAATATTAAAGTTAATATCGGAAAACGTGTTTTTGATGAAAAATATGAAACCGGAATAATTTAAATAACTTATTATTTTTCTGTAAAGAGCCATTCTGTTCCTATCCGCGAAAATATCGGATATTTTCACAGTATTGTTTTATTATGTTTACATACATTGAGTTTTATATTACGCGTACATTACTGCGCTTGTAGACCAGAAAATAATAATCATAGCCGTTAATGCAAGAAACAAGGCTCGAATAATACGCGAGCTCGAGTATGAATTATTTAATTTCGATGAATACAATGCTCATAGCTGCAATTAAAAAAGCAACAATGTTTGTGAACGACACGTACTATTTCAGATTTCAATCAAGACGGGCGATCGGATAACATCAGTTTCATGATAAAACGCGTGAAAGTGCACAGCGAAGACGCATTGAAAGATCCCAATTATCGTTTCCCGGGTAATTACGGCGTGGAAAAATATCTAGAGCTCTTCTCAGGTAAAGAACTCTCTTCTTGTTTTAATGACACATGTAATGCCAGCGAGTCGATATTCGAGCGAAGATACGAAACGCGGAACGTAATACTTTGATGCTTGCTTCGTAGAGGAAGACTACGATGCATTCTGTTTGGCTTACATGTTTACGTATCGAGATTTCGAGATGGGGACTTTGGGCTTAGCGTGGACAGGTGATCTTAAAAATGCCGGCGGTGTATGTGAGAAAAACGGGGKAAGCACAGGCAAAAATATAACTTCCGCGCGTAATAATTGATAAATATCATTTATAACGTTAGAATATTGATCCCATTTGTAGCTTACATTGAACTTATATTTATTGTAGAAAAAGAAATTATTATTATTATTCGAACTTCTTCTGAGAATCTATAAATATATTCTTAATACATACACATGGAGCGATAATTAAATAAGAAAGAATTAAGTTAAACTGGAATAACTGAAAATATATTTAATAATAATCGATCCATCATCAAATGAATTTATGTTACATTCAGAGCATCTTTGTATCTTACATTTCCATATGGTATTCCAACGATTTATTAGCTATTCTGCCCAAAATGACAAGCATGATTTATCTTTGCAACTATTGCAACATAATAATGCGTCATAAATTGCCGTGGATATTAATGAAAAATAATTGGCGAAATAATCTTCTAGCATTACCGCGGCAGCATGAAGTCATTGAACACTGGCATAGTGACCCTATTAAATTACGGGAAGCACGTACCGCCTGCGGTCTCTCACGTTACCTTAGCACACGAGATCGGTCACAACTTTGGTTCGCCGGTACGTATATAATAACACCGTCAAATGCATTCAGAATATCGCGTTCTACATTCCGTGGTATTCTATGCGACGCTGTCCGCGTCAATAAACGACTGGCATGTTATCGCTATATGTCTGTTTCTTCTCGCATCCAGCATGATCCGGAACAATGTACACCGGGCGGTGAGGATGGCAACTTCATAATGTTCGCTCGTGCTACCAGCGGCGACAAGCGCAATAACAACCGCTTCAGTCCATGCAGCCTGAACGCCATAAATCCTGTGCTTAACAGTAAGGCTCGCTCACCGAAGGGATGTTTCACTGGTCAGTTTTACACACGGAGCGACAGGACGAGATTGATCAAGTTTGCTCCATCTGCCCCGCCGCATTTTATTTCACCGTGCCGCCTTAATCCGACGGTATTCGTATTTTTTATTGCAGAGCCTCAAGTATCATTGTGCGGCAATGGCGTGGTGGAGGAGGGTGAGGAGTGTGACTGTGGCTGGGAGGAAGATTGCAGGGATTCGTGTTGCTTTCCTCAACGCCGTTATCCGCCGTCCGAAGAGACCCCGTGCACGCTCACACCAGGCTCCGTGTGCAGCCCTAGTCAAGTATGTATGACACAGATATATAAAAAATGCAAATTGGACTGTACTGCCAGGAAAATTTTAGAATGGTTTGTTTCCCGTATTGAAATTTAATCCTTTAATCGAAACTTCCAGCCAGCTTTTGTGTTTTTATGCCGATAAAATAAATTTTATGAAATCAATACCCGTAATTTTAACGTAATATTTATTAAGATATATGAATTAGATAGGACACCAATATAATGCTACTATGCTATGAGATGTATGATTTATGATTTGTAATTGACAGTATCGAGAGAAATTTCTTTGTGCGAGTATAACGTATGCACAAATTTATTATGTAATACCAAAATTATAATGGATATGGGGACTTGCCGTTTTAAATTTATTATTATTATTATTATTATTATTATTATTTATTGTTTGTATCTCAAATAAATTCCTGTTAATTTGCACGGCAAAATATTGCGAAATTCGTTTTCATTGCGTTACTTATTGATGTGCGTAATTTAATTATGTGGCACGCGTATAATTTTAACTCTTCTGTTTGCTTTTCTGTTTGCAGGGTCCATGCTGTACTGCTGAATGTAATCTGCGTTTTGGAGACAAGTGCAGGGATGACAATGGCTGCCGCGATGCAAGTTTCTGCGACGGTCGTTCACCGTATTGTCCACCATCCATTAATAAACCTAATAAGACCATCTGCAACAACGAATTGGTTTGCTTCATGGGGGTAAGTGGATAGTAAAGATCCTATCAGGAACATGTATGCGCTCTTATTATTAGATCAACAAAAATTATTTATGTTTACATAAATGTTTACATGAAATTTTTTACTCTGCAACAGGAATGTACTGGCAGTATTTGCCTGGCATATGGATTGGAATCTTGTCAATGTATACCAGGCCCAAATGATCTGTTGACGAAGGCTTGCGAGCTTTGTTGCCGACTTCCTGGTGAAAATCAACCATGTTTGTGCGTTATTTTGCATTACGACATCGCGATATTATTTTTAAACATTCTCTCGACTTTATTATCAATTAATATGTCAATTATTTTAACCGGAATAATTTTTCGCAGGTCATCTTTCGATTGGAATTCCCCGCCGTACGATATTCCCAACATGTTTTCAAAACCAGGAACTCCATGTAATGATTATAATGGCTATTGTGATGTCTTTCAAAAATGCCGTGAGGTAAGCGAAACTTGATTATAAGAAGGTTCGGAGATAATTAGATATTGATTAAAATATTTTATTCAGGTTGATCCGAGCGGTCCATTGGCTACTTTAAGAAAACTCTTATTATCAGACAAGAGTCTCGCTACTTTTAAGCGATGGGTCGCTGATCATTGGTACGCTGCTGCTTTAATAGTTTTAACGGCTATATTATTGTTGGTACGTACACATACATTAACAAAATTTAATTTTTTTGGTATATTATTTTTCTATGATTATCGTTAATCTTTAAAATTAGATTATAATTTTTATATTTATTGTCAGTTATTATTAATCTTTTTTAGAAGAAAGCATCTTTATTACATATTTACACGTTAACAATATTTATTATTAGAAACGATATCTAAGGAAAAGAACAAATGTGAAATGTCACGAGAGTAAGTGTAGGGACATATCAAAGTAGATTATTGCTATTTAACAAATATTGTACAAAATAATGCCTTACAAAAAATCCTTTGCTTTTGTAGAGTTATAAGATCATGTTTTAATATTCATAAATTCTAATTAAAATATCCGTATAGTAGAGAAGTAAATTAGTTATTAGAAAACCTTGCCTTCTATATAATAAAATGACAATTCACTTTTATATAAAATTATTAATTTTATCATTTCATATAAGAAGTATGTAAAATCCATTTAGTGCAATTATTTCTCTAGTTCTATACATTTGTAAAGATAAAGATATAATTATCTGAATCGAAAATAATTTTCTTTCTTTAGGTGGCCAGCATAAGATTACTGGGTAAGCAATCGGACTTGAAGTTAAAATCCGTCACAATAATTCATAGTTCCACAACGGAAACGGTTCGACTTCCACCGGAAGGTACAGAGGGGGTGACAGTGCATCCACCTGCAGTCCGCGCCAAGTTGCCCCTTAGCAGAAAAGTCAGAGAAAAGAGACATCATCGCAAATATAAGGATGGTGGACATGTCGATAAGTCCAACAATAAGGTAAGATCAATATAAATAAGAAAATTGCTGTTTATTAGTCATTCATAAAAGAGTTAACACGAAGAATAATTTATTAATTTGCTTTTAGGATATTATAACAAAAAAGAAACAGCAAAGCCAACAAACAAAGCGATCATCCACTGCACAGATGGATGATTTCGCGCGAAAGAGACCGGCCGAAATTCCGACTGCTACTGTACAAGACAACAAACGAAAAAAGATTTCGTCGACGAGGATAGATAAAGGACAGAGCATCAGTAACAACTTAGTTGGTGGCAGTAGCGGAGATAATGATAAGAGGAAACGGAAAAAGCAACATAGGAAAGAAGTGATTGACTATTCCGCGATCCAGGCGGAGAAGGAGCCGGAACCGAACGCTGATCCTAAGAGCAAAGTGCGTTCTTGGCTATTAGCATCTTCGCAGTGTCGACCGGAAACTAGCGCGCGGACCAACATGAGCGGTTTGCCGAAGAGTAAATCAACCCCGGTAGGATTGACAAACAGCGGTGGAGGTTTGGGATCTAGACCACTAGCGTTGCGGCAACAAGCTCTGACATCTGTACGGCGTACTGGTGTGGAAATTGGGAGAGGAGAATTAAAAAATTCGCCGAATACCATCACTAGAAAGGAACGGGCAAGACTACAAGTAGTGTATAAACCGCCGTTTCGGTTCAGCGTTAAGTTACGCAAGTCCGATAAAGTAGCGCAGACGCCGGTGACTACGAATCATACGAATGGAAATAGTAGAACAACAAAACTACCGAGGACCGGGGTTCTTTTACGTACAGCTAAAAGAAAGGACCGCGTTAGGATAGGCAGAGCGCGCCAGATCGCGCCCACCGGCATCGGGAACAGTGGTGGCGATCTACCGGAACCGGCCAACTCCGATTTGCACACCGTACCTTCCGACTTGGAAGTACTGTTATCCGAGAGTGAATTTCTTTTTTCAGATACGTGACCATGGATTTCGATAACGGGCATGTTCGAATTTTTTTCGAGCTGCGCTATTAATAAATAGTCCTTCTATATTTTCATCCCTTAGCCTAGCGCGAGAATATAGACTATTTTACAATGCGCACGGAATGGTGATAGTTTTGCGTTCAATCACCAGCTCGTGCGCGGAAGTATCCCGTCCAAGAATGTGGAAGGGAAGAGTTACGCGTTTGATTTAATGAATTGAATTTGTTGAACGGTATCTTGTTTCTTCATTTTTCATAAGTATTTCTCAATTGATGATACTCTAAATAATGCATTTGCTCTTACATTAATTTTTCTTTTTTTATTTCTAAAGTAGAGCGGTAGCGCGGCATCTGACGTTTGTTGTTCGTGTGATCGATAACATAATGGACATTAACGCGCGATTGCGATGAATGAAATTTAGGACGACAAATGTGTGAGGAATCGCCGCTGCTATTTCTCGACGATCAAGCCAGTTTTCTTCTTCCAAAGAAAGGGGCCAAATCCACTGTATAAAAGCGATTGGCGTAAGCCAAAGCCATAAATATATAAATGCTGATTTACTCGCCTAATGCTTCCCGGAAATATATTATGAAAGCGGATTATATTTTACGATTTGTTTTCGATCATAGCTTTAAATTTTCAGGGATCAGTACGCAACCGATGCATCATACATAAAACGCAACGCCATATTTTGGTGTATCGAAAGTAATGCTTTATCTTAAAATCTCTTTACACTGTGCCTACTATTACTCTGTACTCTTTTTTTTTTTTGACATCTAAAGTCATATCTTAACGGTGGTATTTTTATTTATATGATGATACATCGGTCATGAGAGGATAATGAAAGACGAAATTGCGATAAACAACAGCCTTGATCAATTAACTTTAGTCGCTCCTTTCGAGGTTATAGCCCTAGTTATAATGTAATGTAGTAATATACAATATTTATAGTCGTTGCTATGACTATAAGATACACTATATTTTAGCCCTAGCTATAATAAAATAACTCTTACATGATGCATATTATAGTCCTAGCTATATTTTATAGCTGAATCATGCATTGAAATACTATAGCCTTGGCTATGATGTAACTGATATGCATTTTATATTATAGCCATCGCTGTGCGATATAAACCGTGGCTAATATACGATATATACTAACGATATATACTAGCTATAGTTTATATCGTAGCTAGGACTATAATATTAACGCAGAGGAACAAAACTTGATATACTACGAGCAGAACTGATTTGACATGAACGGGATTAGTCCCAGACAGTCAGACAGTCCTGAATAGATTGTCGAGAGATTTTCTCGCTTTATTCCTTGATTCGCCTGTAACGTTAAAGAAACGTTATTCTTCACGCGTGGTTCCTATCGTCGACAATTTCCAATCGCGTCTCATAAAGCATTCCGTCGTATCTGATTTGCATCTCCGTAAGAATCGCGAGTTGAGCCTACGGCGGACTGCTTATATATTTTTCAGATTATAAAAAGTCGCGTATAATACGCGGATCACTATACCAATCTCGCCTATCTCGCCGGTTTTAGCAATTTCTGTTGCTTGTATTTGTTCGTCGAAGGACACGTTGTTTCTCCTTTTTTCTTTGTATTCGATTTCGATAGAATACTGCCGTTCATTGTGTTTACATCCAATCGCATTTTTTAAAATAACTTTCATGTAAATATATTTTATTACCCACATGCTCCCATTTATTCTGCAGAAGATAAGTCGATTAATTATATAAAATATTATTAAAATAGACAAACATCGTCCCGCCCGCAATAAATAATTTGTCAGAAAAATCTTTTTCAAGTTCATATAATAATATGTATATTATATGAACGTTGGGAAAAAAAAGAGCATACCCACCGCTTTGAAACTTGAATTAGGAAAAGAAATATACAGACATATAAATGCAATGTAGTTGCATTTATAAAAAAATTAATTCGCATAAATCACGAGAAATGCTCGTGTCCCTAGCACAATTTCCAAGTTTTCCATAATTCATGTGCGTTACAAGCTAGATTCTCATCGATTCTTTTTAATTGACTCATGTATTCATTGCAGCGCATTATTGAATGCCGAGTTTAAGTTCCTTGTGCTAATGGCTCGTGCAATCGGGCTAAGTATCTCGGTACAAAGTATTCACGTGTTTATGTTCGAACAGCCGGCTTCGTATATCCCGAGCGCGTCGCTGTGATTCTCTGACCTACGATTCTATCGTCTGTCATAGATCGTCATTAATGGTTCAGTTAATCGTTATAAAATCGATTCAGCTCGCTCTTGTTAGCCAACACGTATGAGTACGGTTAATGTATCCTCTATAAGATCCGTTTACGATCACTGACTTCTTATACTCCGTTTGACGTTAAAACGTTAAAGCGTATGAGTCGTCATATTCTGTACAGTAAAAGTAACAAATTCGGATCGCGATACTCAAGGATAATATCATTAATGATATTAATACGCTCGTTGGCGCGTAATTCTTCTGTATCGTTATTTAACAAGAAATATTACTCAAATGGGAAAAAAGATAACGTAAATATAATTTTAGTTATATTTTACTTAAATTTTACATAACATGCTATAAATCATGTAAACGGGGTCTGATAGGTTTCTTTTGATATAATTGAAATTAACGAATTAAGATTATGATTGCATTTATACAATTTATGGTACTTAAAAAAGATTAGCGCTATTTAATTTTCAGACCATATGCTGTTTGGAATTAGATAAATTAACAAATTTTTTCGCAATTTATCATGCTTTCATGAAAGGTATATCGCTGCTAAATCAAAATTCAACTAGATATCAACTAGATATTAGAACTGGCATACATTTATTTGTCAAACGCTCAATATTTCATGAGCCTAATTTCTTGAGTGAGTAAACTTTCAATTTTAAAACTCGTATAAAGATAATATGTACGTAATTATATAATGTGATAGATATAATCAAATATGATCTTCTCAGATAATTTTTTAACGAGTTATAAGAAACGTTATTCGCCAAGTTGTTTTTTTTTTTTTACCAGCTTTATCGAGAAGGCTGCTACTAAAAACAATTAACAATTTAAGGATAGATTACTGCCGCAAATCCACGAAAAGGATCCGCTTATGTGTGTATGCATCTATACACACTCATATAAATACATATTAATTCCTAAGAAGATGTGATGTTACTTTTACACGAACTCGTAGACACAATTTCTTAACTCATAAGAAAGCGCGCTTTTATTTTTAAGACCAACTGTGTTACATTCCCTTTTGAATCAATCGGTAATTGAAACCAGGGCATTTCAGTAACTAAAATTGAATTGAAATGGAATCTATATTATCTCTGAAATTAGAATCTAGACTTAAAATTTTTATTTCTTTCGTCCCTAATATTTGAATAACGATATATATATAGATAAGCGAATTAAAAGGAATTTGTTTTAATATAGCTTCATTCCTTGAGAGAGAGAGAGAGAAATTAACGTTGAATTTACGATGACTATTTTTAAAAACTGGGAAAGAATCATTGATATGCTACGATATGATATGAATATATTGATTAATACACATGTGGCGCACATTTGATGCGATTAGTTGAAAAATAATTATTTCTAAATCGTGTTTTTTAAATCTGAACTCACTGGAATTCTGCTGATTTTAATATTCGAGTTTTTAATCGGTTATGAGCCATGTCGCGCGATTCACTTTGTTGTGCCTAGTTGTTGCGAATTCGTGTGCGATCGCAGCGAGTAAGCGAGCGTTTATATAATAATTCGGACACTCCCGTTAATTTCATTTTGCATCCGTATATGCATATATGTATACATATACATTATACATAATACACATATATTGTGATATAATTATATACGTCAAGTAAGTAGTACGTATTTCGCTTTGATCGTAAGATTTGCGTTGTAATCGAAAGGAAGAAACAAAAGAAAGAGAAAGAAAAATTTGTAGTTTGAACCTAGAGTCAGCAGGTAGACGGCAGATGTTCGGATATTCGGATACCGTAATGCGTAGGTGATAAATTGTAGCTCTGTTATATTAGTCTGTCTACCGGAAGATTTAGACGAAGCGAATCAAATTTGTAAACGCAAATTATAATGCGATTAACAATTTTTTACGATCCTGTGAATTTATGAATATGAGAAGATAGAATATGAGTGGAGAACGCATACCTAAAGAAAAAGATTTTGCGCCATTCTGATCTCTAAGCTCAATCTAAATTGTGACATGTAATGTCAATTGACAATGGGAAAATAATCAATTTATAGCATAATCAAACTAAAATTTGAAGTAATCGAGTGGAATTAAATAGAAAAGTAGATATTGATTAATCTTATCGTCACATGATAACGTCCTTAATATTTTTTTAAATTTCTTAATCGAAGCATATTCTAGTAGGAATTCATTGCAATTTTTCCAACTAACTATATTGGTTTATACATATTCGATATACTTCAATCTATTTAACAGAAAATTATAGCTCATATAAGAGAGAATCAACAAGAAAATCAAAAACTGTATGCATATTCATGAGAGGAAAGATGACATCGAAAAAATTCTTTTCCACTTGAATTTCCTCAAGATGAGGATGAGAATGGAAAAGAAACAAAAAAAAATCAAATTGAAATTTCAAGTGGATATAGGATATCTTTTTATTCTTATCTTTCTTAGCTTTCTAGCAAGCTTTACAGGATTGAAGCGATACCGTTTCTTATTTTTTTACATTTATAAAAGTAAAATTTTTAAAGTAGGAATTTCTTCTCCTATGAGCTTATCAATGAGATCGCGGACAACCGCACAAGTTGTATGGCAGAAAAATATCACCGATGCTGGCACAAAGCTTTTCCCGTGTGTATGCGTGCTCGTTGTATGACTCAAGGAAATATCGTAGTCTGATAACGATAGTTGAACACATTGTATTTTTGATCTGTGAATGATGAGAGAGCAGAGCGACTATGGCGACTAGCCAGTCACCGAACAAATTGGCTGCTCGTACTTATATACTATAGTCATTCCCGTTAAGCTCGAGTTGCTTCTTGTTCCATTTAATGTTAGCATCGGCGGGGATAATGGTGTTGCGCGTCGCCTTCTCCCCGCATGCCAAATGATACGACACACACTCGGATCGACAAAGTCGAGGGCACAAGTGGTCTCGATCCGAAGCTATTCGGAATATTGGATACGTCCGAGGCGAGACTGTTATTATTTTAACTTTTATCGCGTATCGTAAACTCGTAATTGATATAAGATGGGGCTGCTGTATTTTTACACGGACTTTGTACAAATATAACGGGAGTGCGCCGCAGGAGCCGCGCGCCTCCCGTGCGATATGTACATACCTGTATACCAATAAATACTAGACGAAATGTGAAAAAATTAAAGCTACGATCACGCGATAAGCGAGTGCCACACTGTGATATCTTCGGAAATGGAAAAACGTTTTCAACATTTTAATATTACATTTTTTGAATTTTTATTTTCGCACTCGTTATTGTGTGATGTCTCAAACTTCATTAATATTCTTTCACCGCTCCATATGTTTTAGATGGATAGATAAGATATTATTTTCCTGATAAATTGTCGAATTTTGGAAAAAAATATATATGCTACATAAATTCTGATGTAAATGAATACGAATGTCTTGTATTTCAATGTGAATTATTAATTTTATTATTATTATGTATCTGTTATTTCATTCAGCGCTATGTATTTGATAAATTTCATATGTATTTCCCATTAATTTTTGCATTGATTTATTTTGGATAAAATTGTAAATTTTTAACAATTGCTATTATCTTCATAATAGCAATATCTATATCTTTATAAATTTCTTCATTAATTATTATCTTCATCTTCATAAATTTTTCATTTTTTTGTATTTTTCTTATCACTTGTATCATTTGGTTTTACGCTCGTTGTAATCAACAAATGATTGGGCGTATGAATCTCAAATTGTCGTTTCACAATGTTCATAGCATAAGATACTTTATTATTTCTTATAGCTTCTTTCAATTCTTTTCTATATTGAATTTCTGTAATACAATTATATTTTACAATTATACAAATTGTATCGTAATAATTTGTTTTTCATATTTCCTCTAACATTTTTTATGATAATTATAAATTTAATTTATATTTTAATCGACACATTTCTATTTTATAATTCAAGATTATATGAAAAGATATCTGAAGATATATTTTTTTATAAACATAAGCCTACTTTTTGCAGCGTTATATTTCTTCTGTTTCTCAACATCTTTTTTGTATTCCACGGTTAAATATTGTGCAAGTGCATAATCGATCGCATCACTTTTTGCTTTGCATTCGGCGATAGCTTCCTGTCGTCTCATCTTAAAAAATAATAGAGTTTAAGGATGCTATACAATTTATATACAAATTTTGATATTATTCCCATTTAAATATTTTTAGATATTAAATATTTACATAAGTAGGCGATTTCAAAGTAATTTATAAAAATCATTATAATTGTAAAGAAAAATATTTTCCGTTCTTTCTTGATTTTAAAGAGTGCTTAATGCCATAATATAGCTTAATGTTGAACAATATTAGATAATTAAGTTTAAATTTAATTTGATGAATAATGTGATAGTCTTGCCATTTCTTTCAAGCTTTCAGTAATGGCATATTGTTTCCTTGATGCAAGCATGGCCGGTTCCTCTGCCCATTTGAGCATCTCCTTTTCTTGATAATATTCATTAAGAATTTTCTCTTGTTCTCTCTTTTTATGCGCATCGTCCAACAGTTTGTTGGCTACTTTATCTATTGTTGCTTCTCTCATTGCGCGCAATTCCGCCTATATTATGAAAATTTTATTTTCATTTGGTTTTCGAATTATCATTTATTTATTAATCTTAAAATATAATAAGTTTTTAGAACATTGTATAAAAAATAGGTCGAAAAATTTTTCCTTATCAGATCGATGGAGATTAAAAATTAAAAATTTATATGAGAATAGCATTTTCCGATTTAAAGATTTTTAAAATAATTAAATATTTTTTTAAAGCAATTCAATTTTACTTTTTTATCGAGCAACTCTTTCTGTTGAGTTTCCTTTTTCGCGATTATGCAAGCTATCCTTTCGTCTTCGTATTTCAATGTTTCTTTATATTCTTCTTCCCATGCTTTCTTACTCGCCATAAACGATGCCATTTCATCAGTTCTTAGAAGAATCGCGTCATCTTTCTTCTTCTTTATTTTAACATCTTCATCGCGAATTTGTTGCATCACTTCCTCTATCGTTTTACGATCCTGATCATCTTCTTCAGATTTTCTCTCTTGAACGCGTCGAGAATGATCTGCTAGTTGCTTTTGTAAATTAATGTTCAATTCCTCTTTCTTCTTTTCTTCCTCTAGTTCTTTTAGCTTGATGAAACTTTCATCTTGGTGCCAAGAATTTAATAATTCCGCTTGTTTCGATTCTAATCGGACTTTTTCTTCTATCCAACGCGATCGAACGCAGGTATCCACAACGGTCGGCACAGATTTTATTCTAGTTTTTAATATCTGTTTTATCTCCTCGTCTGTACTTCATAAAAGAGTTGGATTTATTATAAAAATTGTAGGGAGCTTTTGCAAGGCCGTGTAACACGCAACGTTAATTAATTTAATATTTACCAGATAATTACATAAACAAGGCATTTTAGAGTCAAGAGTCAAATTAAAGAGTGCATCATTAAGGACCTTTGTTGATAACGTTAATTGCAAAGAAATGGAAAGAAGTGCAGTTTCCCGCGAATGAATCAATGATCGATGAAACAAAATATAATCTACGATTCTACCTCTACGTCGTGCTAATTCGGCGGCCAATTTGTGAGACGTCTCAATCTCTCTCTGTTTTAGATCGGCGGCTTCTCGAGCACGTAATAATTTTTCCTTCTCGCAGGCTTCTCGTTGCTCGGCCTGCAAACGCCGTTGTGCAATTTTCTTATCGCATTGTTTCATCAATTTATACTGTCTAGCCTCCAATTCGGCTTTCTTTTCATCTGTCTTTTCTTCAGCATTTGTGTGTTCTGTTAGGTACCATCCTCTGCGAATCTTCACCATTTTCAGATCTTCGCGGGACAATTTGCTTCCTCTTTTTGTATGTGCGATAAAAGTGTTTTTAATAATCGACGACTAATCAATTAATCAAATTAAAAATTAGACATTTCCGTATTCCGACATTGATATTCCGACAAATATAAAAGAAAAACAAAAATATCAAGAGGATTGTTAATTAGCTGCATATGTATGTACAGTTAATTAATTTGTTTATGTATACAATTATTTATCTTGCTTACGCTTTTTTAATGAAATACTAACATTTCTAAATGCTGAATGAAAACATTTTAACATGTACGATGGGCCCGCCACTACACTTTATATGACAGGCTGCCATTGCTTACTAGCCAACATGTAATTGATACTAATTGAATCGAAGAATTCAAGTTTTGTAGTGGAAACAAGAAAATCATTCTTATATTAGTTTCAAAAATTTTCACTATGACTTCTGTCAGTTCAGTATAATATAACTATTAAAGTAGTATGTGATTCATGGTTACTTGTATGGTAACTAAACAAGAGTTCTTATCTTACGCATGCGCACTTTGCTTTGGTATAATCAATGTTAAAAGTTGCGATAGAGTTATGCCAAGAGTAGCTTCATATTCGGTGTTCCATGTGTAGCGGTGAGATTTATTCTCAGTAATTATCAATAAGATATCATCACGTCTTTCCAATTTGCGACTTTAAGGTAAACAGCGTAAGTCATAAAAATATTTTTACCTCTTACTCATGCAAAATTCTTCGACTTTTACATTTTACGATATTGATTATATATTATATTATTCGGAAGCGTCATATTGATTTCTATAATTTACAATTTACAAGTTTTACTCCAATTTACTCCATTTATAAGTTTCGAAGAGTCTAATAATTGCAAAATTTTATTATTTTACTTAGATATACATGCAATTATTTTATTTCATAAAATTATTTTTGTGTAATTTTAAATCTATAATATAACATAACATAACCTATATCGTTATATAGTGAACATGTATGCACAGGCATTTTTATAATTTTAAGAGATATATTATTTTTTGTCACATTTCTAGATTATAGATTATAAATTCTTGAAGTCAAAATAAAGAACAGACAAATTTTAATATAAAAATATCAATGGTCTTGAATTAGATAAACATTTTGTGTTTGGATCATAAAGCATTTCGAAATTAAATGTGATTTAGATGCATTAAGTATACATTGCTTTGAAGATAAAGTGAAAATTTTCGAAAAAAAGCTTTTTTATATATTTAATATATAACATAGCACATAATACGATACATTATTATGCAAGATGATTAATGATTAATATTATTTATGGATTAAACGGACAGTAGCAATATGGTACGTGGTCGTGGTGGAATGATCAGAGGTGGACGAGGTGGTATGGGTCGCGGAATGGGTTTTCCACGGAAGCAATTTTTACCACGTCATCCATTTGATTACACACTATGCGAAGCTGCTTTTCCACGTGTTAAATCTGCTCCAGATGAATCAGACTTTCAAACAGCTCTTCTAAAGAAAAACGCTGATATGTGTCCTACACCTAAGGAACAAACATCTATTCTAAATCTTGTGACTAAATTGCAAAGTGTTCTCGATAATCTAATTGTTGCACCAGGAACATTTGAAGCTTGCGTAAGTTTTGTGTTGTTTATTATAAGCAATTGTATTAAATTAAATTAAATTTTAATAATTAAATTTTTATATCACATGTGTTTAATACAGCAATTGGAAGAAGTAAGACAAGTTGGCAGTTTTAAGAAAGGTACTATGATAAAGGGCCATAATGTCGCTGACATTGTTGTTATTCTCAAAACTTTACCAACAAAAACAGCAGTAGAAGCTCTTGGGAATAAAGTTAATAATGATCTAAAAACTGTGAATCCAAAAGAAATATTTAGAGTTATACAGACTGAGCGTGGATTTGATATTGCTAATAATGAAGCTACTGTGCGTGTATTAATAACCACGTTGCATCAGAATTTACGTAAACTGGAATCCGATCAGCATTTAGATGTCAAGATATGTCAAGGTATTGTCTTTTATGGTCATTCGATCATAATAGTGAAATAATAGTTGAAAATATCTATTTTTTTATTCTTTCAGGACATCTCGCCGCTATCAGACACTCTCGTTGGTTTGAAGAGAATGCTCATCATTCTAGTATCAAAGTTCTGATCCGACTGCTTCGAGATCTCAGAAATAGATTCGAGGGCTTAGAACCATTGTCTCCATGGATGCTAGACTTATTGGCACATAATGCTATAATGAATAATCCTAGTAGACAAGCATTACCAATAAATCAAGCATACAAGAGAGTATTACAATTACTTGCTTCTGGACTGTTTCTTCCAGGATCTGCCGGTATACTATTTTATCCTTCAGAATTAGTTATAAAAAGTATAACAAAAATCTTTATATACACAAAATTTTTATTCCTATCTACAAATGAAAAATGAATTTCTTATTTCTTTTCCATAATTTGATCTTTACCATTGACATCGTGACATCAAAAACGATTGATATTTATGGAAATGATTTTCGTGAACTGCATCAATATTAATTGCAGAAATTAATATCATAATTTTATTACTTCAATTATACAGATTTGTAAAAAGTACTATGTATCATAATTATGCCGACATCGTGATGATTTTTAGGTATTTCTGATCCTTGTGAGGGTGGAAATATACGTGTCCATACAGCGATGACCTTAGAACAGCAAGATCTTGTATGCCTCACCGCGCAAACATTGTTGCGTGTATTAGCTCATGGAGGTTACAGACCTTTATTGGAAGGTTCTAATAAACTCGCAGTGGAGATGAGTGTATGGGCCGGTGGCGTTGTGGCGAGTCCGCTAGACAAAGCATATGAACCTCCCACAGAACAAGAACAGCAGGAAGATATGGACGAAAGTAACGAAGAAATGATCACCGAGAGTGTTTAGAATGTCGATTTCATTGTAACGTGTTCTTTATAAAATTTGAAGCTCGCTGTATTATGAAAGTTTCCCTTTTTCTTACATAAATTATTATTATTATTTTACATAAATTTACTTTCCTATTGATATTTCTTATAAAATATTGTATTTATATTATATACATACATATATATATATATATATATATTACACATATAATAAGTGAGTTATTGATATTAAAAATTACGTGGCTTCTATTGTATTAATATTTACGTGATATGATTTTATAAAATTCATTTGTAAAATTCATTTGTGAATTTTCATAAAGATATGAAATTTAATAAGGAAAGAAAATCAAGTAAATAAAAATTATATATACTCTATATAGAAACTTGATTACAACTTTTATTCCCTATCTTTTTCTAAAGTCTTTCATACATATGTAGCACCTTAGATCTCCTCTTACGGAGGATGTCTAAAAAATCTAAAAAATTCGGCTTACATAGACTTTTTGTCAAAAGTGTAATCAGTTTTTCTTGAATATTTGGATTTATGATCATATGTATAAATAATATAATAATACTATTTAAATGCATTGAAGTCTTTCACAATTTGAGCATTTACAATTAACGCTCAATGTATATATATACCTATATATACCGATTAGGCTCCAGATGTATTTTCTTAGCAATTCGTTCGTTTGGCAGTGATATGCATATATACTTATATACTGTAACGAAGAAGGAAGCATCAATTTCCGAATTTAAAGCAAACATGGATCATTCTCTGGATTTCTGGCAACCCGCGCGCAATTGACCGTACGTGAACTAGTGCCCGGCCGTACCGGTATCTTGAAGAGCTTGCCTTGCGGCATGCATACACAGACCTTGTACTGCTCATGATTCGTCGGACTAGATAAGAACATCGGCGCTACCGGGATGTTTTCTACATCGATGAAAAAGCCGTCTTTGGCGTCTAATACGATACTACCATTCACGCTTTTCAAGAAGACGTCTACATCAGCGCTCCATACGATATCTTTACTTTCCATTCGCACGCCTTCTGCGCCGTGCAATGAGATTTGACTATCGGATTGTATCGTTAAACTCTCATTGACCGGCGATGTAATCCGATAAGTCTCAGCGATCTTCACATCGATCGTTTCGACACCATTCGGCAGACCGAAATTCGGAAAATCGGTAGTGAAGTAAATCACGCCGGTACGCGGATCCTTCACTTCGAACGACTCTATTTGGGACAGACTGGTGCCATTTGGTAGAACATTCAGCTTTGAATGCAGATGCGTTTCGTGGATGCGTCCGTGACTTTTCACATCGATATGTACTCCGGCCTCATCGCCGGAAATCTCCATCGGTTCGTCGCCGTAACTCTGACATACACTCGATTGTAGGGATATCTTCAGAAAATGCAAACAAACATTGCATTGACAAATTGCGTTGAATATAAATGCACGGAACATAAAAAGCTACCATAAACTGTAGCGAATAACAGTTAATAATAAAATAATAATTAAACAGATTTTTTAGGTATCTAGAACGATTTTGAGAGGAGATTCAAAATCAATCTAATTAATATAAAAATTAATGTAACATAATATGACAATTGCAGTAATAATTAATTGCAGTTTAAAACATTGTCTAAAATAAGTCAATAATCTAATTTACATAGGATTATCATATTATTTTATCATGATTAAAACGATTAATTCATCACGTAAATGATAAGTTTAATGTAATTGTAAATTACATTACAACAAATTATTTGCGATGAATATAAATTTTCGATAATGGAAAGGTTGAAATAATGATATAATGAGATTATAATATTTATAACGTTAGTACTTCCAGGAAATAAATATTAAATAATGTATAAATTATGTTCAAATTATTTCTAAGAGCTACATTCTTGTCTGTGCTATATGTTTGTTACATTAAACAAAATGTTCTAATATTAAATAAAAAGATGTATACCTTGTCCAGATCGGTTCTTCCGTAGAACTTAACAAGGTTTTCATCCGGAATTACTTCAATGGCTTCCATTCCTTGGCTAATACGTAAAACAGCGATAACAGTGATATTCAGGAAAAGGTTGCAAAGGCCGAGTATCGCTAGGATTAAAGTTAATGTCCAGAGACAATAGCGCCTTTTCGTTGATTTATCGCCCATCGAAGACATGTCGTACGAAGAGCCAATTGTTCTGGTTAATTATAGGAGATTATCATACTAGTATGGTCACGTAATACGATTAATAAGATTCTTAGATGATCTAAATGATATTAGATTGACATCATGTTAATAAAAACACATCTTTAATTCATGATTATTGTTTTACCACACGCACCTTGCGCGCATACTGCCACAACTATTTTGTCGAATGAGACCCTTAATCAAGGGTCCGTCACTATTGGATAAATTATCGTCAGCTTTCGATATTGATGGCGAAGCGGTATCATTTCCGCACGTATCTAAAAGATCCGACATTGGATATTCTTCTGTACTTGTTTATCTGCCAAAATAAACACAATTTAGGATACTAAGGAAATTGAATCATTTACCTGGCATATAAAAATTAATTTTCAAATTAATATTTTTATTAATTAAATAATAATTAAATTATATTATTATTAATATAAATTATAATATTAATTTCTAATATTAAAATTACTCGCTAAACGAAAACTATGCTATTTTGTCGTATCACTTTTTTGATAATATTAAAAAGGGAAAAGAATTTGTATCATGCCAAGATAATTATTTTAAAAAATTACCATATATTTAATTTTAGCAATTTATATTGCCGTTAATTTTATTATTGTAAATTATATCAAATGTTATTACAGGCTAATTAATATTAACCATATTAATATATGCTTATATTATGCATTAATAGAGATTCCTACCTTGTATTCTCAACATTGCAACAATCTTAATTACAGCCACGAAATCAATGCTGTCGCGTTTCGTTATTAAATATAATATTTTTATTAATTTTAAAGAATCGTGTCCTTGATCTCTGTCGCGCTGCAGATCGGTGAACTTTATGCCGGATGCGTACAGTCTTGTCCCAAGATATGTAATTGATTGCTTCGCGAACGACTTTCTTACCTCAGTTGGAATCTCGGCAGCGTCGTGGGAATGGCGACTCTTCAGGTAAACAAAAATAGACGGCCGCGTTATTTCGTTCGCCAAATGACGTACACGAGCTCATCCACGACTGGGAGTGATGAAAGTAGGTGAAAATCCACCGGTCGGCGCTTGCGCGTCCAGGGATCAATGCCATGGTATCCTTAGGAATTCTCTCTTCTCCCGCGCGCATTTCACTTCAAAGAGCCATATTTGCATAAATCACTTCTTATAGCCCGATAATTTACGCGCGTGCGATTCCTCATTATATCTTCACAACACGAGATATGACAGACGCATTGACGCATTTCTCTAATCGAGAAGGGTCGTTGAATGATTCTTTTGTTACGCAGAAATTTTATTTACAATTTATCGCGCGATTACAAATTGCAAATAAGTGGAATTACAAAGGTTGATGAATCTCTGAGACTAGTTCGAGTATTAAACAAGACGCGATATTCAGAAACAAACATGAACACTTTTTGATAGGGGTAAAGAAAAGCTCCGTTATCTCATATAAAAAGTTTATTTAGTAAAGAAACATTATGATAAAGGCAAATACATGTAATGTCAAGTTAAACAAATTCCTCCGGCCATGCAGTTTTCTCTATCCAAGGGACGTAATGATAGACTCGAGTGTATATGCCGGGCGCGCTGCTACCGCAATATCGTCCAAGACTGGTGATTCCGACTACATTGTAGACGCAGTGGTGCTTTTTGTTATAAGTAGCTAGTGGTCCACCGCTGTCACCCTTGAGGATTATAAAAAATAGGTTTGATTAATGTACTTTTACTTAACTCGTTTGTTGCGAAGGTGATACGGTGCCCTAGCAGTTATGATCTTCTCCTATTTTCTTTCATCATCTTTTGGTTGTTTTATCTCATAAATATCAGTTAAAATTAAGTCGTCTATATAATCGTGTATATTAGTTAGAATTAAGTAATAGATTAAGCAGATTATTTTAATAATTTTGCAGGAATAATTGAACTGTACTTTAGCTTGCGTTATTTAAACGAACATTTATGAAAGCAATTCTAGAAGATATCGTCGACAATAAAATGAAACTTCTCGGAACAACGTTTTGTGTATTACCTGACAGGTGTCCTTTCCCGTTTCTCCAGCGCATATTTGCCATTCGTTGATAACGCCTTTTGGGAGCTTTGCGTTAGTACCCTCGTCATAATAACTCGCATTGCAAGGCTCATGTGCGACAAGATGGAGTGTTACTTTCAGCAGATCGTCCGAACCCTTTTCATCAGCTATGAAATAAACCGACACATGATGTGCATATAATACACTTCATGATTATTATAATGATAGATATATAATCATATTAGAATGCTTCTTTATAATTTTACACCAATCGACGAGACCCCATCCAGTGGCGATGCCGTAATTATATGAATCCGTGTCAGGCCAATTGACAGGAAGACATGCCGGCCTGACCCATTCATTGTAAGTTACTTCTTTTACCAATCGCAATATGGCTATATCGTGATATTGAGCTGGACGTTTGTATTCAGGATGAATTATTATTCTTTCGATTCCAACAGTTTCTGGCGCCGCATCGTCGTTCGTCCGCTTAAGATTCAAATCACCGACTCGTACCCATTTCGGGTCTCCCCTTCAAAACAAAAAAGGATATATTAACATTTACAATTCATAAATATAATTAATATTTTGTAGTAAGTATAAGAACGATTGTATAGATAAATATGACATAATGAATTAATAATAATTGTTTTTTAATAGATTTTTAATCGATTTTTCATCAAATTTCTGTCATTTGACTTGAGAAGTAAAGTAAAAAATAATAATAATTAAGAAAAATGTGATTGAAAAAATACTGTTTGATTTTCAAACAGATATATTTATGCATAAAATAATGTCATAAATTAAAAATATAATTACTATAGATACTAGATGAATAAATCTTGTTAAAATAATTAGAATAATTGTAAATATTATCATTCATAGAAAATAGATAAATAAATTGTATTTGTAATGAAGTTGCATTTATCATATTTATTATTGTTAAGACAAACAATAATTTAATAAAAATATCAATTTTGGAGATAAATTCTCTAAATTCTTCGAAATTCTTCAAAAACAAATTAGAGATTGAATGTTATGGGCTTTTGGGAACGAACATGGAAGATAATTCGATTTATTAATATTCTGAATAAACAATCAAAGCAGAATGCACCATATTTACCAATCCAATGTCGCAACACAATGAGCCGCTGTCAGGACGATCCTGGAGGAAATCAGAGTACCTCCACACTGCCAAATGACACGTCCCTCTTCATCATTGTAACCTAAGATTGCCATATGTGGAAATTCTCTTGGATTGGCTCTCTCGCCACCGATAATCAACCTCCGTGAATCGGTGCTACATAGTGATACGTTTATGGGCGCACGATTAAATGTTAGTACTGGTGATGCTCTCAAAACGAACACAGCTTGCGCGTTTTCCACGCATTCTGGAGGAATGAATATTACATTAAGAACATTAAGATAAATGCGCACATATTCTTCATTTATTTGATAATCATAGGCTTTTACTCTTACATCATGTTTCTTTATGAAAATAAAGATTCTATTTCTTTAAGATTCTATTGATAAACATTATCTTTCAGTTTAAGCGACTACGTTATAATTTTACGTTATAATTTTCTAGAAATATTTGCGCATAAAATAATATGTTTTTAAATTATTAAGAAAACTATTAATGATTTTTATGCAAAATTCAAAGAAATAATTATGATAATAATGTATCACTAAATTGCTTATCTGATAAAAGAATTTACGTATTATTTAATAAATCACATTTAATAAATCAATTTATTTAAGTAAAATGTATCATCAAATAAAATCGATAACACAATTACGCAATGTTAAATTCTAGATATAACTGAATAGAGATTTTATTTAATCAAATTAAAAGCAATAGTAAGATTTAATATATAAAATTGGTTTAAAGTTAAAAAAAAGTTTCTAATCTTGCAAATTTCGTATTATTTGTACAAAGCGTATATAAAATATTTTAAGACACTTTGTGGATTAATTTTTTGTTGTTAAACATTTTATCAAATTATTAGAGATTTAATTAGAAAAGAGAATTTTTATATTTACTTGCTCGTGCTACATCAAAAGGTTTCGGGTCGGATTGGACAGGTTTCGATGTTGGTTTAATATTATTTGTTGGACAACAAACAATCGGATCGAGACCCGCGTAACCACAAGTTTTAGCAGGCAATTTGCCTGCCAATAATTCTTGATTAACTACAGCACAATCTTCCAAAATTTTACATATGCCTGCAGTGGATGCTGCATTTCGATTCTCGATAATGCATTTATCTAAAAGTAAAAAAGAAATTTTTCATTTTAAATTATATATAAAATTTTTGTTGAAAGATTATTATAGCTAAAAATATGTTCTCATATAATTTAAATATACAAACGAAGATATAAAATGTCATTATTTAATGTGTATTTCTTCCTGTTAAATATATTTAATATAAAAAGAGAGTAACTGAGCCTCTATTAATCGCTTCATGTAGTCTTAAACCGTAATTTTATGAAGTTATTTATTTAATAATCTAATAATAATCTAATTTTTTGTGCGTTTTTAAAAGTATCTGTAAAGTAGCTGTTAATAGCTATAAAAATTAATTTAATCCTTCTTAGTGAATAAGAAGACTCACTCGAAATTATATTTCACGTTAAGAAGCTCCCATTGCATTTCTTGATACAATTCCGTAAAATTGTAGTTTACTAAAATTTTAACTATACTATATAATTCTTATTATATTTTGGTGTTTACATTGACAGAAAAATATTTATTATTAGAAATAAGCTATTTTAAGGATCTAGAAGCATCGAGAATAGAATTTTGATTTTCTAATAATAAATATTTTCCTTGAATGCAGCCCAATCTTATCTGCCAATATAAATAGTAAAGTATAGTAACAATTATATAATATAGCTAATATTCTGACAAACTAGTTTCATGAAAGTATCAAATAATGCAATAGAAACTTCCCAATGTGAAACCCGAGCGGCTTTTTTCATTCGCCAAAAAATACGAACATTAAATGAATATTCGCAATTCCTATTTTTAGTCAATATCGATACGCACCTCCAACGTATTCTCCGTTTATTCTCGAGGACAGGATCGACACTAGCAATAGTAACGGTGAAGCGGCCAACACATTCCGCAACATCCTTGATCGTGCAGTTTTATCTACTAGTCTCGAGGATTCGCCGCGGTGGAAGATATACTACTCAGATATTTAATTCTATATGTTCTTCATATATCCATACTACCAATTTTCCTGATCTCCCCACCGACTTGCCAAGTAAGTCTATGGTGGAGGTAGTGAGATCATTCGTATCATGCACTTTATGATAGCTCAACCAACCGTGGAAGAAATAATTCCGCGCGACGGAATCTGTCTTGGTGTATCTTCGGAGAAGTCATTGCATTCCGCGGAGCAATATGTTTTGATGGAGTAAGCAATCAATTATCTCGTAAGCAGAACTATGATAGGAATTAAATTTGATGCATAATTCCGACGTAGTTTCCGAGATTGACATGAGAAATCTGCGCGAATCATGTATTAATGGATAAATATTATTGCTGATCTTATATTTAGGAAGATGTCAATACTTACATAATTGATTTTTAATTATACATAATTCAAAATTATATCTGTGATATTTATATATTTTCATTAACATAATATATCGTGTAAGATATTATAGATGATAAAATACAATCAGCATCTTATAGTTAATCGGTATTTTACATAAATACGATACATAATAAGTTTAGATGGGATTGATCATTCTAATTGTATCTAATTGCAGTCGTTGTATAACTGCATCAAAAAAAGAAATAAATTCTGCCTTATTCTGTTTTTCTTTTCAGTATTTCGACATTGCGTCTTGCAAAATATTCTTAAAACTGCAACTGGAATAAAAAAGAAGATATAAAATTTAGGATATAAATACATAAGATTTATGAAGTATCTTAACAGGAAAATCTGAGTATCTTAATAAGGAAAAAAGGGAAAGAAGAATAATGATACAGATTGATTCATCTAAGCGCCGAAGATAAATCTATTTATGATGCAAAAACGGATAGAACCTTCCTTGATTCCTGTTATTTTAAAAAATAGATTTTCATATTTATAACATTTTCTCCTTCATTATAATATCATTGCAAATTATATTGCAAATTTCCTTATCGTGTTACTATTACGTATACGATTGCTCGATAATTGCTTATGTTTGCAAACATTGCAATACATAGTTTCGACCGCATCATTGTAACAATCTCATGCATTATATAACATTTAAGAAAATTCCGTAATATTGATATTTGCTTTGAAAGTTCATATTTCACAATAATATACAATAATGCATGTTTATTGCGTTTAAAGCTTTAAATTAAGAATTATTTGCCAGGAAGATATTTCAAGCATCAAGCTTGAATATTTTAATATATTTCCTAATTTAGCGTAATTTTGTAATCTTTTGTGAAATTACAGATCATTAGTCTTAGATTAATTAGAATTTTATTAGGGTAGAATTTATTAAGATTAATGTTTTATTGTTTAGTTATTTATTATCAAATTATGGGTCTTATAATTCCGGAATAGTAACAGTTTTATTAAATCGAGTTGGCGATGTTAGCCTTTTAATTACTATTGGCTTTATAATTATGTCTGAAGCTGAAATGTATATTTAATAGATATAAGAAGTTATATTATGTTATTTAATGATTATTTTAGCTGCTATCACTAAAAGGGCACAAATACCGTTTTCAATAGTAGAATCTCGATTGATGTAAGATATGATGTAAGATTATTGCAGGATGATAATCAAAAAATATTTAATTATATAATAGTTATTGCAATTTAATAAAGAAGAATATTACATACCGATAGAGTAATAAAATTGTCAGATTTCTTTCTCTTCGATTTTTATAAATTTTTATATCCTGTATAAAACAATTCAAATCCTAAATAGCTCTGCAGCAATTTTTAGTTTTTAGTTTTTCAGCAACTCTCATTCCGAATATTATTCGGAAACAGCACAAGTAGCCGAACTTCATTCATTTTAAGAGAAATTTGATTTGATCCATAATGATCGATATTGCTATGAGCGGTCAGTCCGATTTCATAAGATTTGCACTCGTATCGTTTGAACTTCATATATGTCCTCCAGAGATGTAGTGTTTCTTCAAATGTTATCAGAACGAAATAAAAAAGAAATTTAAACAAACTGGTAATGTGTAGAGGTAAACAAGCGTTGATTATTTAGAATAATTTTTCTGTAATTTTACATACAAAGTAATAGTTTTTGTGCAAGATAAAAAAATCGCGCTACGAAATAAAATTATCGGTAGTAATATTTTATATATTTCTGAATAATCCAATCAAAAGGAGCCACAAATATATGTAATAGATATTCCAGAGATAGTAAATATACCTCCGCATTGAAACGAAATGTCAGCGCATTTCTCGATAAAGTTCTGTTTCTCTTAGTTCTGTGTCCTTATCGAGATTCTTGTACATTTAGCTTTAGTAATATACGATCGAGTATATGTGTCGCAAAATTATGAAATTTTATTATTTCTCTACGATATATAATTTATGTAAAAGAAGCATCATTGCATTAGAAGGAAGATATTTTCCATCTGAGGTAGCGCGCAATGTCGCGGAAACAGTGACGCATTGAATTGCGGCATTTTTCTATGAAACATTGCCTCGTCGTAAAGATGAAATATCTACTACAATATTGGGAACATAGAAGTACTACGAAGTGTTTGGGAAATATCTGATGGACACGTCATTGGTTCCATATAACGTCGTATTAATGAAATATTAATTTGCGGATCATTATTAGTTCGGAAATGACCACGTTATCGTGCACTTTGTTACGTATTCTCCACCATATTTAATGAGAGAAACTGATATCAAGGCTTGTTCGGAGCTTTTAATATCAGAGTTACGTTACGTTGGATGCAACATGAGCGGAAAATTCGCTGTTGCGTTACTCGTCGTTGTATTGCTCAACAATTCCGCAGCACGAAGAAGTGAAGAAAGTTAGTGCAACATTGTTTATGTTGACAGTGCTCATCGTATCCGCGTAAATTCGAGAGAATCATTGATTTCGATATTATCTTTGGGTCACATCCAAATCAAGGTCTTGATATCGCGAGCTTGAACCATCCGAAATTGATATAAGCCTATCGCTCGAATTGATAGTCGATATTTTGTTTTCCGCGTGCGGAAAATTTGCCTCAAAAATTTCCTCTTCCTGCTTAATAAACGTCACAAGAATATGCGACTTTTTACAGCAATGCTTCTCGATAAGCACGCAATTAGGCACATTCATGACTCACATCATTTCATATGCTGCGCTTTTATGAATGAGCAAAAACTTTTTTCTTTTTTTTTTTTTTGTTCTAATTGCATCATGCAGCTATCTCGCGGTGTTATCGATTTCCACCTACCGTTTCCTGTTACTATTTCAATTTACATGATTCTTACATATTCGTAGAATGCAAAGAATACGCTAAGCTGGTTTACGAGAATGAGACTGCGCCGATTCTAAGCATCAATGTCACTTCAAATAAAGTTTCTCGCTGCTCGATTGTTGAGACGCCTTTAATCGTTGGCGGAAATAAAGCAAGATTTGCAGAGTTCCCTCATATGGTAAGAACAGAGACACAAATGTACAAAAGCTGAAGAATAAATAATCTAAAATAATTCAGAAATTGTACATCGTTAATGGTACACGCTTGATTGTCTTTCTCTGTCTGCAATTGTTGGGTGGTTTGTATTAATACATGAAGTAATAAGTATTCATATGAAAATTGTATTTACTATTTCCTTGTGCCGATCAACGAAAAAAGGATAAATGTTCGACTTCATTATGTAACGTTACATATAACAAATTAAGATTACTTAATGATGCAATATTGCTCTTTTGCAATATTGTTCTTTTTCGCGCGCGATATCTAAAGGCACGCCTTGTGTTTATTTGCAAAATCTGTTGTTGATGATGCATTCAAATCTTCGCGTAATTTCAATAATAATCGCTTCAGCGGTAATCGACAAAGCGATTTCCATTCCAGGCGGTGATCGGTTTCAACCAAAACGGCAGGATACGCTGGCATTGCGGTGGAAGCATCATTTCTGAGAATTTTATCCTGACTGTGGCACATTGTATGGATTCCGGCACGTAATGATTCTACTTATTACGATTATTATCATATATATATTTCTATTATTATTATATCATCATTATCATTGATCTTTCGAGTCTAATGATACTTTTATTAATATCACTTACATGTTCCAGCGGTCCCGCGATCAAAGTGCGGGTAGGCTTGATCAATTTATTAACTCCAGGCGATGCTATGCAAGAGAGAAATATCACAGAGAGAATTCAGCATCCGAATTATAACACTTCCTTGAGATATCACGACATCGCATTATTCAAAGTCGATCGACCGCTAGAATTGAATTCGCAAGTGAGACCTGCATGCCTGGAAGTAAATGCGCAATTATCAGACAAAAACGCTATCGCTACTGGATTTGGAAGAACAGCCTACGGTTAGTGTCTCTTCATGTCTTCCCTGACAGGTTTCAGTAAGCTTGTATTTTGTAATCTGAATTATTGAAATAACAGAGGAAGACATCGAAAGGAGCATTAGCTTCTAAAATCGTAGATTATTTTTTTCTTCAAAGATAAACCGATTTCTTTTATGATTATATTGAAATTTATATTGATATTTACACCATGCAGACTCTGATATCAGCAACAATGAATTGATGAAGGTACAATTGAATTACATTTCTAAGACTGATTGCGAGAAGAGTTACAGCGAAGAACTCGACAAGCTGCAAATACCTCAAGGTTTGATATCGAGCTTAATCTGTGCTGGCGTAATGGAAGGCGGCAAAGACACCTGCCAAGTGCGTAAGAGAAATGATTTAAGATGTATTTGCATGCATTGAAATCTTAAAATCGAATCTTAAAGACATGTTATATTTAATTTCTACATTTAATTATATTGTTTACAGGGTGATAGCGGTGGTCCATTGCAAAGGATTCTCGCGGAACCCTACTGCATGTACAGCATCGTGGGACTGACGAGCTTCGGCAAGTTCTGTGGTTTTAAATTTATGCCCGCCGTATACACCAAAGTCAATTATTACATCGACTGGATCGAGAATACTATATGGCCGTAAAAATCTGCATTCTAGAAACGCGCGTTAACGCGCATTTTGTAACTTTAATGATAATCTTCAAAATAATTGGCGAGGACAATGTGAAATTGATCTATGTGAAATCGATGTGATGATGATGATCGAGGGATATAAATAAAGGAATGATAAAATAAAAATATTACACCTTATAATTCTTATTGTAAATTTTATTGCAAAAAAGCAATCATTCATTGATATTTACAATTCGGTACCCAAATATATGTATACACGTATGATCCAATATAAAAAATCTACAGCTCTCTCCTGTTATACACATTTCATACAGAAATCTCCAATTAATAATAATCAACAATGATAATATATGTGTACAATAATCACGTTATAACATTACGCTGTAAAAGTAGAATAATATTCGACCCACAATTCGGATAAGCGTTAACAAGTATTACAATATCCAACATACATGTAAAAGAAGGATATTCATAAAATTATTAAATATCATAAGTAAGTAGAGGACTATGAAAAGAGAACAAAAACATATATGATTAAAAAAAAACATTCATGGAAATATAATCTACTTATTAGAAAAATCTCGGTAATCGTCCAGTGATAAGATTCTTAAAACTTTCAACGAAACATTAAAAATTAATGAATACGTTTGCTATTTACATTATGTACGTGGTTTAAGTTATCAGTCTTGCGGCTCTCGAAAGGAAGCTACACGCATATACATACATATATATATATATATATATATATATATATACACACATACACATATATATACATATGTACACATATGAATGCGGATGTCGCTGTGTTGGTTAGTGACTTGATATTTGACAAACAGTATTCTCTGACGGACTCGATCTAGAGCAACGGTACTGGTACGTAGCTTCCTCGCAACAGGACTAGGCGATCTCACGCAATCCCGATATATCTGTCTACTAAACACTTTCAAAGTTTAGATTAGTTATATCGAAATATAAGTAAATGTTTAAAGTGAATAATTATTAGTTTTACTGGAAAAAGCTGAAATGAAATGATGATAATGAAATGGTTATCTCCAGAATATTTAATAATGTAAGTTTTCGAAATGGACTGCAGAATAATAATCGAAGATATGTTTCAATAAGAAAGAAAATCTTTAAAGAGACTAAAAGAAGATAATATGACAGAAGGAAAAAGCAATATATGAAAATAAAAGAAAAAATAGTATAATGATAAAGAAAAAAAATATTTATCCATCTCATTATCATCCATTTTCATTCGCATCTATTATATGTGCATATTTTCAGTAAAATATCTCCATGTATCTACAATTTCAAGAAAAAGCTAAATCCAGAAGGTGAATTTAAATGAAATGAAGGTGAATCTAAATCAATAACAACCGAAAAATTCAGTATTATTAAAAACTTTCGTTGAGAAAGCATAATGCGAGAGTAGAACTCCATGATTATCCACTTCGAGGAATAGATCGAAGAATCCTTACAAGCAGAGAAAGCAACCCGTTTACGATGCAGCTATCGAATCGCGATGTGGACAACATACAATGCCGTCTACAAATTACTAGTTAGACTCTATCGTTTCTTGCGTCGTCTCGACTTTTTCGATGCAATTCTACAATTCAAGGTACTCTCTCATTCATTGCGCGAAAGCCGCCTCCGGTTACTTCATCTTTCCTGAAAGCAAAACTCAAATCGTTTGAATATTTGAATGTTGCTTTCGTCTAAGAACACGAAAGACAGAATACACATTGTATGCTACATTAAATTTTACCAGCCAGCTGCATATGAAGCACATATCAAGTTCAACGAAAAAACATAAAGAAATTTTTATTTTAAAGTAATCATTTTTAAAGAGTTGGAAGAATGTCAGAAGTAATTTCCAAAAACCAATTCTTTATGAAAGAGATTCGTTATGCAGAAACTTGCAACTTCTGAGATAAGAATTGCAGGAATTGATACGTGCTAAAAGCTGGATATTAGAAAAAGATCGCATTCAGAAAATTTATGTGTTCATAGGTATTCGTCGTTGCTATTTCGATGCGAGTTTTTAAAATCATATTGTACAATCCTTAATTCATAAATACTTGATAAAAATTAACAAATGTTTTAACAATAGATATATAACACGAGTCGATTCTTCAAATTTATATAAAAAAATATTTTATTGCATTATGTATACATATATATGTATATATATGTATACATATATATTTCTCCTATACATATTATAGGAGAAGAAAATATTTATAACACGAAGATTCGACTTATATTTTTTTTCCTTTCATCAATCTTCTGTAAGTATTCATAAATTAATGATCGATACTGTGCGTGCTTCAATGTGTATTGCTGTAACATACGAAATAATCGAATTGCTTGCTAATGAGTATTATCCGAAAACATGTGCTGATTTGAGCAGATAACGCAGAATGCACACGTGTATACATACATACATATATATATATATATATATATATATACACATATACACACACATATATATATATGTATACCTAACTTTGTACATATATATAAAATATATTATAAATCTGCCGAAACTGAATTTGCCAAAATTGAAAGCCGAAGGGAGAGTTTATAGTTGCATTATTAGATTAGTAGTTTATCTTACGAGGTATATAAAATCGATTATTCTTTCGATATGCTACTCGGATGTTTCAGAACAACGATAATATATGTTGCATCGATGTAAAAGACACTTAACACAAGTGTGTTCTTTGTCTTGTAAAAAAAAGTTACATCTTGTAATACAGACTGGACATTTTTAATCTGTCGAGTTTCACTGATGATAGTCCATCATTACTCTTGACTGAATCTTGATAACATCAAGCTCTTTCGTATTTCAATCACGCGATTATACAGTTAAGCTATCATTGAAATTTAATGCAACTATTCGTCCAAGCCCGTATTTAAATCATATTTTTATGAATATATCGTAGGAACTGCATATATTATTATCACCATATGCTACTGAATCGCGAGATAAACTACAACTTATTAAATTCAGGTAAGACTGTCATACACAGTAAATGGAAATATATGAATATTTATAGCAAATGAATCCTTAAATAACGATCTTCAAGAGAATTCACGTTATAAAGACAGTCAATCCTAACTTTTTTTGGCAATATATTTATACGCGTCTTATACTATTCAGGCACTGTGCTACATAATATATGAATATAATATGTGAAGGCCAATAAGCCATTCGTATAAAAAAATATTTTCCATCTAAGCTTACAACTTTCTTTTGAAGATTTTTTTTTAAATATTAATGTAACTCATTTTGCGAGCTTACTATTAGGTAGAGTCGTAGTATTAAGTATAAATGGAACAACGACGGTATATTGCAAAGCAGTTTTCATTACAACTAAGACGTATATGATCGACGAATGATCGATTGATTAATAAGTTGTTTAACGTATTATACTTTTTGTAGTTCCCATGCATCCAGTAATCGGTGGAACTTCATTCATTGAGACATAATTTATCATTTTGATACGCGAAACGTTAAAGGAGAGTTGCAAAAGAAACAGCAATTAGCACCAGTTAGAGAATAAAAGTTGCCCGTGCGTTCATATTTTCATTGTTTTATACCGATGACGCTTGTTGTAAGATCGCGTTTTGTTTTCTGTCACGGAAGCATTTGCAGAATTAACGTTATCACACTTTAATATTCAATGACGAGAGGACAGCTTCGTCCGAATAACACGATAACCCAAAAGAACGCTTGATTATTATAGATAATTATTCATGAAAATGTGGATTTCTTTGGACATTTGTGCCATTTGGATAACACTACACGTACTACAAGACATATTTATAATTTATATCTTTCAAGATACGTCACGTATAATCTTACATGGTAACGTATCTTGCAACCGTTCGCTATACTGAGGTGTAAATATGTACATATACATTTTTTGTCTCTCGTTATGATTACAAAGTATACAGTTGACACACAAAGTTAAGAATTCGTGTCACACATAAGGAGAATCATACCAAGTGCCAGCATAGAAGAGATGGAGAGGAAAAAATGGAAAGGCGAGAAGTACGAAGATAAAAATAAAGGAAGCTTACGGAACTAAAATATTGATATGACGAGACCAGCGAGATTTGATTAATTTAAAAATAGCAGCTGTATTTAATTTCTACGGATTTCTTTGTGAGTTCGGAGACGAACCGAAAATCCCAGGAATGAGGAAGTGAAGAAGAAATAAGAGGATGTTCGAGAAGATAACATGCAACAATATCCGGCTTAACGGTTGTACTGACGCTGAACTTAAAACGGATGATCTTGGTGATTTGGTTGTACGATTGCGAATGTAGAAATCTGAAACAATAAGGACATAATATACGATAAGTAACGTTTCTTCCAATAATAACGCAATAAAACAAAAGGCATTAATAGTTATTCCTAACAAGGAATATCAAATTTGTGTGACACGTTTCTGTAAGCGTACAAATATAAAGTGACACAAAATATGAAATACTTTATATAAAAAATTCAAATACCCTCGTTAAATATTCTCTATCGATAGAATTGAAATATGTCGAACCCTCAGCGACCACCAACTGCGACTGTTAACAAAGCTCGATAATTAAGAATCCCTCTTTTTCTTGCGACTCGGAATGCATATCTTATGCACGTACATATGCATATACGCGTGCAAACATGGTGCAAGCAAGCAAGCAACCGTTCGAGGTTGTCGAGAGTCGAGATTACCCCGGTCCGTCCCACGCGTCTAGACGTCTTAAAGTTTTTCTCCCTTTCTTTTCGTTCTTTCTTTCTTACGGTGTTCACCAAGGCGTGGTGCCGCGCGGCGTGACCACAGTACGGTATATACGATCCTGTACCGCCACTTTTCTCAACCACGCCTCGAATAATGTCTACAGGGTATCTCAGAAGTCGCTCGTTTTCTTCGCGTCGAGATATTGGTGGCTGCTGAGCCGTTTCAATGTCGAGAGACACATAGATAAAGACGCTTGAAAGTTTAACCCTCCGATGCACTTTGTGGATTAAATGTGCGATTTCTGCAGGCTCTTATCGTGTGGAATTATAGCGATACCGGATTACCGAGAATTGTATTTCGGTCTATACATATCGGATTGTGTTGCATTTGGAAAAAAAGTGTAAATGTAGCTATTTTATCTACGTATTTTTCACGGTAATTGAATCATTTGAAATTTGAAAAGATAAAGTCCGATCGATAAAAGTTATTATGCAAGTAATCAAAGTAACTGCAACAGGTAGTATAATATCTAAAAATGTTTTGAGTAGCGTTTTCGCATTTTCGCTTAGCAGAAATTATTGTACGGATTCTATAGCTTCTGAAACACCCTGTACGTGTTTCCATGAATAAATATATGCATGTGATGAACGATATCGTTGAGGTGAACCATAGCACGCCTTACTTTTAAGATACCTTACTCCCCGCATTGACAACATATTTTAAGCAACAGACTAAATTTCAATCTCCGTTGCTCAAGATAATTTTATTCAATGCACTTGAAAGTTTTCCTTAGAACCATGTGTAAAACAACAGAAGGATTGTGATAAATAATACGAAAAAACCTATAAACATTCCTCTTTTCTGATAATCTAATAAATTCATGAAAAATTGCATTTTTCAATTCTAATACGACGTACATTAACGCTACATAATCTCACTGGAAAATCTTAATAGCTTTAAGATACAAGATTTGATTCATTCATTCATGGAACTAGATGTGTGTATGCTCAGTCGTGAAATATTGCAAGATCGGAAATCCGCATGAATAACGCTCGCAATTGCAGATCATTGTAGCTCGCTGCATATTCTCTGCTCATTGCAATACCCAAAAAAGAAGAGAAGAAAAGAAGAAAAAAAAAACGAAAAGCTACTTATTCCATTCGTTGCCAAATGGCTCTCGCGGGAAAGCGCGGACATAGACTGATTTAGCAGCGCTGCAAAGTGGGTTAACGCGTTCGCACCAGGGTCGAGTTTCGCAAACTCGCACGAAGTCGTCGAACGAGTGCAAATCGGGCACAAATCCATCCATCCGAGTGAATCTTCGTCTTGTGTACTTTAGGCAAGCGAGAGATCAGAATTGAGGATACACTTTAAAAGATCACATTTCGCTGTTATACTCGCAATAGCGGTACGCGATTTGGCGCTTGGCAATGTGTCAAGAACCGCTTTACATCCCTTTGGCCGTGAAAATATTCTAGAGACCTTGCGGCCGAGTGTTGCTAGGTCTCGAATGACGAAATGAGGTCCATGACAAGTCACGAGAAATTATAACTCTTATAGGCTGTAACGCGAAACATCATCAACAAATCACGGTATCTTGGAGCGGAAAGTGGTAATACGAGGTAATATCTCTTTAACTTACGAGAAAATACACTACTTTTACCAATAATGCGAATAATAATTAATGTATCAAGACTTCTCTTTTAGCAGAGAACGTCACAATCAACGTTTACACTGCGCATACATAAGGAAAGAGAAGGAACCAACGAGGTGAATGAATGTGTGTAAATGTGCACATATATTGTTCCCAGCAAAGTGATTAAAAGTTATCGCTTCAGTGATATCGCATGGGCCGGCTTCTCCCCTTCATTCACTCGTGACTTCAGCGTTATTTATATAACATTTATCGACCGAAGATTAAACACTTTGTTGGGTCCGTTCGGCTTGGCTCTCTCGAATTCGTAACACGCCTACTTTAGCCACAGAAATCTTTTCTAACATTTTAATTTGTCGTATTAGCTATCTCGATAGCACGAATTCGTAATCTGATAAGGTCGACGTCCATCCAAAATTAGGGAGAGAAAAGATAAGACACCTTGTTATCTACTCATAACAGCACTTCGTCTCTAGTCGTTTTACTCGACGAAGTAACGCTCCAAGAAGCTTTCTTCTTGTTTCCAACTTCCCCACAATTCATCCATTTTATTACACCTTGTATATCGCATCCTGACAGATTTATAACGTGACGAGACGGTGGGCAGACCGGAGACACGAACGAGACAGAGCTAGCGAGGAAGATGCAGCCGCATGAGCGAGAACACGCGAGGGAGACTAAAATCGGTACGTCTCGTCATTGCGTGGTAACAACCTTTAGTTAAAACGATTAGAGCCGTGCTCTTCGGTCGCGCCCGTTATCGCGTACAAGACGTCGGCAGTGCGTTATTTATAGAGAGAAAGTTTCGGACCGCGCGGCAAAGAGCGTAGCTACGTCGCGACAGCAAAGGACACGCTCGAAATTTGCGACGTCCGATGTCGCGAATGGTACACGGTGAAGGCAACTGCATCTTTCGTATTTTGTGAAATTGTGAAATGCCGGAACGGGACAGCATGTTCAATCGGAGCTTTTGGCTACCCTCAAGGAAGCTCGTTGCACTTGCAACGGTTAATAATAACTCGCGCGAGCGTTGGTACTATTCCGTCTGCAGACGAGGGCATAAATAGATGATGCGTTTATCTCTCAAGAGCGAGATCTCGCGTTGTACGAGTACGGAAAATAGGGAAATCTTAAATACGCGCATTATCTTTTATATGCGTCGATTAATCTGTACGTATATCTCTTATTTTAGTATCTTTAGTTTTTATGCAAGAGCAACAAGTAGAGATTCCTTAACAAACAGCTCTGATCCTGAAGTTTCCGTTATCCTCATTGCATTGCAGAATCGCAATGCAATACTGATCCTGAAGACTTGTCATCATTCTCGATTAAAACCACGTTCCCACGTTCGCTAAATCCGGCTCTCGCGATATTTTTACTCGAGAGAGTAAATTTGAAATATGCTTCATTGAATTCGAGCATGTACCGTAATCCCTTAAGAAGCAGTGCATGTATAACTTGCTGATATTACCTTGCATTGGAGAAATTCGAATATAATACATCGATATATGACTATAGACTTTGTAATCTCAACGTTTATTAACTAGGAAATCCGAAGTAGTTTCAAGTTCTCGCTTACTTTCCCTATTTCATATTTTACACGAGGACTGGTTTATAAAAATTGTTTTATACTTACACGAGGAATATAAGGATATGCTTGACTAGAAATTCGACCTAAGATATTTGCTGTAGTGAAAGTCGATGGTCATTGTCAGTAAATTAAATTTGTGAACAAACATAGGAAATTTAATGTGTCTGTGCAGTTATTCAAGAATCTCATCTCTTGATCAAACAAAAATCTAGCTTTCTTCAAATCCTTAGTCGTGTTCGCGATATAACTCATACAGCAAAATTATTAATATCAAGATATGCAAATAGATTCGAATGAAGAATAAAATATTATTTAATGTAATCGGAATGATAAAAATTCATCCTTTTAAATTTTAAGAAACGTATATATTTCTTATATCTTAATTCCGTTGTAGATATTTACATGTAGCATAATTCGTTTTAGGATACTCATTTAAATAGTTACTCTTTACTAATTAATAGTTAGTTAATGTGTTTGAAACGAGGAGTAGATAAGAAAGGAATCGCGCTTACCGTAATTTTTATTCACGCTTGTTTTATCCGCGCTTACATCGTCCGTTTTGTTGCTATGATCCTCGGATTATTTTGCTCCTGCATGCGTATTCTTGTTTCCTCGTTCGCAATATTCGGATGGTCGCACAGTTTCTCTTCCCTTGTCTTCACGTTCATCTTTTTCATTTCCTCATCTCTGATGACTCGTATGCCGCGAGATACATATAGCTCATGGTCCCGTGTGATCTATGTCTCGGCTTGTGCCAGAGGAATAATTGGAGTCTGTACTTTTTTGTACATGATCCGTAGATGAGACGAGGGGTACAACCTCCTCTTGCCGAAGGATTCACCAGTAGGGCGCGTCGTTGGCTAGATGATGCCAGGACGCGAATTCACTCCAGGTACGTATGTTCATGCTTGCAGCTTCCGTAACGCGTGGAATACTGTTATCCTTCCCATTGTTCAAAAACCTGTCACACGTTGTCATCGTATTATCGTATCGTTTGGTTGATCGAGGCTAAAACAGGTGTACAATGTGCGTCAATGTTTTAATGTTTATATTGTCACAACAAACGAATTCTTTGAATTCTTTTTGGAATTTATTTAAAACGTCATTCCGCGCTTATGTCATATTGCACTTATATTAAGAAAAACTCTTGTTTTTTAAAATATATTAAACAAATAATTATTATCCGGCTTAATTTATTTTCCAAGCAGCGACAAGTTAAAAGATTTTAATAATAACATACAAGCTATACAAAAAATAAATAGATACGGCCTTTTATAATTTACTATAAATAATAAATAAATAAAAATATAATTACATAAATAAAGTATATAAATAAAGTATATAAATGTTCTCGACGATCAATAAACACGATGGATTCTTGCCATTCAATAAGTAGGCGTTGAAGATATCAAAGATATCTCGTATATACATGTTCGCGAATAAAATAAAATCGCGTATCTTACAAAACTATGTAAATAAAATGTCTGTCATGACAAGAAACCGTGCTTATTTCAAAGACTGCAAATATGAATAGCATCATGGATATGTTCAATATTTAGTAAATATTAAATGAAGCGAAAAAAATAAAAGAAGAAATTAAATGATGTTTCTAACAATATCTGTATCTTCAAATCTTTTTAAAAAAATTTAAGATATATTCGAAAACATAAAATAAAATTTTAGATAAATTTAGAATTCCTAAACCTAAACTACATAATTTAGCTATTGTTCAAGAAAAGACGTAAAGTGATAACGTAGCATAGAAAGGAGGCTTACTTCCTGTTTCTTGCAAACTAGATAATTCTTGCCCTCATTATTATCCCACAATTCTTTGCCATCGGTGCAATAACGCACGCAGAACTCGATAACGTCCGATGCCACTGGCAAGGTGAGCCGGAAGCGAAAAGTATCATAGAGAATGAGGGGACCTGGCGACCCCGGTTGCTCCACGTAAGTGCAATACACGTCCTCGTGAGTAGACCAACAATTGCTGCTGGCCCTGACGACGACTTCTTTGTCGTATGCCAAATTCCGAACCTTCACTGTACCGATCAGGCACTGCTCTGATTCGCGCACTATCACATTTTCCAAGCTGACATTATTCTGATCGAGCTTGCGCCGAAAGGCAAGATAGTCACTTGCTGGTTGCGGGAAAGTCACTTGCCACGGCGGCGTTATATCCTGCGCCGTTCCCTGATCTTGATCTTTCGATAAGCCAAGCAAACCGCCGGTTAAACCGGCAACGTAAGCCGTGCTCCATAATGGTGGCACATTACTAGGCTCTGACATTACGCGAACCTGTACGGCAAAAAAGAGACTAAAGAAAGAACAATATAATACAGTAAAAAAGAAGTAAAAAAATTTTACTCTCATTAAACAGTAGGATATATATCATTATATTAAATAATAATGAGAAAAAATGAAAATAATTGCATTTTCAATTTTATTTGATGGAAAAATAAACTTGGAGTCATAAGTTGTTAACAGAGTAAATTAAATTTTAAAATATTCATGCATAATGATCCGAATAATTACTATCAAGATTATTCTTGGCAAATAACAAGAAGACTTCATAATATTACATAATATTACATAATATTACATAATATCTTTTGATATTTATCTTTGACGTACATCCAATTCACATTTAATATAACGCAAACATGTAGCATAAAGTTTATCAAATTGTAAAATCCATGAGTTCTAGATGAAACATGTTTGCGTTATTTTAATGAGGACTGAAAGGAGCAGAATTTTATGACATTTATCGATTCACGCTACGCATAACAAAAAATAATTCATCGAAAAAATTCATTTTGTTCCACGCGTAACGATTTAATAATTGCAATGAAGACATACTTGTGTGAGTGGGCGGCCGCGATCATCAGCAAAGACCACCCGCTTCTTCTGCTTGCCGTTGCCATCGTTGTTATTACGTAGCGTGTCCAGGGGCAAGCTTCCCGAGGAAAGGCATGGTCTGATTCTGGGTGGTACCGATCTACCGGTGATTGTAGGCGCCGTGACCACTAAAGGGCTGTACAGCAAAGAACTGTACACCGGAGAGCTATGCTCCAGGATCAGTTCTGCCGGCATCGCTATCGAACACATTTAGATCTGCAATCAGCAAAAAAAGACAATTTTTATTATCGCGCGCGTGGACAATAGAGCAGTCTTGATGCCGATATTTTAAAACAAAACTCTAGCTACATGCTTGCTGAACAACTCAATAATGCTGTCGGTCCCAAGCCCGGATAAAGGAGCAAGATTGGGATTGGAGCAAGATCACAAACGTCGCAACCTATTCCCTTAAAAAAACGCTCGAAATACGCTCGAAATACGCTCGAAATAGCAAAGGAAGATGGGCAAGTAATACAATTTAAATATCTTGGAATACATATAATTAGTTTCGGAAGCATCGAGGACGAGATGAGACAACAAGTGGCTAAAGCTAATAAAATAGCAACTAATGAAATGCCTCAATGACACAATATGGAGAAACAAATATATTCATCTGCAAACAAAGTCACATAGTGACAAACTATTAGACCCATTATGACATACACTAGAGACAAGACTCAACATGTCGAAAACAAAGTTCTTATTAGAAACAATATGAGATGAGAATATTGGGATGTATCACAGGAAAAATGATGCTACTGAATAAAGTAAGAAGTGAGAACATTAGAAGATCAAACTATATAAATGGATGGATACATCAGCGAAAAATAGAATGAAACGAACACAAATAGAATGGAGGACAACAGACTAGTGGAAATTGCAAGAGAAAATTGGCAAGAGAAGCTTAGTCTCAAGGAAGAGATGATGCGACAATATAACCAAAAAATAGGAAGGCAACCGAAGAAAGAGCAGGCTATGGACCTGGAATGGAAGATTCAAGAAGAAGATATCGATTTAGTATTTAAAATCCGGTATGATATCTCGATATGATGTACTTTCCGAGTACATACCATCATTAGAATCATAAAGAATACAACAGAAGTAGCCATCAATCGCGGAAGATCAAACGAGTTTGAAATCGTGCTATTTAACGAGTTCCCAATGCTGCTCTGATGCTTGGGATTTATTAACGCCGAGAAATACCGTTAACATAAATTTGCGCGTGAAATCGCGCTTCACAATGATATAGTGCCAGAATTAAACTCGGGAACGTTTCACATTCGCCAAAAATTTCGTTAACCATGCAAATTAGGCTTTCATCACGTGAAGCTATATATTGTGTCCTCAAAGATATCAAGAATATTTGATAGCTATGCCTATACCTATCATTGATCGAATGCCTATTGTTAACCGGTGATAGATTATATGTTCGTCGACTTGCTAATTGCATCGTCCGACATTTTTGAAGCTTTTATATTTGCGTATATTGATAAACAATATTTATTCACATAACCGTGCTAATTTTATACGTTGTCGTTGACCTTTGAATCATTGTTTTGGTTAAAATGAACACATATCAAGAATAAATACTGTAATTCTGCTCTGGAAACGTATCATATGACAGGACTTTACGCTTTTCGCGTGAATTACATACACATTCACTGTTATACTTTTCACGTTTTCATGTTACGTGAATCAGCATGAAAACATGAAAAGTATAACGGTGGATATTTATGCACAATATGCAAGTAGCTAATAAATAAATATTATATATGTATCTTATGTATGATGTGCATTGATATATTTTGCCGAATTATCAATTATTATCGTACGATCGCCGCCAGAGATGATATCATTAATCACATATTCGAGTAATATCTTGTCAAATAATCCATCACGCGTTCCCATTTTTGTAGCCAATAATAAAAAGTGTGAAAAAGAAACGATTAATGATTACATCAAGACTATCGTAATCTCCTGACATAATAAGATCCGTGTATATAAACCTCACATAAAATAACGTATGCAGAGAGAAAGAGAGAAGGGGAGAGAGAGAGAGAGAGAGAGAGAGAGAGAGAGAGAGAGAGAGAGAGAGAGAGAGAGAGAGAAATCATCAGAAATTTGCTGGAAAGCTATCATTCATCACAGTCATTCAAAACATTTCCCAAGACCTCCATCGAGTTTTCCGACTAGAATCGACGAATTATCAATTAACGATATATAACAGAGCAATGCGATCGTGCGCTGAATAATCTTGGCAAAAATTTTATATCCAATTCTTCTTAATAAATCTAAAATTTTTGACAAAGAAAAGACATGATACTTAACACCACACGTATTCTTGTTACATCAGAACATCATCGTTATCGTTCGAAAGACATTGCGTGTCGCGCAATTTGCAACGGTTGAGCAGCCGTTTTAGCCAGCCCGATCTGATAAAAAGGGGGTAAAAGAAATAGTTAATCGCGCCAGAATTCCTTCGCCTGAAATTTGTTTCGCGGCCACGTCGAATCTACGCATATAATTTCGTCGTTGATACATTTTTCCACGTGCGGCCGCGCACCAAGCGCGCGTATAATCATGTTACTCGTCGGGGTAGAATTACGGCTCATGAGCGTGGCAACGGTGGTCCTCGCGCTGCGAGGATCCTCCTTTTCTGGAGACCGGTTCCGGTCGAACCGGGCCCGACGAGAGACGTGCATGCATGCATCTGGAAACGAGTACCAGACCAGAACCGAATGGCAGCGCGAGTTGGAAGTTGGCGGACCATGAATCGCGCGAACATCTCGGGTTTCGGTACAAAGTCAAGTCTTAAATCGCGCGGCCTGCGTATCGATTACAAGGATGCCCGGAGAATTATCGATCTGGACGATCTTGGCATGATCTTGGCGAGAATAACCGCCGATACGATGGATGCGCATAGAATGAGGATCATGAACTTGCAAGTTGAACAAACCTGATGACTACCTTGCAAGCAAGGTCTGCCGAGACAAGTTCGCCATCACTGAACGCTCTGTCGAGTAGCATGATATTCTCTACTTCTCTCCGAGATGCAAGATACCAATCAAGGTATTACACTGTAGAAACTACGAGACAACTCGAAACGTCCAAATTGGACTAGAATTAGATCAGTGTGTGATCGGAACGATCAAGCAAGCGCGCAAATTGCGACAATTGGCCGTATGCGCTTGATTTGCTATCGACTTGTTTGTTATCGTTAGATATTCGTATTTCGTAAAAGTTTAATAACGTAATACGGAATAAAACAAAAACTCGGCATTTACATCGCGTACCTCGCATTAAAGCGATTTGCTAAGCAACGAGTATTTAGAAATAAGAATTTCCAAGATAGCGGAGATTGCAAGGCGAATAACGATTTTCGTAGGACTTGTAATCACACTTTTGATAATTTCATAAAGAGAATTTCTATCGTGATCTTTAGACATATTATGCAGTTCGCGAGATCGTCCAGATAAGCGAAGAAAATCATTGCGCGACCTTTAGACACATTATACAATTTAGTTGAGATAAAGATCGTTCGCCATTTAGATAAGTAAGGGTCGAGGTCATGGTGCGGGTGCGCGGCTTCATTGTCACTCCGTTTCATCGATTCAATGATATAGCAAGGACAGGTTATTCCGTCTAAACGCGCACAAAGAATCTTATCACTTCGCGTTGTAATTTTTATCATATCCCCGTGATTTTTGTACAATGCATTTATTATTTATCGATAACAACAAACGCATTGTCGAACTAATGAAAAATGATCATGCAGCAATAATGTAATAGACATGATTTTGCCTGGCGAATTATATAAATAATAATTAATATAATTGGAGAACGTTTAGCGTGACGGCTTGCTTGCGACGTCTTTAATTTTTAAAGCTTTGATTTATGATTAAAAAGTTTGTAAAAAAATATATATAGATAATGCTTCGTAACTGTGCACGCAACTGCAACTGGGAAATTTCTCTCTAATCGCTTATAATCACGATTGTTTTCCCATGCCGACTGATTCCGTCATAGAAATTATACGTTTCGTGTTGTTTCGTGAGTTCTTTCCAGTTCAAGTCGTCGTTAAAGCGACGACATACCTTTCGAGCAATAATCGATCAGCAATCAATATTTATTTCACCGGACTCACCCGCTTTATAATCGCATATCCTCGCTATCGCGTACCTGCGATAATGAGTCTTCAATGCACTTCTGCCTCGTTACACTTCTATTCACTGACTTGACCGACACCGACACTTGCACTTTTCTCTTCAGGTATATCGTCGCGCTCTCGAGCGTGATATATTTGGCCACGGTATTTTTATCGTTCTGATCGTCCCTCGATGAGGGCTCCGGGGACTGCAAAATGAATACGGGCTTTAACTCGCGCTTTAACTAACTATACAATCTCCATTGCGATGTAACTCGTTACATCTCCATTCACGGCGCATTACGCTTTTACGTCGTTGTATGCTCGAGCATGAAGTTTGCATTTTTATCGCGAGAACGGAGAGAAGAAATTTCTCAGGAATATTGACGAACGGATTACGGATTGTTTATCAAGTTGTTGCAGATAATTAGACAAATAATTAGACGGATGTTATGCGATAAACATTACGTTGAGAAAAACGTATCTTTCTAATGCTCTTCCACGCACCGCGATATCTGCGATATTATGTCTTTCCTGAGTATTTAAAACATACCGTCGTGATTGAAACGAGTGAAACGAAAATATTATTAATAAAGCTAAGGATATACATGAATTAAATACACGAATATATTAACGTATAATACGATTTTTAACGCATTAATTCTGTCCCGATATCGCGAAAATTGATACCAGACTACAATATTTATTGTATTTTATTGTTACAGCTAATATATTATCATGTCGACAGAAAAAAGGCGTAGAGATTTGGAAATTTCTAGAATATTATTTTCGCATAAATTCCTCTCGTTTTTACTGTTTCGCGAGCAGAGAAAGAATAATCGTGTACGGCTCGCAACTAGTAATATATCTGATTCTCTATTGTTAGGGTCGAAGAGGAAAGTATGCGTTCGAAGTATAAAGAATAAGATTATCAAGAGTGTACATTTTTTTTTAGTTTTATAGTTTTCTTTTTATCTTATTATTATTATAATTATTATACATATTTATTACATGTGTATTAATGATATATATTTATATATATATAACATATATTATAATTAATAAATCGATTAAGAAATTTCATGATTTAAAATTGTTTAAGTTTTTGCCATGTCGATATGTCATATTACGACAAAATTAATATATTAAGAACGCATCATGTATTAATATATTTATGTATTTTATTTACATATATATATATATATAATTTAATTAATATATTAAACATTATTGTATATATATATATTTATTTATTTATTTACTCATTTATTACGTATATATGCATGTATAATTTCTAAACACTATAAATATTTTTATTAAAATATTCTTTGTCACAGTACAATAAATCACAATAAATCAAATAATCAAATCACATTAAATGATCATGTCTACGATCATGTGTTAATGTTTATCAAAATTTTTATAATTAGATTGGGGAAGACCGGTCATTATTACATGATGTAATCTCTGATAGTCTATAGGTTATGATAGTTCATGCAAGATAACATTTTATCTAGACGCTTTCTATGTAGACAAAATAATTCAGCATTTTTAAAGTGTACTAACAAAATAATACAATTTTTGTAATTAACTAAATAATATGTAGATACAGTTATCTTTCATATCCCCTGAAATTATTACGAGATGTAATAATGAAGTAATGTCATATTTATTGTAATTTAAATAATTCACTCATGTTCTTATTTTTTTATGCTCTAATTTTCTTACTTGAAAGATAATATTTTGAGTTTGAACTACTTTCGCGTCCAATTATTTAATCAAGGATAAACTCTTTCATATATCCGCATATTGTATCATATTTTTCAATATCAATGTTCAATATAAATTAGAAAAAGAAGATTGCAAGATATGAGGCACTGAATATGCGGTATATAATTTGAATATTATGTTTTACAAGAATTTTTACAAGAGTATAAAAGCTTCTGTGATACTGTGATAGTGAAAGCATTATTCTCCGGAATTTAAATGCGATACGCCGTAAAAATTACAAAATTACACGCTTCTCCGTTTGTCTGTTTGCTCCGAAGAACGATTGGATCTCGTGATCCAAAGCAAAAAATTGCGTAGTCGTCAAACTATTTCGAACATTATCGCGGTTAAATTTAGATAAGGCCCATCACCTTTCTGCGCTCCGAAACGCGTCACGGCCTTGGATCGGATCCAGTTTTTCACACTTCAAGATAGATATAAATCCGCGAGCATCATCAAAGAAAAATGATGACGACTCGATCTAATAAGAATTTCATAAGAAAGTATAGTCGAGGCATTTGGCTCATAGATGGTAAAATATATAAAGGATCAAATTCGCAAATTAAAATTTACAATTCAATACAATAAAGAGGATAATACGAGAAATGAAAAAAAATGTGAAATAAAATTTCTAAGTTTTTATTTATACCTCTTATGAGACTCTGAAAAATATTTTTAACATATAGTAATACATTTAAATATTTAATGTACTACTATATTTAATATTTTCAATATCTTAAACAATTAATACGTTTAGAGAGCAGAAAATGATATTTTAGCGATAAAATTTAAAATTTTTTTCATCCCTTCGTACAAGTTTACTAATAACTTTATTTGCCTCGCAGTTTTATTTTAATAGGACAATGAACAATTACGTTTTCAGTGAATTTATTGAATGAAAACTTCATTAATAAATTTTAATAACGCAGAAATTTGCTAAAATTTCCTGCTTTAAAATTACAATCTAAAATCTATTGTAATCCTAAAATCATGACCAGAAGATATCCGCAGCCATTTTATACGATTTATACACAGATGCAATCTCGGAGATTGCATTGACAGCTACACGTATCTCTTTTATCGAATCATTTGTCATCCGTAGAACGCAATATTGCACGACAAAGAGGCAAACCATCAAGCATGCACATTTGCATCGACGATAAAATTAATAAATTATCAAACAAATGTTGTTTATTTCCTGCTATTAAATCACTGTGTACAGTAAAATTGATAATGAAAACATCAGATGTAACAAGTTTTCTTTATCATTTTGATTTCAATTTGATTTCAATCGATTTAAAATTTTATATCTTATAAGCGAAATGTCAGTAAATTAAGTATTACGATTATGGAAAGTTTTCTTAAGAATATATCCTGAATATCTTAAGAAGATGTAATGACTTTTAACAGTATGTCGTATCAATTAGCAGAAGGAGAGTTGCAGTTAAATACAGCGATATTTTTCTAATAATCTCTTTAATTGAGAGAATATGATGAATGAAATCTGTCCTATAAATCTGTATGCATACGACTCCAAATGAGCGTTATTTATAATATAACTATCCAGTTGAAGATTACTAGTCATCATTCAAGAACAAAAGAGTATCAATAAATATTTGGCTTATCAGTTGGCTTATCAAATTTAAACACGGGATAGATGAAAGAAAAGTCAAAATATACAATGTATATAGTTTACAGAGTTTACCCCAAGATATTAATTTCAAACATATGCTCACACATATCGATTGCCAGATCTTACAATTACACTTATTTTTATTTTTATCTGGTCGATAATAAAAATAAAAATTATTACACAATATGTAACAACTTGATGCATATATATATTAACAATTTATGTATCAGCATGCAATGACATTAACATTCTCTGTCAAATATTTATAAGAAACTGCCGATTTAATTAAGAAAAATTTGCAAAATTTGCAATAAAAAAAAAGAATTTGAAACTTAAAACTTTACTTTAAAAAGTAATATAAGATATATGGAAATTTGAAAAATATTTTATTAATTGCCTTTCCTATGTTGCCTTAAGACTTCTTTTCATTTCCTGCAATACTGTACAACTTTTCTTAAATTTTATTATATATTAGTAAAATTTAATTTAAAGAATTTCATTGCCTACATTTTCTCTCTCGCTTAATATATCGTTAATATATCGTTAATATATCGCTAATAATATTCATATCTGGAGATAGCTATAAAAAATTCGTTTATCAATACAAGAATAGATTATTTAACTGGAAAATTACTATGAGATAATACATGAACCATCTGTCGTAAATGCTCAAGTTTTGTTAATCGTTGTCAATTGTCAATATTTTATTAAATGAAATAAAGAAAGTGATAAGACCATGATTGCATGAAATGAATTAACATAATAAAAGTAATAAGAATAAGTAAAAAATATCAGTCTTACACGTTCTAATCTCTCTCTTATATGCGTTTTATTCTTGTAAATAGTGTCTAATCTATAATTTGATTCATTTCTGTTACATCGGTAGTTGTCACACTTAGGTAATCGATAACGATTGACCTTTGATCAATAATGTAACTTGACAATCATTTTCTTTACTCTTGAAAAGAGAAAGATTTACCTATCTTTATTAATATATACCATGTGTGTATGCGTATGCGTATACATATATAAAAACAATAATACTTTTTTAAAATAAAAACATTAGTTTTTTGCAGTAGTTTGCAAAAACTAAAACAGAAAGTAAAAAGTAACATAATTCATCTCGTTGCAAAAGTAATCACGAAACATCATGTCTTCGCTCATGAATTTTTCATTTCAATTCGAAATCGGATTCCTTGGGCGAAATGCTAAATATCTTTCGGTATCATAAACAGTTCATAATAACGAAACTCGGACGAATATTAATTCAGCCGAATTTCACAAACGCAATAAACGACAATGTTCTGCTTCACATTAGTTTCAGATAAATTATGATGAAGTATCCATTAATTAATAATATAAAATGATATTGTTTATTGCAATATCGTATTTCGACCTGATGATAGATCAAACAAGAAAATTTAATGTATATCGAGCAAAATATACTTCGATTCCGATCGTTTTACTGGTATTTACTGGCATGATTTCTGTTTACCCATCTGTATCACAGCCGATACAGCCTTTAATCGAAGTCACCTTGCAATTCAAGACACACATATTCTTTATCACAAAGGAAAAAGAAAAAGACGAGTGTGTACATCGTCCGATCATAAACAGTACTGGCCGATCGAAAATGAATTCGCCAACGAGTGGGGAATGATGTCTTTAATGACCTCGAATGTTTTTCCATGATTAACGTGGAAAATGCATCATTGCACGCGTGATACGTTCATACTTTTCATGAGTAAGGCATTCTGCAAATAGTTCAGCGCTCCTGGCCCATCACGTGAGTCAGTCAGCAGAAATAAAGACGACCATCATGAATGAAAATAATAATCATTCTCTTTCGGTGTAAGTTCCGTGAAATCGTAACAAACAAATTCCGATCTTACTCTATGAAATACCAGGGAAATAAGAGCATGAATCCTTGGAAAGATATTACGCATCTTAAATCGCGAACACAATGTTTCCAAGATGCATATATCGTATATATCGCTCGTATAAGAAATTGACTGAATAAATATTTAATATTTGAAGACATTTTTTGTATAAAAATAATTTGCTAAAACGGTAATAACAGTATATATTTCTTCAATAATTAGTCAATAAGTAGTTGGATTAGAGGATAGCCGAATCCACAAAATAAAATTACATTCGAAGTGAGAATGCTGGATTGATTGATTACTTCTCTTCTTTATTGAAACGGATATCGTATTGATATCGTATCTAACAAATTATTTCTAATTGTGATCGTTAATTTATATGTGGAGTATAAAGGAATCGACGTTATCTGGAAAAATAAAGCAAATAACATCGAAATAATAATGTCGAAATCTTTGTGCATGCCTGACCTACGATAATCTCAATATCATATTACTTGGCTTGCATCAAAGAGCGGCCACAAGAATATAAATGTTTATGCGAATATAAATATTCGTGTTGTACATCGGTTAGCCATAAACTCTCTGTCGTTTTAAATTTTCACTCCCTATTACAGTACTATAATATAGTAAAAGAATCTTACGAACAAATTCTTGCAATAATAAAATAAACCGTAACTCTTTTGCAGAAGATTTACATAATACATAATAATTTTTTTAGATTCTAAGTCTGGCATCTTATTTATTTACGTTATTAGGATTAATGCATTTAATCCTCGACTACGTTATTTCGGATATATTTTTCTAATTTTCTTTAACTTTCACGCATACTTTCTTATTATAAAGCCAAATAATAAAAAAGAGTAGACCTTGCTCGTTTAAATTAATTAATATGAATTATAATGCCGTTTATATATTGATTCTCCCAAAATCAATTTATTATCCAAATTGCTATATCAAATGAATACTGAACAAATAATTTAAATGATAAATGATGCTTCGGCATGAGTTACGTACAAGCATTACGTACACGATCATCATAAATCAATAAGAATCGATTTAACGATCATCTAAACTTGCGTTTCGATCGCAACTTGCTATAAAGATCATCTCGTCGCCATAATCTTTCTCGTAAGATCTTGTAAATAATCTCGCTAAATCCTATTAGAGATATGCGACTCGTATATTAAAAAATTTAAGATGTAATGAAATGAATAAAAATTAAATATAATGAAAAATTCTAAAAGTCATGAGCTATATATATATTCTTTTTGCTGATACATTGATGCAAGAATAGTATATATATATATATATATATATATATATATATATTATTGTAAATATTATTGTATATATTATTCTCGCATCAATGCATCAGCGAAAAGAAAAATAATCACACTGAAAACGTGCATCGTACATTCTATCTCATAACACATTATTTGTCATTTACTTTCCACACGACGCATCGACGATAAATAACGATCGAATCACGTTAGCAACGCGTGATAACTGATTGCAAACAATGATAACCATGAATTTAGCTTCACATGGTGCAGCTGTACACAAATGTTAACCCGTCAAGCTATTTTAAACACGGAAAAAGCAGCCAGCGATCATCAAAAAATGCAAGACATGCAGAGACATTCCTCGACTGGTTTTACCTTTTCGTGTCACAAAAAAAACAAGCCTAAATCAGGCCCGGAAAGAGTGAAAAGGCCGGTCGGCATAATCTAGGTTCTCTTCATTCAAATTCAACGTAGCTGCGTGATTAGTGATCTATCATTCGGGGATGAGAGTTTCTATCGTGTGTTCTATTTTATTATAACTATTATCTTATTATAATAAATCCCGTCTTGTAATAAAGTGCTTTATGCCTTATGCACATTGAAGGTCTGATAGTGCGTATGCACCTCTTGAATGGCAATCAAACGGAATTAGTAGCCATAAAACAATTACTCGCGGAATAACTTATTCTCTTTTATCACATTTATCATGTTTATTACACCGGATTAACCGGTACATTAATTTACGAATGTATTCTCTCACCGATTACACGTATTATACATATAACGAGATGTTTTTCCAATACGTTGTTTATTATCATCTTAATTCCTTATTATCCTCAATTCACATTCCATCGAACTCCACGAGAATTAAAACGGTATTAAAAAGACGGTATTCGTTATTTAAAAAAAGAAGAAGCATATCTGAATCGTGCTTATCGTGCTAGTCTATCGTGCAGATCGAAAAGATCGGAGACGGGATCGTGCGACCGTAAAAAATATTCGACGTACGTATTATCGATAGGAATGTTCTAATTTTGAATCGTGTTGTGTATCGCCGACACTCACACGAGAGAGAGTTTGTATATGATAAATGATCGCCGAACGGAAGCGACTACCTTCGCCAGCCAGGCTCTCTCTCTCTCTCTCTCTTTCTTTCTCTCTTTTCCTCGATGATGCGGCATTCCTCGTTCTTTTTTTTTCCCCATTATTTTCATTTGATTTTCCTTTTTCTTTTTCGTATTCGATCGCAGGCGCCGCTGAAGTCGAATCCTCGCGGCTTTATCACCCCGGGTTTCTGGTTCGAAGCGGTAACGATAACCGACATATATCCTCGGTCTTTCTTTCTCTCTAACGCCCTCGTCGATCGCGGAATCTTACCGAGCAAAGTTTAACCGCACGAAAACCACGCGTGCTCGACGACGACGTTACAAGACGCGTACAAAGGCGCGTATGTATCTAATCGTTAATCGTTAATCGCTCGGCGTATCGGTTTGACGTTGGAACGATGAAATTGTGGCAATTATTCCGATCGTTAATTCATCTCGACGTTCGTTGGAATGAAGGTGGGAGAGGGGAGGGGAGAAGGGAATTAGCATCTAATGACGTTTAATGAGATGACCGATACGTATGAGAGAATTTAACGTAATCCACATCCTTCGCGCATTATCGATAACGACTGTCGAACGTCAACGAGACACACTTGTGTCCACCGACGAGCCGCTGGCCCCTTAAATCTTTTTTCTTCTTGTCGCAATGTCTGACGTAACGTCACCCGAGGATCACGTGGCTCTAGGTTTACTTTTTCCTTTTACTACGGTGTCTGAAATCGGTAGACAAACCGGTAGACGATAAGATATGCATTCGTTACACGCTGCCTGAACCCTCCTTGCCATCTCTCCTTCTCTCTCCTTCTGATAACGTGCGGAATTGCTCATGAGAATTGTCGTTGCGTAAGAAATCGAGCAGGTTCCACGCGCGAACCATTGCGTGCTGCATCATTTCTCAATAGGTTTGTCCGATTTCCTCTTCCCCTCTTTCCTCTTCAAGTAGATTCGGTTTACAATCTCGTCAAGAGAGAGGGAGGGGGAGAGAGAGAGAGAGAGAGAGAGAGAGAGAGAGAGATCGAGCAGCTGTGATCGAAAGATATAATTAATAATCGAACGGTTAATACCGTATATCGCTTTATATAGTATATACTTGAATCTGTGACTCGACCGGCACCGCGAATGCCAGCACAAAATGTCAGAATTCCTACGTGATCTAATAGGTCAGCAGTTCATTCGGATTACTTTCGAATATTTAATCGAATTCAAATCGCTTCCACTGGAATCTCTTTCTCCCCGAATGTCCTTCGCTTTCGCCGAAAGGCTTCCCGTCACCCGATATATTCCTAATTCGAAGAGGTCGCGATAACCGGCGATCCCGGGCTTTCCCCGGAAGTGCGAGTGCTTTGACTTCGCGTATGCGCGTGGGAGCGTGCGCGCAAACATGGGAATCAACATTACACACTTGCAGGCATTACGTACGAATCGGCTTCGCGTATCGGCCGATTCGGTAGAGCTCCACGTAGGCGAACTCGAGGTTTCCGCGGCGACAGAGCAACGCGCTGCTTTATGCGGAGGCACGCGCACGCACGCGACGCGTGAACGCCATCCAGGAAGCCGCCAAGCCGGTTTCCAGAAGATATCTGACTGCCGTACTTTCGATAACCTATGAATCGCAAATCTCCCGGAGAACGTCGGAGCGAAATTTTCCATTTTGCTTATGATAATCGGCAGACGTATCGATCGCAATTTCTTACTCCATAGATCGCACATTTGAACATTCGAGTTACTTTTACTTGAATATTCGATCGATCGAAATGCGATCGATGAGATCTCGATAGATCTGGCGGATCTATCGCTCTATCGTTAGCGTTATTAGCTAGTGCACAAATTAATTTTTTGCTTTGCATTTTAAGCCTCGACAATTTCGTCGACTCGATACTCAAAAGTTTCCAGCTAAACGGCTCAAAGATCGCAGAAAATGACGGATTTTACTAATTAGAATCTTTCGCTTTAACGTTCGCGCTTTAACGTTACGAGTCTCACTAAAGACGGAAGAAATTAATTTATACATCTAACGAAATTGAGAAAACAAGAACGGGAAAGTGCAACGATCGGTATTGTAGGATAATATATATATGATGAGATTTATATATTTATATATTGTGTGATGTTAAATATTAAATGAATGGGTTTTTCGACGCCTGGTTGATAAAACAAGAAGTAACAGGATTCTTTATTCTATTTAACCCGATACAATTCTTATTGATAAGCCGATTGATCTTTTAGCTTCGCCGGTCGAGACTCTTCTGCCGCCCGTTCGTCCGTCTTTCGTATGTCTCTCGTTTTTCTATCGTTTGTCTCTCGTACGCGTCGGCTTCTTCGATTACAAAGGTTTTTGATACATGCCGCCATCGGTTCTATTTATACTACACTATGATGGATATTCTTTAATCGCCAAACGAAATTTCATAAATCGCGTCTCTAATCGCCGATTAGAGTTGTAACACGTGCGAATAAAACTAGACTAACTAGTGGATTGATCGGTTGACGATATTATCGATATGTAATATATGCGTGCATGGATTATGCGATTTGTCACTTACGGAAATTATCTCAAGTCTTGTTTGTAAACAAAGGATCTCCTTTATGGAACGACGATATTCATTCGTCATTCGAGCGCGAATATAGTTACCTCGACTTTCTGTAAATGGGTTCTAACCTTACGCGTAAACGATTAGAGAACAGTAGCTTGGGATTCACGCATTATCTATTATTCTAATTAATTTTCCACTTGGTGTGTGCAGCGTGCGGTCTGTCGGCGATAAGGTCGAGCAATTATATTGGCATTCTTTCGCTGACATAGACAGAAATACCACGTCGATAAGAAAAGAGCAAGAGTTCATTTATAGACAAAGATATTTGCTCTGGGCATTTTCCGCTATCGGAAAACGCCAACGGAACTCGCGACGTCGAAACTCTGCGTCCCTTATCCTCATTAGCACGTGTACTCCGTATTCCAAATACTCGTTCCGAATACTCGTTCAAATTTAGCTTCAATTTCAAACGAGATTCGCATCGAAAGCTCGCCTTTCGCTCACGAGTTCGCCGCTGCCTCCAAGTGGCCGGCATTTACAGGGAAACTGTTGATCAGAAAATATAAACGCCCGTTACCATGGAAACCTCTATCCAGACCCGAGCGCATCGGCGGATCCTCGATGCTCGATGTTCGTCGCTCTTCGCCGAAACCCGAAACGTCATCTCGCCGCGAAAATTTTGCACGCGAAAATCATTGCACGAAAATTTCCATTTCGAAACGATCAAGGGAACGCAAAACTAACGCGTAAACAGAGATGGAGATATATCTCCATCGGACAGATTGCAGAGACGTCTCCGAAACGCTGCAAGGGAAACAGCCAGAAGCCGACCGCCGATCGTTCGTTTACGCGTCTGCGCAAATACGTTCGCACTACTGCAAACGCCGCGGCATCGACTCCGCACTGCCGTCAGGTCGATTTTGTATATCGTAAACCGGTTATTTCGCGTTCGGGAGCAACGAGGAGCAGCCTCGACGTTATTCCTCGCCAGTCGCGGCTGTGTGTCGCGTTACGGTACGTTACATATCACGCCTCTGATCCGACAACGAGACGGAGAGCGGAAAATTTCAGGAGGGCGTTACGCGTGCCAAAATTTGCGAGCTATTTTAGTTATCGTTCTGGTTGAGATTAACACGCGTATACGGTATATACCGTTAATTACACACGCGCAAACGCATATACACGCGAGAGAAATTGGCATGCTCACTCGAGCGATGAAAAACTCGGCGTTCTCGACGAACGAAAGTCCGTCTTTACAAAGTCATCGTGAAAGCGATTAATTGCACAATTGTTCACAACTATGATAATTCGACAACAATTACGTGTCGGAATTACATTCCGTTCACGATTTATGAGCACGTTGCATGGCGCCGAGGCGCGAAAATTTCAAGTCTCATCTAAATCATCGAACGTAAAAAGCAGCAATACGCAAGTGCAATAGAAACGCACGCGTGTCGCAAAATGCAATTTTCCTTCGTTTGAAAGAAGTTGTTTCTTAGTGAAAAAGTTGAAAAATTCGTCACTCGTCACTCGACGATACGAATCAGTTTCGTCTTCTTTCGTCAGAGATTTTCATTCTGGGTCATTGCTAATTCTTTAACACTGCCGCGAAAGCCGAAAGATTATCTCCGTCTTTTTAATCATTTTCTCCTAAATTCTTCTCTTCGAATATGTAAAAAAGAACGATTACTGCATGCATCGTGTTCGTCGAGATTTATTAATTTCGATTTTCGGATCTAATTCATTTCATGTCGCGCAGCCAGCATTGGATAAAATTATCTACTACAGCAGCGAGCGTCGTGATAAATATCAAATATCATAAATATGCACATATATAAAAAATTAAAGAGTTTAATAAAACCTGCACGAAAGTTAGCAGTGGCTCAATCAGTGAATCAATCACGATTAACGATAGCTCGCAGTCGAATCGATTTATCTCGCGAGAATCGGAAGAATTTAAATCGCTCACGCACGAGATGTCAATTAACCAATAAAGTAACGAACCGTTGCACTACTTACTGCTTTCTCACAGTAATGATAGATCCCTCAGGCGCGATGAGGAGCGAATTCAAAGAATCACCAGCTTTTCTGACGCTCCTCCCCTCGCTCTCGCTGTCTCTCTTCTTTCTCTCAAGCTTTCCTTATCCCGAGACTTCGAGGAAGCAAGTTGTCAGTCGCAATCCCGTTGCTTTACGAGTCTCTCGTACGGCCGTGCATGACATTACTCGAATACCGGCGTGATTGTTGGGTTTGTGTTGTCGTCGTTACGTTACGACGCGTATGAATGTTGCGACAGAAGGGCGTGTAAAAGTGTGTCACCGAAGAGGAGCGGCGTCAGCGGTCACGTTCAAAGAGCCGGCTAAACGGTTGGTCGATTCTCCTGTCTCTCGCGTGACGACGACCGCCGCGTTGCGCGTCGCGCGCGTGTCTAACACAGACTCCGGCCAGCACGAGCGGCAGCAGCGGTCTTATCGCACCGTTGCCATTCGATCGGGCGTTTCTCAGCCGATCCACCAAGTCGCGAGATCGCGATACGCGTGATAAAAGTCCGCTCTCGCTCGCTCGCGTGCGAGAGAGTTCAACCCCTGCCCCGATTCGGCCGGCGCGCCGCTAATCACGCGGTGCTGCTCTACCCTCCACCACGTTCGACACGCGTTTGAACGGGGAGGCTGCGCCGTGTCCAGCCATGAGCCGGCCGGTGGCGTGAGAATGCACGCGCGCATGCGCATCCGCGCGCTACGCGTGACGTTCACGTGATCGCGGCTGTTTCGCGAACCACAGCGGCGCGCGGACCACGTGCTCGCGAATTCTTGCGTGTGATTGTATAGTGCCGCGCACTTGGTTACACGTTAGGTTGATTTTCTCGCGCCAGGTCCAGTGTGGCGGTCCCTGGAGCACGAGGAGAAACGGCTTTAACGCTATACCGGTTCTGCCGGCCGGCCTCTCTGTGTCGCGTCTCTCCTCGAGAGATACGGCGCTCCAATTTTCGAAGAAAATTTACTTTCGATTCATTGCGGCTTCGCTATCGCATCGTTGCGATGCAGCCGATTGACAGCCGCACCTTCCAACTCACGAGCACGTGTAATTTAAATGACGTAACCGGCGCCAACGTTCCCCCGGCAAATTTTCTATCCGCCAGTCGTTTCCGCGGAATTAAATAAGCACGCTTCGCGCGCGTGCGCTCGCGCGCGCGCGTTTATTAATAGCTCGCTTGGCATGAAATATACACGCATAAAATAAATGCCAATGATGTTCCGGATTGAGCTGGATATAATGACCATCGCTCGTGACATAACGACGCATCCCGATACTCTTGATATCAAGAGCCGATTGTCGATGAATAAAATCATTTTTCGGAAATTGCAAGATTTCGTCGATCGAGAATGATCACTGCGATCTGAATCCGCTGTGGGGATCTCGACGATCTCGTTGAAACGAGATAACACGTTGATCATCCCCGCAAACAGAATACATCGGTACGATGGATAGCTGGCAAAAAGAGAGCAGATCTCGCGTTTATTGTTGAAATCAGTAGAACGTATAACTAACGTACGTTAATAGATATCGGTTTTCTGACCGATTCCATCCGAAAAGTTCACAGTCGATCTCGTTCGAGAGATCTGTTCTCGATATTTCAAACACGGCTCGTTCGAAGAAGAGCGCAAGGTGGCGAGAAAATTGCTCGCGAGCAATAACATTTCCATATGTAGCGTCGGTTTATTTCCAATGCAGATAATGAGCAAAAACATCGCAGAAAACGATGTTCTGAGCGGTAATCCGTGACGCCAATCTAGCATGGCATGACCGATTCATCAGACGATACGACACGTGCCACATGCGGCGTTAACATAATTTCTAAAGCTATTCCCGCTGTAATTTTCCATGCGTTTGAAATAATGCACGGAGAAATAACGCTGGGAGCGTGCTGCGACGCTCGAGAACGAGAACGAGCGATCGATATCGATATCGTCGGAATTTGATTTTTACGAATCCTCATCTCCGAGATAGCCCCGAGCTGGGGCTTGTTTTTCCTTTTCGATGAGATACTGAGGATATCGTTGAAAAAAATGCGCAATGTCCTGATTTAGAGCTTAGCGCCATGCGCTTATGAAAAAATCCACGGCAGAAAATCGACGGAAAAATACACGAAGAACTCTTTTGCACGGTCATCGCGTATAATTATAAAATAACTTTGCACTTGTTGCATGTCGGAAGCATGTGTTGTGTTATACGCGGACTTATTATGCAGATTGATGCCGACATGACATGCTGAGACATATGACGTGACGTATTGCTTCGATTATAAATTGTAATTATAATTATGTTATTGGATACCGTTAACAGCATACGGTCATCTTCGACGTTAATGCCGAAGACAGAAGGCAAAAGATGCTCGAAGATGCTATTAGAAGATATAAAACTGTAATCGAGATTATTTATTATTTAAATGAAATCTTCACATCATAGGAAGAAGATTCCCAGCGTTTTTTTTCCATATTTCGATTAATAGCTGCCGGAAATAATATTTCTTTGTGTACTATCGTACTTTCGGTTACAAAAAATGCTTGAAAGACTCAGTTTCATAAGTAATTTGACAAATAGCTGACTTGGCGAGCGTATACTTGGTATCTTCTCCTCTCTAATTCTCTCTAATTCGCACATGCGTTATATTCGTACGTTTAAGTAATTTATCTTACCACACAACGTGCAACGTGCGACACGAGAAAGCACATAAATCGGATTTATCATTAAAGCGACGTACAACAAGTGCAGCTTTTAAGCTGCTTGTATTTAAGTAGCATTCTGATAAAATGAAAGTCTCGTATCGTACAAGGAATTGTGAAATTGAAAAAGTTCCGCGAATGATGTAACAGAATATAATAGCTCAGATAATAGCTCATAAAATAGAGAAATAACGGTAACAACACGGTGGACGACAGTGGCGGGAATACCGAAGAGACACAATCTCCCTGAGGATTAAATTGTTTACGAAGTCACTTTTGTATATTGTGTCTCTCGCGATATAGCTGCAACACGCGCATAACATCACTTAGGTTTTAATGAGTTTCATTGGACGATACGCAGCACGTGTGTGAATATCGCGCGTCTATGTCGTGAATTGACAACAAATTTTTACGATTAGCAAGCAAATGCAAATCTGCAAATATCGGCATTGATTCGAAGCTGTTGTAATTATCGGGAAAATTATTGTGTACACATTGTTTCTACTTTAGAGATAAAAAAAAGTTTATGGAATATGATACTGAATAGCCAATATGTGTGCATGTGTGCATGCGTGCGTGCTCGCGGTACACTTGTATGCAATAAAAAATTAATGAAAGATATTATTAATATACCTTTTTATTTCTTATATTAATAAAATTCAGATCTATACACATTTAAGATTAGTTTCTATTTCTTTAACTTAATTTGCTCTTTCTCTGTGTATCTTTGCGATTTGGTTTTGGAAAATTTTGTAAGGAGAAATCTATCCTAATTTCGAGGATTTGCTTCTAAAATATCACGTCCGTAAAAGATAAAATACTATAAAAATATTCTTATATATTTTATCTGGTCATAATGCGGGATAAATATATAATTAAACAGAAGTTTGGCGCTGCTATTCTATCAAAATTCCTTTTTCTATGCTTTAATATAATTTAGATATAAAATCTATTCTCTCTCTTGTAAATTGTTTTGCGTTTAACGTTTTATTTTCTTCTATGTATTCTCTAAATAACAAGAGGAAGAAATGAAAATGTAGATGAAACTTATATATTAACAATCATATGTATATGAAAAAAAGTCATTGTTTTATAAGTCTCTCGTTCTCTTATGTTTAGAACACAGTGGTAATACGTATGCACTTCAGTATCACACCGGCTATATTACATATATTATTTGCCTTATGTGAAAATATTATATCAGTTTTAAAGTAGGTGTAACAGCACGGAAATCATTGGTTATTAATTTCTTGTGCAGTCATAAACAATCAGCAACACTCTGCTTACAGTGAACTGAAATCCCCATAAACACAAAAATTACCATCACCTAGAAAATAGCTGTTAAATTGTTTCTTGTTATTCACAATCGTATTCTTACGTACACACACATATATATATATATATATATATATATATATATATATATATATGTACATACATCTGCGTTATTTTTATTGTAATGAAATAATGTTGCATTTATTATGTCAGAAATAATTAAAGACAATGTTCTTAATGAGATCAGAGATTATCTTTGATATTAACCATTTATGGTAACAATATCCAATTTTGGAAACGTTGTTCTTTGATCCTCCGAAATAAAACTTTTATATTCGTTTAATTCATAAACGGTTTAATCATAATAGTTTGTTTCTGCAGTTCATTGCGACGCGCAACATCTCTTAGCATCTTTTTCCGAAAACAAATTAACATTAATAAAATAGCTATATCATCTTACTACAAATAAAAACTATACAATGTTTGAAAGATTGTTATCAAGTTATAGGAACCCCATTATTATGTTTAGGAAATACAAAAAAAAAGTAGATAATCATAACTTATGTACGTTACGATACTTACAATGAGATTATAAACTTATATGCATAAGTAAAGTCCAAAATGTAAAAAGATTGATATTTGAGTGATTAAAATGTTTGAATTGATATTCCTATTTGCACAAATATAATTTTCCCTTCTATCGATTACCAAAATAAAAAATAAAAACACGAAAATTATACTATCAAAATTTATGATTTTGAAACTACTAACATATCATATTTAAAAAAAACAAAAAACAAAAAAAAACAGAAAACAAAGAAACAGATTTATGTGTATATAAATATATATTTCATCACATTGCAGACTTTACCCGTGTACCTATCAAATAGTTTACTTAATTTATACATACTATGTATCATATGATAGTAAATTACATCGTTTCATCAACGTATACTTTCAAGATTAAACATATTCTTTTCATCTTTTTATACATTTTCTTTTTCATTCAAGCATCTGTTAATATAAATTAATTTCCTCATATGTATTCGCGAACATCTATATGAATATATTGCAATTTCCATTAATACTGACTAATTCTAGGAACACACTAATCGACACATCAAATTTGATGTAAGAGACGCATCGCGATCTATACATACATATTTCTGGTCAATGCATATTCATGCGTCGACTTTTCGACAATTGATATCTCAAATATCACGATTAAATGTTAGAAATAAACTGTAATCTATTTTTTAAGTAAATTATTGGAATATATTGAAGTGTTTTTTTTTTTTTTTTAGAATAAAATATCTCAAAGATATACATTTCGATGTTACTCTCTTTTACCCTAATCAGTTAAAAATGGAAGAACTGATGTAAGACGAATCGAATTCGAGGCAGATCGTGCTTTACGTTTGCGATAGTGTGCCGCATGCCCTCGGTCTCTGACAGCAACAGAGACTGCGTAATCTTGCCGCAGGGCCTGGCTCTTCCGATCACCGTTCTTCGACGCCTTCGCTACTGCCGCTTTCCTGTTGAGGTCTCGCGATCTGGTATGTGATTAGATATTCCGGATATGCCTGTTCGCCTCTATAAACGACATATTCAGGAAATACTAAACCACCTTGCGAGGGTCTGCCCATTACGCTATGGTGGCCAGGAGGAGCATGCGCCATCTTCATCGCCGAGAATTGTAGAAATGATTTTCCGAGCGTAACTCTACATAGTAGCAAGTGTCTGCAAAAGAAATATAAATGTCACTGTCTAGCCTAAAAATAAAAAAAATAATGCGAAATAGTAACGCGTTCGTAAAGATAATTAATGGTGAAATGGTGAAATTTGCTCAATGAACTTTTAAAGTTCTCTGCAAAAGATTCTTTTGTATGTATATATATATATCTGATTTTCTTAATTTTCTTTTATCTACCTATGACAAATATAACAGCTTCGATCCTTGTGTGCGGGGCATCCTGTACCGCCGCATATACCGTAGACATATTGATTGCTCTTGCTGCTATGTTCCGCAAAGTATATACCCGCGCCGAACATTCCACCGATATATGCATGACGTTCGTCGAAGCCTTTTTGAACAATAGCGTTGATGAACGGACTGCCATGGAATAACATCCTCTCGTTTGCTTGCGATACCGTCGATGTGGGAGCACCTCTTGGTCCAGTACTGGGAGAAGCGGGGGCAGCAGCGCCAACTTCTTCAGCTACTTCCTGTCTTCTGTGTGCATATCGCTCCCACAACTTGCGATTTTGAACCTTTTGTATCTGTAGGATATTTTAAGAAATATTTGTCATATGTCATATGAATCATGTAAATAAAATGTATCAATTATTACGATTTCGATATAAATTACATACTCTGACTATATTGTAACGAGAAAAGATGCCACCTGAGTGGCCGTTATCCCTGTGTTGTCTAATAGTGCTTTGCATTTCTTCCTCGACCGCCAGAAATTCCTTGTCTTCCGCCAATAGATCCACCAACAAAGTGCCAGGATTTATAGAAGGTTGCCATAAAGAGCCTGCTGCTGTGTTCAATAACTTGTCCATGCCTTTGATTAATTTATGCCTATAACCATAAGCTGATACTCCGACCTGTTTCAAATCCTCATGACCCATTTCCGCTAATATATCTAAAGTGATTTGCTCGCGTTCGAATAGCTCCAATAGATGTTCCAAACCCAGACTTTGCAGAAAACCAGCGACAGTCGTGATAGTATTATTGTGCTCCTTGCATATGTCCTTGGTTTCTTTCTCAAAACATGGCTCACTTGATGGCATTGGACTTAAACACGATGTTGGACGAGCCAATGGTACACACAGAGTCATAGCGGCACCAGATGGCATGATAACTGTCTCTTGAGTAAGAGGCGGTGGTGGAGTAACAGGAACTGAAGAGTGAAAAGATGAAAAGATTGAAAATAATAGAAATTAACATGAATAAATATTCGTGGGTCAGATTTAAAGATATACGACAAGATATGCTAATATTGAATACATCTATATTCATTCATTTGTATGTTACGTATCACATTATCTACATTATCTTTATTAATTTCCTGCTTTTCCCATGTTTTAAATTTTTATTATGTGGTATAATTTAATGTAATAAAATTAAATTAGAAAACAAATTTAACGGGATGTATAATTAAATACCGTTCTTACCGGATACGATACTAGGTGGTCTGCTGCTAATAGAATTGCTACCGGTACTATTCACCATGTTCCCGGAAGGAACCGATGGAACGATTTGTTGAGAAGCCATAGCATCTTGTAACAAACATCTTACGTCATCCGCACTAGCCAAGTCTACTGGAGTTTGTCCTTCTTGATTTTTTAAGAATGGATCGGCGCCGTGCGCAAGCAGAAGGGCACACAGCTGTGTTCGACCTTTTTGTGCGGCTTCGTGAAGCGGAGTAAATCCCCATTTATCAGTTGCATTTACTACAGTGTTATATTTGATAAGTAAAGCTGCAATATCCAGATGACCATAACTCGATGCGTTATGCAGCGGAATAAGGCCGCCTTTATCTTGCGCGTTCACATCTGCACCACGTTCCAGCAAGAATTCAGCTACCTCCAGATTATTATATCCCGCTATACAATAACATGTACAATTTATGACATACATAATGTATAAGTACAGATGATATTGTCACGGCAGAATATTGTCGTCTTTTTAAAAAAAATTTACTTATTGAATTAAGAGATCTTTTTATATTTTCTTTTCATCTTAAAAATTTTCTCTCTTATGTCATGTGAAAGTAAATCGAATTACTATAATACGCAGAACAATTGAAAGCAAAGAAAAATTGAATTAAAAATAAATATGGGATATAAAACAAAAAATAAAGAAATTTTATTAAGGTGTCGAAAATAAAAAATTATTGATATAGAAATGATCACAACAAGCAATAGAAATTACCAGCCAAATGTAATGGAGTACTGTTCCGTCCCTGTGCATCTCGACAATTAATATTATCTTGCGTAACCAGTCTTTGAACTCTGACTAAATTGCCTTTCTTTGCCGCATCGAGAAGAGCGCTATTTCCACGTAGTAAATCCGCTACATCCTGGTCGCCATCTCGCACCAAATCTAACGGCGTCGCACCGTCTCTATTTTTCTTAGTGGCATCTGCTCCATGTCTTAAAAGTAATCGTACTATCTCATACTTGCCCTTGGCAGCAGCCTCGTGAAGTGGAGTAAATTTCCACAAATCGGCAACATTTACGGACGCGCCGTGTTTTACTAATAATTCCGTGACTTCGTAATGGCCATAAGAACAAGCATTGTGGAGAGGAACCAATCCACTGTAAAATCAAATCATGATCTTATTTAAATCACACAAATATAATTGAAACAGATAAATCATAAATAATAAACTACAGAACATGTTTAAGAAATTATAAATAGCCAAAAACAGATTATAATGTATAAGTATATTTCAAGAAGAATACGTATTGTATCCATTTGTATCGATTTGTAAATTTTTGCACCTTTTAGAAGATGTAAAAAAGAAGAAATAAGATAATAAAAATATTTGAAAATATATCGCGAACATTAATTATACCCTTTATCTTTGGCATGCACATCTGCACCATGTGCTAATAGATATTCTACAACTGGCACTCTGTTAAAACCCGCTGCAAAATGCAGTGGAGTCGAGTGCCTTCCATCCAAGTCACGACAATTCACAGCATGTGGATTAGCTTGTAATATTCGTTCCACCGCAGTGAGGTCGCCCGATTTACTCGCATCTAACAGCTGTGCTTCAGCATCATCACATCCGCTCGGTGGATCTACAAAATTAATTGCTTGAAGAAAGCATTGAAGAAAAAATCCGCGAAATCAAGTCAGACCAGATTAATTACTCACCTTGCAGTATTTTTAACACATTCTCAGCGGCTATTTGCGTTGCAGTATATCCTTGAAGGGACACTATTGAGGGATCGATATTGTACGATAAGAGTATTCTGCAAGCCTGCATGTTATCCTCTCTAGCACACCTAGTAAGCAAGTAATTAATTGACGATTTGTGAATTCTAATAATATTGAAAAATCACTCGTTTCTTGCGCACAAGCAAACTGAAACGAGTGGTTTTCCAGAACAAAAATACCTGTGCAGCGCAGTTTGTCCTAGACCATCCAGCGCGTTCACCTTCGTATTATGGCGAAGTAATATGTCCATCGCGTCATAATGCGAATGATCTGTCGCTACATGAAGTGGTGTAAGGAAATCTTTATTTTTCTCGTTCATGGCAGCATTCTTTCGAATCAAGGCCTCGATAACTTGCTTCCTCTTTGGATAAGGCGACGCTACTGCGCAATGCATCGGTGTATCTCCAGTGTAAGGATGTTTGAAATTGACGACTTCTTGGGACAAATATTTTTTCAGTTTGGTAAGATCTGCCTGTCTACAGGCGTCCAATAGGCAGTGACCCTTGTATTCGTCTACAAATTATATTAGATCCATTAAACCGATTAAATACCGATCTAATATATAATAATATAATATAACTCATATGTATAAAAATAAGGAAATAGAAAGGAAATATATAATGAAAGAAGAGGCGATAAATATCCACTTTTTACTTACATGCTAATCTTTCTTGTAATTCGAGTGTTGGTGCTACGTCAATGGCGCTTTTACTATGGCAGTTCAATTGCGTCGGATCCGCACCTTCGCTCAATAACAAGGAACAAACTTCCGCTCTGGATTTACTTGCAGCCTCATGTAGCGGCGTAAATGTCCAAAGATCACTGGCATTAACGGCAGCACCGTGCTTCAGAAGTGCCTCAGTCACTTCGAAATGACCATATGAACAGGCGTTATGCAATGGTACGAGACCTCTAGAAATAAAAGAATTATTTACATATATGATTTAGATTATTCTTTATACAAAACTTTGGGAAATAGTGAACACATACGAATCTGAATACTTCATTTGAAAAAATTCATGAAAAACTCATGAATAGTAATATAAATGAAGTGAGTAATGCGTTCCTTTGTAAGATTCTGGAAATCTATTGAAATTTGATCTTATACATTAAGATATATCTACCAACCCTTTATCTTTGGCATGTACATCTGCACCATTCTGAAGAAGGATCTGTACCACTCTGGATCGATTATATCCAGCTGCTAAGTGCAAAGGTGTAGATCTTCTTCCATCACTCGCATGACAATTAACGTTTAATGGATTTAGCAACTGTAACAGCCGCTCTTCATTTCCAGATCTAGCGGCTTCTAAGAGCTCATCTTTTCTATATTCGCCTGTTAGTACTGGCTTAGTAGAGGTATCAGCTACCTCTAATGCAGTCTTTCCTTCAGTATTCCTAATGTTTACATCTGCTCCGTGCTGTAGCAGAGTAATACATACGTCTATTTTACCCTGTCAAGTACAATGAAGATGAAAAAGTTAGATACCATTTCCATCTTCAGTTAATATCAGTTATAGAATCACATGTATATAATCATAATGTATATAATAAATAAATCTCTCTCCTCTTAAAATAAGCACCTTAATCGCCGCCTCATGCAAAGGTGTGAAGTTCCAATTATCTCTTGTGTTTGGACTTGCTCCTGCTTCTAAGAGCAATCTCACGACATCGCAATGTCCAAAGGAACATGCATTATGTAACGGATGTAAACCACCATCGTCACGTGCTTGAATTGATGCGCCAGCAGATAAAAGGAACTCTACAACATCCTTTCGACCATATCCTATGACAGATTTTAAAATAAATAAGAATTATTTTTATATGTCGTTTACATAATTTTCATAAAAATATTATATATATATAGTTGTATAAATATAAAAACAACAACAGAAAAATAAAATTATATTCAAGTACATATATTTTATCAAACAAGACATTACATCTAAAAAATTTCTTCATTTCAATTTTGATTCTTCTATCATATAAATTTTTCATATTAAATAAAACATTAACATCTTTTTCCTGTTGCCAAAAAATTTTGATTAACTATTTACATTAAATTCAGATTAATTGTTATATTATGCATTATGTATTATGCATTTATAACACATTTTATCTTTAAAATATTATAGATAATTAACATAAACAAAAAGGTAAGATAAACAAATTTCTGATTAAACATTATAATTCCATAATTGTATAATAATCTTTCCAGGACCCTTTTCCTTCCTATTGTTTGATTTCATTTTTAAACATTCTTAATAAAATTTAATAAAATTCGCATAAATGTAAATTTAATTCCAAATACTAATCCCATACTAATTCCATACTAATCCTAGAAAATTTCAGAATATATCTCTTAATAATGATACAGTATAATTCTATCTCGTCAACAAGAGATGACAGTTGTATCGCTATTGCATGTCGGTTTCATAAACTGCGATCAGCTGAACATGATGTTTGGCTCGTTAACTACTTCCTTTCGCATATGAATCCACGTGTCCGCGTTCTAAAATGCACTTCGCAGCAACCCGGAAATGATATTCGATCAATGCTCGAAGAGATCCCGAGTTCAACTTACCAGCTGCAAAGTGCAAAGGAGTAGACTTGCGTCCGGCGGTATCGCGGGCGTTGACCGTCTTCGGATTGACCAACGCCTTTACCTTGGCGAGATCGCCAGTTTTGCAGGCCTCGAAGAGTTCACGTAGCGGGTCACTGCTACCGCCACCCGATCCCGGCAGCGAATCCGCCGCGTTTGTCAGTGTCGATCTACGTCCTGCCATTGCTTTACACCGCCATTTTCACGCGACCGTCCGATGACAAGCCTCGTGATGCAATTACAACAGGCAAACGCATCGCACGCTCAAAAGCAGCCCATCAACGTCAAACCGATAACACGCACGTCACGGAACGAATGGACGGACGTACGGATGTACGGACAGACAGACAGACGGACAGACGGACAGACGGACGGACGGACAGACGGATGGACGGACAGACGGACGGACGGACGGACGGACGGGTTGCTAAGGAAGCAACTGACTGCAGTGGCGACGTTTCCTTATATACGCCGTCGATTGGTACTATTATAGAATAGCAACTATGGGTAAATTTTTGATTATCAACGGAGGGGAGTTTACCGATGTAAAGTATTGCAATATTGCAATTATGTAAAATATTTCTATAATGTTACGATCCCCTGGTAACTTTTTCGTTTACAAACGGCTTAGATTTTATTTGCGACTTGTCGTAATCAAATGATCAATTACGTGTTAGTAGAGAAAATTTAGAGAACTGAAGGCTCAACTCTCCACTTGAAAATTATTTGGTGATATTAATTGCCTTAATACTAAATAAGCGGAAGATTGGTACAGATTTCAGATTTTTACATTTGTTACACCGCAATTGTGCGATACATGAAGCTTTTCGTCGACTGGATACTAAAAATCGAGTTCTTGATTCTTGAAGAAAAATTACTAAAATATATTCAAATCGCAATTATGGACAATTCGAATAAATTTTTATTCACATCTCATTTCATTGCATTTATATTCACACACGCAGACAGAGACTTATCGTCCGTGTTGCGATACGAGTTCTAGTAACATTTTCGTGAATTAGGAAAAACTGACATGCATACGCGCTCGCAGAAAGATCCTTATATTGGCAGCTTCAGTTGCGCGATTTGAAATTTTCGCAACGGCATGCCCGCCAGTTCATTCGCGCGCATTGATGGTGAGGTGTCTTGTGATTTCTCCGTTCCAAAAAAGATATCGCGCAGCAATCTGCTTGCGCATCATAACGTGATCAACGCGCCGATTGAGTGTTTGCGGATAATACAATGGATTCGTCCGATGACATGTTCGCTATCAGCGACGAGGAGATGCCGATGCCGCTGCAGACCGCGCAATCGAATCCTATCGAAGAATACTTGTTGAAACAGCTGACCGACGTTCAGAGTAGAATTGATAACGCGACGAGTGAGATTGCCAACATGAGAGAGACCACCGCGCGCATTTTAAACGCTCTGCAGTGGCGCGCGCTTTACGGCGAGGATCCGAGTTCGGATTCCGATACTGACGTAAGTCACAGCTCGTTTGTTATTTAGTGTGATGTCTAACTCTGCGATATTCGGGACGGATCAACTTGATCCAAGCAGTTTTTCGTTCTTTTCGCAGTAATTTTTGATGTAAAAATGCAACAGCCTCAGATACAATCTCGTGTTATTATTATTTGAGTCTTATAGCTCATGTGATTTTTTCTTATATTGCTCTATCAGTTATTAAACTCTAAAGCTATATGTTATAAAGTTATATTAATAATTACTATTATTTTACAGTTGTATACTGTCGAGGGAGAACCTGTCGTAAAGAGGCAGAAGGGTGATAGAAGCAATAATGTGGAAAAACACTTGGAGATAATTTCACAATGGCAATGTGTTCTTCAAGATAAGTGGATTATTGAAGTGGAATTGCAAAACAAGTCGCGTTGGTGAGTGCTTGATTAATTATCACACTAAATGCTGCTTTTTAGCATAATGAAAAGATGAAAAATATACTAAATAATAATACACGTATATATCTGGAAGAATGAGAAAAAGATATATAATTAAATTAAGCATTCTGCAGCGTATAGTACAAATCATATTTATTCAACAACATTTTTATATATATAAGTTGATAACATTGAGATATTTCTGTGTAACTCCAGGAGCAATTGAATTCTGCAATTTTGTGTAGATATGTTATTTTGAACATAACTATTAAAAGTGTCCGATATATCTCGGGTCGATCTTAATCGAACGTATGCAAATATATTTCCTTCAGATATCCTGATAATTTTAATATTTTAAAATATTTTGCCTTTGAAAAATGTATCTTTTATAATTCCTCAGAACAATTTAATCCTACAAAATATTTCCATCCTAAAATGATGCAGTGTGATAAGTTAGTTATTTCAATATTTTGCACCATGTTCTTCCATATTCAAGGCAGTACTGTTACCATATATAGAACTAAATGCATAATTATACGTACAAACAATATCCTTATCAGAGCGCAGTTGTCAATGACATTTAGACACGTTCATTGCGCAAGATCAAACTATTACAAATTTATCTCGATTCCATGTCATATTTTAGAATTTTTCAAATCTATCTACACTGAAATCAATCTCACTGCACTTTTATTTGAAAGCTTTTTTTGTAATTAAACAGTAATTTTAATTTTGTAATTTGTAATTTTTGTAATTAAAGGAATACTCAATTTATTTTATATGTTATCGAAAAGGAAGACAATTAAGAAACGTGTCCTAATTTTGGATAATTAGGTGTATATGAAGAAAGACTTTAAACCTGATAGTTGCAAATTTGCAAAAATTTGAATCATACATCATTTATATTTCCAGGATGTTTTAGTAATTATCATAAATTTTCATCGTATTTCTCATACATACCTGGTGCGATGCATAACAATTTGATAAACTTTAACATACGTACTATCAAAATTTTCGATACGATAACGCAATTTATATGCAAATTACAAAACAAGATATTAAGTATCTACAATATTTCATTCTTAAAATCCTACATAAGAAATGCATCGACGACATAATCGTTGCTATATACATATTAAGTAGCCTCTTTCTCAAATTTAAATACTATCTACAATTTCGTTGTATATCATATCAATCATCCCAATAAGACATTTCGCATGTTTATGCACATTACATACAGATGACATGACAACGTTATTTCTTACATATCAATGTAGTAACTTCGTCTCTTCCAAACGCTAGATATTCCTCAGGCGAGTAATCAAACAATACAAAGTCATATCTGCAACATATAAAATGGAGTAATTTTACCAGTTTACACTATCATATGTAGATATCATAGCTTGTAGATTGCGCATAGATTGTCACTGACAATATACGCACCTGAACATCTCATAGAGTTCGTTGATTTGTGTTTTGGATAATTGCGTAAAATAATTTCTTATTACATCTTTCGTTTGCACACCTCTCGTTGGATTCTTCCATTCTGGTTTGATGATGTGTCCTACACGAGCTTGCTTTATAAGATAATTCTGATCATCCTGTAATACGAAACACATAATTTTAGAAGAACATTTGCGGAAAATAATGAACGTGTTTTATGTCGTCCAATATCTTGCAAGATTAAGCTTTTCGAAAATATAAACAATTCAAAATTGTTCATTTATTATATCCTGCATTTTATGTCGACAAAAATTAAAAATTATTTACATGCAACGTCTCAAATTTAGCTATCACGTCGAATCGCACTTGACAAGGTGTGCAGAAATTCACAACTGGTGTCCAATGCATATCAAGATCGTTTCCTGCTTTCCATTGACATAACAACCATCGCACGAATTCCTCAAAGAGCGGGTATCTCGGTCCTTGTTTTGTCTTTGGATTCTGTATAGAAAATAGGAAAATAGTATAGAAGTCTGCGTTCTTTTTTTTTTTTTTTTTGTTATATATCAGCAATTTCTTGGATTTATTTTGTTAATGCGAGTTAATGCAAAGTTCATTCGCGGTATTATGAGAGAAATTGATTCAAAATTTTTCAATTTAGTTATAAGCGATTTCTGTTTGCGCCAGATCTTACTGTATATAAATTTTTTTTGCAATTTTGTTGCAATGTTTATTTTCGCTTCGATTCTGAATGCGAAGATAGAAGTATTGTCTAATATATCCGTAAATTAATATCATTCTTGCAAATTATCAGATAACGGTACCTTTGCTCTATAATGCCAAACTATGTGTGTACCGAGATTGCTGTGAAACGTGTGCGGCAGACTGTGCTCCAGTTTATCCCGATAGGCACTGAGTAATCTTTCGAATGGATGTCGTACTATTAGAAAACTGATACTGTCGTTCAAATATCTAATTAGCGCTTCTGCGGTATGCCTAGGATATTTTTGTCTAGCTAACGAGACTGGCACTGCCTTGGAGGCTTTCAGAAATTGCGCACTGTACCTGCAATGATTATTTGTGAAATCGAAAAAGGCAATCAAATTAGCATTTCATGAGCTGCAATGGTTTTAAACATGAGATTTGATTCTCTAACATGACTTTTTAATCATATATAATCACATTTAGCAATATGCGATAATAAATTACGCATTTCTTACAATTATTTTTAATGATTTTATAGTTATTTCTAATAATCCTATTTTTATTAAATTCTAATATAAGAAATAGCAATGCGACCTACCCTGCAAGTAAATTAAAATTATACATCCACGATGTGGAGGCCGCTTTGAAAACGTTGCACCATATAAGATGATACTCTTTATTTACAAGGAACTCCCAGGCATTCGGCCTATGAAGTGAATCGTTCCCGGGACGGTCGAGCCCTTCCTCGGCACATTTTTCCGCTAAGAATTTCCGCCTGGCTATTAGACGTCGCTCGGTTTCTGCCGCAGCGATTTGTTCCAGCATTCTTTCCTCCGGTGTCAAGTTCGCGTCCTGCTGGAGCATGAAAAAGATTTAATTTGTAAAAGGAAACCATGAAGGAGGAAAGCGATCTCCCGTGACGTAATTTATAAGTGGAGTTGGGGTATAAGTTTACTTGGTTCGTTAAACGATAACATGATACATCATCTTGTATCTGCCACTAATCAAGGCACTTGGAAAAATTCGAAGTTTGCGCAGTATTATCCCTTCTCTCCCTAGTGTCAACTGCTGCTGAATTGATCTAGAACCGTGGTTAGCCTACCAATGGTTAATATATCAAACAAAATAAATAATAAAATAAACTGGTACTATACTGGCTGAATTATGAAATATGAATTGCTGACGTAAGAATCACGATATATATGTTTATGACATGCGATACGCCTAATGTTAAAGATTATTTGCCCGATTATTCCGCGCAATTTTTCAACAGAGATAACAGATCCGAGTTTATCTCGTCCACTTTTTTTAGCAATATAATCGTTATCGATCAATCAACGTTATAATACATTATCTGTCAATTTATACTTATATACATATAAGATATAATTATAAATATATATAAATGTATTATATATGCAACATATATTCATATATGATTGTGGTCCTAAGACTATTACAATGTCTAGTTTAATTAATTAATATGCAGGACAATTTCTTTTGCGTAATGTAAAATAAAAGATAGAAATGTATGTACATTCGCGATCGATATAATTAATACCGCTCTTACGAGGTAAATAGTTACGAGATACGAATATTACGGAGAACCGCGATTAGGATAATGTAACGTGTACATAAAGTTGTACAACAATTCGATTTGTATCATCGATTACTTCGTAGAGTCCACATTGTAATTGCCTAATTGCTGTAATTTGCCTATCAAGACTACAGTAACTTTTTTCGCAACATGCAAGGTTAAATGGATATTCCAATTTCTGCAATTTATTTAAACACGCGCTTAAGCGTTCGAGTGCATCTAAGTATTATGCTGGATCACATAGTTGACATTATGAAATGAGTATATATATAGAATACATACATACATATATATATATATATATATATATAGAAACATTTATGTCAGAAGAACACACACGTTTATAATAATAGAGATTATTAGCAGATTATTGGTAAATTATTTACGATTATAATGAAAATGAATAATGTAAATGCATCTCTTACGTTGTACTCGAATTGTCAATGTTATAAGTGTTTTTGTTTTAGTTTTAAACAGAAGAATTTAAGTATAATCATGCTTGACTACACATGTCTATATTTCAATTAATGTGAGAAGAATCATCTTAATTTGTACCAGTTTATTATTATTCTCATGATATCTGATATGCTTAAACAAGACATTACACAGACAAGTGTAAATAGTAAATGCAATATGAAGCGTAGCATGGAAGAAATAAATTCGTGTACTATGTTGGGATATTCGGTGAACTTGTGTCGCAAATAAGACGGTACGTTTCTACGATTTCATGAATCATCCGTATTTTCAGGGAATTGGCTTTCAAGATGCACAAGAAAAGATACGTATATATGCTCTTTGATGTACATCATTTTCGTCATATCTTCTTCGTCGCATGTGAAGACCCGCGAGATGTCAAGATAATCCTTTTAAATTGGATATTATTTCTTGAATATCATTTCCTTGTAATGATAACAATAGATAGCGAATATTCTATTCGCCTCGGAATAATGGAATCCTCTCCACATTTTATAACATCGACTTCATTTATGCTAAAACTTTTACGGGACATATCATTTTCTTTTATATTTTCTTCTATAATTAGCAAATGTTCTGCATAAATGTCTCATAATATCATAAAATTCATAATTAGAGAATATAATCTCTTTTCCTCATCTTTAAAGTACATAGAGAGTTAACAACCATTTAGATCTTATTAATAAATTAATTACGATTGCACGCTGCAGACTTGAAACTTTAAGCCATGGTCGTCATTTAAGCAGCGGCTTAAATGACAGCCACAACACGTAACATGTTCGTTTAATCAGAATAACTTTTTATTACGCGTATGCAGGATGGACGTAACGAAATCCCATCGATACGCGTAGCATTGGGACGAACTAGTAAGATCGAATGCAGAACTACCGGCTTCCGCTTATTGATTTCGATGTAGAGAACGCGCCTTGTGGCGATGAATGTGGGCCACGAAGGGTAGTGCTACACCGCGCACGTTTGTGCATCGGCGCATCGTGCATGCACGTGCGACCATGCAGGATGTTGGAATCGTTACTTTTTTGTCGTATTTCTGCTGTTTGTTTCCGTTAAGTTGATGTCTCGTTGTTCGCCGTGTCAGTGATAAGATAGGTTAATCAGCCTTTCAAAATACAGTTAGATGTCGGTTGCAACACAGGTGCTATTGTAGAGAAATAGAGATTTTATCGATAAACGAGTTCTTTCGAGTCAACATAACAATAGGTTTTTCTTTTTCTGATATAGATAGTAATGTTTTTATCGATTTTGTTAGTTTTATCATTCCTGCAATTATTTCCCGTTTAATACATAATTAATTCTTTTCCTAAAAATATTTCATTTATGTGGGCATTTATTTATTTGAACTCTTTAAACTTTGATAATTATCTGCTAATGTCTGCTAATATTACTTTATATCAAATACAATATATTTGAATTTATAATTTCAAATTTTTGTATCCATGTAAAATAAAAGGCCTGTATCTATATTTTTCTGTGCTAACATCAGCCTTTGATTTTGGAAATTTTTGTTGACAGGCACAATTTTGCATTATTTCTAAAGAAAAAGGGAAATATTTTATCCATCACAGTATTATTTCTCAATTGTATTCATTCTACTGTTATTTCGTTATAATATTTTCACGTTTCGACTTTTCACGACTTTTCAGTTTACACACTTTTGACTTTCTGGTAAAAATATAAAGTGTCACGGATGATTGCTATAACTTATCATCCGACATATAAAAGCCTCTCGATTATGTGTTCTCTGATGAAATCAGATGATCTCGATGATTTCATGAAATATAATGTTTTTTTCTAGGCTCTATCCGTGTATACTACTTTATCTTACGTCAATTGTGCCACTATTAAAAAGTGTTCGTTAAGAAAATGTAACTTGATTACTTTGTGACAATTGCGTCTAACATTGAAAAAATTATTTCTGGAAATAATTTAAGAGTCATTAAAAAATAATTTTTGTATTATATTGGCTGATGTTTCGATGAATATACTTCTAATGCATTTTAGAAACTGTGATATAGAAATTTTATTTTTCGTTCAGAACTTTTATTTTTTACATTACACAACCAAATCGGCAGGATTCCATTTTCTTTTTTCAAAAACATTTCTTTATTTGATATCCATGATATCGAATGCGTTACTTTATCAGAGTAGTACACTTACGTATACCAAGTTCTACATGGAAAGATATAGATTCGCCAAAGTTCTCTGAATTTCACGATATTGGGAACAGTTATTTATGACGATAATTCGTAAAATGATAAGACGAGTCGATTAAGTCGCAAATTTTAAGTATCTTTTGAATACTTAAATGGGCCATATCAAGCGGGCACCGATTCACGTACCGCATTGCGTCTGGAAGTGTGCCAATCTATGGTCGTTGTGCTTTACGTAAGGCAAAAGTTTTTGGTCTCCCAAGAACTAGAGAAACCGATACATAATTCGTTCTCTTCAAAAAAATTTTTTATACGAATTGCTAATTGCCACGTAAGAGTGGCATGTAATCTGCTCATCTGTATAGTTTCTACAATGCGCAATAGATGACGAGATTTGGTACCTCGCAAAGAACAAGCGATTACCGGTAAAGCTAAAATTAAGGACAAGAAGTTGGAAATGAAATATGTATCGATTGATATCAGCGAATCTTTCCCCGTGACTTGAATAATTGTCGTGAATTCGAATGTACGAATGATACCGACGACGCTTGATAAATGAACCGCCATCAAACGTAACGTTAAGCACTTCGCAATGATAAAATCCGCTATGGAAATTTAGAAACATGTGGGACTTCCACATGGGAAAGCTCCATAAATTATGCTTGGATTATCTTGAACGGCGAGATCTTGAAATATGAAAAAGCAGCGAGATACTTCGTGCTCAAGTGACGTGGCTCATCCGCTACTAAATTCTCCGAGAGCTAGTAAAGTCTCACCTCCAGCGAATGCTGCAAGGTGTTGGTGTCATCCTGGCTGGAGAGTGCCAAGATGACGAGCGCCAGGATGCTGGCGGCGAAGATAGCACGATGAACTCCTGCCAGGACGCGACGACGCGGGGTCATCTTCTCTCGGTGGGCATGTTTCCGTCTGTACTCATATCGGACTGAAACATGTTTAGAGCATTACCTTACGACATAGTATCCGACATTGTACTCGGCAACGAATCGTGGAGCGTCCTTTCTCGGTCATTACGTCAAGCATTAATCGAGCATCGTCCGTGTCGATCGCTTTGCGACACCGTTACCCGGATCATGTCGGTGGGAACATTCGGAGTGGCGGATCATTATCCTGAGAAGGTCAGCATGATGTCGAGACGAATGCAACGACGTGCATGCGCGATCGTAAATTATTTAGCGCTCGACACTTGCGGCTCATCGGCTGAGACTATCGTGACATTTAGCGAGACGCTCGGCTAATGGTGTACGTTTGTTCGTTTTAAATTCGGCTAAATAAATAACCTTTATTTCGCAGTGCACAGAATTGGACACAATTAACGGCCACGTTATCTGTCTCTTTCATATCGCATGCCGCGTTCTATTCTGATGAGGGTGGCGAATACATTGTGTTGCGTTCTCGTGCGATGCAGACGAATGTGATATTGGTTCGATGTATCGACAGTTTAATTAATCATTATCATTTTTCTGCATTTCTGCATTTCGTTGCTACATTAGTTTGTACTTTATCTTACTTGGTTGGGCCTAAAAATGAAGATTGTCGCAAGATCGTCGTAACTATTCGTTTCGAATTTCAAATAACATTTTCAACTATCAATACAGATTTCGCGATATTTAATCTATTAGAAGCTGGAAAAATAAATCCATTATTTCCTAGAACACAATGACGGAGAAATGCTCGAAGGGATAAATAAGCTGAGCTTGTGCTATAAGCAAGGAGGAAGCAGAATGGAGGAATTGAAGGAATGAGTAATCAATTTCGCATTTCTCGATATTTGTATCCTTCGAGATCGCGAGTCTTAGGGTCAAGCATCAGAATTATGCGATAAACATTCGCATAAGCATGCCGCAGAAATTCTCATAGTCAGTGAATACGTCGATGCGAACGATCGCTTGCATTTGATTTCCTCGATCATAAATCATTATCAATTCATTCCTAATAGAATGAATGTCGAAAATGGAATTTATTCGTTAAAGATCGTTAAACAAAGTTAAAGTAACGAGGAAAATATTAAAAATAAAATCTCGAATAAAGAGATGACGAAGAAATTTTAAGAACGGTAATTAGTAAAATACCTGCAATATATTGCGAGATAAGATTATTCGGTCGGTCCACTAACATCACGCGTTGTATTATCTTTAAATTGTAGAAAAGAATTATAAGTTGCGCAAAATTCTTTGTTACGGAAATACTGCGCGAATGCAAAGCACATGCGATCAAATTTAATTAGATTTCTTAAAATGGAGCTTTTTAACAACAACGTATAGCAGTATAGCAGATATCCAGTACATGGTATATCATAATATCATAAACAATATGAATAATAATAAGCTATTCTTGTACATATCTTTAATTTATAGTTTTTCATATATTATATAGTATATAATATATTCTTTTATTGAGCCTCGAAAGTATTGTCATCATGACATGCATTTAAAGACAATGAATATAATCTCAGCTGAAAAGGATATATCTGTTGATAAATTTAATTTATCAGTTCAATTAATTTATATATTTTTATATATAATTTATTTCGTCGGCAAATACATTCAGCGTGCCAATTTCGCAATAGCACATACTGTATTCGTTTTTCGAACAGAATTGGTATTCCTTTTATTTCACGCGAGACAGAATTCGTCTTATTTTACAATTAATCTGATTATACGCGGATATTGGTGCTAGGATTTCGATGTTTGCATAAGTTTGGATAGTGTTATTCTATATGTATACATATTTGTATCGTTCATAAGATCCAAAATGGTTCGTTCCTATGAAGGGCGTGAATGGAACCGTCGATCTCGCGATTATATCTGCATTGTAGATAAGAAATAAGAATTTATTTCTAAAATATGTAGAAACGATAGATAAGCATTATTATTTAATAATGGATTAATAATGCATTATTATCTAATCGACATCTCATTAACAGAAAATAATACAAACGCACGAAAGTTATTTGTGAAAAGTTTGCGAAAACTAGTAAGAATAGTAAGAATTCGTTAAGTTAAATTTCCAAAAATTCCTTGTTAAAATATGCAATGATGATGAATAACAGTAATCGAGTTTAGAATAGAATCAATCACTGCTTTTAATTCTTACGAAAAATTATATTTACGAAGATGTGCATTAAGGATTTCTAATTAGATCGCGACTACGAAAAAATCGATTTATAAATTGAACAATTTAATAAAATATTGCCAGTTAGATCATCGATTTCGAGGATCGATCTATTACGAGTAGTTGAAATTTCAAAGTATTTTCTTAAACGAATCAAATGGCGGATAGGGTTTCAGCACTCTAATTAGTCTCATCAATATTAATTTAAGTAAAGTTTAAGTAAAGGGAGAGATATTCGGACGCGGTTATTTCCATGTCAATTAACATGACTCGAAATTAACCTCTTTCCTTCTCCTTCGATTTTATATTACAGGCAATTCTATTTTCTATGAGAATAGTCTAATGATGAAGAAGAGAACAGATAGAGAAATTTTTAACTAAAGACAATCAACGAATAGAAGAAGTAAACCCTGTTAACCGCAACTGCTGTTTGATATCAATAAGGTTTCAGTCAAATTAATTCGTCAGTAATTTCTATCGAAGGGATTAAGTCGGGGGTGTATTTTACGAAGATTGCATCTCCCCCTGAAGATGCTAAAATCGTATATTAGATAAGCGTGATTGTATTCAGCCTGCCATCCTATCGCGTGAACGTATTTACCTATTCTCCCGCTATTCTTCCAAAACTTACGGAACGCGGCGAACGGAAGCGAGTTCACAGGGTCAGTGGGGTGCTCTCGGCGAAGCCGGAAGTTCGCGGAGGGTCGCGATCGCGGGGTGGTGCGTCGCGTACCTTCTCCGGGCATATATCCGATGACGGGATCACTGATGCATTTGTCGTCGCGCACAAGCGTCGTCGTCTTCCCCTCAAGACGTTGCGTCGAGACGCCGCGAGAAACGTTGAGACGGCGATCGTGTCACAGGGAGGTGTCGCCTGGACACGGACGTGGTGCGTGTGCCACGTGATGCGTGCGTGTGTCGCCAGGAAAGATACGATGCCCTACGATCACGGCGGCATCATGCAGATCACTGAGGCCAACCGGCCCACGGGCGCCTCCACACTCGCGTTTGACGCTACCACCCGACGACCCATCCTACCCATCCAGGGCCGGTTTCTCAGGGTGCTGATGGCGACGGCGGTGCACCTGAATTGACCTGTGCTTGAGACAGGTGGAGTCTCTCTTATATTTGGCGATTCTGATTATCTCTTGTTGTCGGATTGTTTTTTTTGTTCTTTCTTGAACGGTTCATTCGGTAACCTTGCGAGTAAGTGAAGAGTAAATTTTCATTTCAAGATCGAGATCTTGATTCTTACGTCCCGAAAGGGTGAATTAGATTTTTGTGGTATGTTAGAGCTTTCAGCTTCTTTTTTTGAGGAAAGCGTTAAAGGCATCGACGGTTTTACTTGTGAGGATATAAAATAAGAGAAACTTTTAGAAGGCTAAGTTAGATTTGATAATGTTGTACCGTCGAGATATTTAATTAAATGTTTTAGAATTTAGAAGGTAGAATAAAGTCCAATTAGATTATAAAAATTCTGTCGAGTGGCCTTAGCTTCCAACAAGAAGCATTCTGCGAATTGTGTTTAATGAATATAATGCAGAGAATCCGAAAGTTGCACAAGTCCAGAAATATGTCACTATACGTTCGTGCGAACGTTTCTTTGGGCGAACAAAAAATCTGAAAAAAAATTCCAAGAATGAAGTGCGCGCGGTCATGCGTTTGCGCAGTGTTTTAATATGCGTTCAAATAATCACACGCACACGTACGCACGCGTATGTATTTCACGACACTCTTCGTGAAGGGTATGTGAAACATAGCTTGTAAATTAACGAACGATAATTCGTGCTTAAAGAAATATAAAGAGTAATATAAAGAGAGCGTCGTTAAGACAGAGTTAACGCATGATGCATTGGGGTGCGTAAGTATCCAAAGTCGTACCTGTGATTCACTTGCTTTCGTCGATTGGTTGCTTTTTTCGCGGGTCGATTTGCCGCTGGACGTTTCTCGCGCAAACGCACCGTTCCACCGTCGTGGCTTCGCGAGCGAACGCTTTCTCGGTCGGAGGCTCGATCAATTGAAATTGAAATGTAATTACTGTTGGGCTAACTTTGCGATTCTCTCGCGGTGGATCGATCGCGTCGCGCAATCACGAATTGCGAGTCGAGTTTATAAAGTACAGCACGAAATTGCGACTCGTATTGCGATTCAAACTCGGTGCATCGTGGTTTCGCGGATGCTTCCTAGTTTTTACGGAATAAATTGCTCGAATAGCAAGACGACTAATGAGACGTTACATTGATCGGAAATAACATAAGCTATGTCTTCGTATCGCGATTTTCTTCGTGTTGCTACGCGTTGTTTGATATTTCTATTCTCCGTTTCCTATTCATTTTCATTATCCGTATCTTGATTTATATTAAAACGCGAAAGTAAAAATAGATGCCGTGACAGAAATATCATTTGATTATGGATAAAACATACTTATATTTATACATACTTTATACAGGAATACAAATTGCATTTCTTGATCGAGCAGCTCCACTATGTCTTGATTTAATCTTATACATCTGTCTTCATCTTATCGTTCTTTTAATCGCTAAACATTTCCTCGCTTGCTGACCTCCATCTGTTTTCTCAGTTGAAGAAATTTTAATGGCACATCGATCCACCAACAATGGCGATGAAGTGTAGATAACTGTACTAGTTTGTATCAAGACGTTGCTAATAGACACACAGCTTGCAAGGTCTTGCACTACGAGATGGTAGATATATTAATCCAGAAAACTAAAATAGCGGAAGATTATAAAGTGAGAAATAATATCGGAAACGAAAGAATCTCTTTTGTAGAAAATGAGATGCTCGTCCTTTTTTCTACACCAGCGTGTTCTGCACATAGAAACGAACGTTAATTCTCAATATCGTGTATTCTCGGTATCTTAATTTAGTTTAATCTGATCTGATCTGAATTGCATTAAAAAAAGAAAAGATTACGATAAGAATATTCAAATACATTGTGGATATTCAATAATTCGATATCTAGTTTTATCCGCGAAAAAAATATAGAAAAGGGATTTCGCAGTTTACACAACATTCAATGTTCGATAGAGAACAGTTTATTAGGAAATTATTCCACCATTGTCTGCATTATTACACTTTTGTGGAATTTTCCGCGAATATTTATTCGCGGATCGCGGGATTTGCGAGCTCTAAGCTCTAAGCTTAGCTTAGCTCTGTTACTTTCAAGGTAATGTTTGGTTCGCGTTTACATATTTGCGTTATCTATACACAATCTAGATTCCTATCTATCGAAAAAGCATCCATCATCTTTTTTCTTCATACGGCGGTGATTAGATTACTGATAACGCATCGCTAAATAGGAAATAGAAAATAAATTGTTGCGTATCAGAGAAGTGATTAAAGAAATAATCTTATTTTGAATTTAACACGTAGCAATCTACAATGTTAAATTAAATTGCCGAGTTCTTGTTGCGATAAAGCATCTCATCATTCTTGATCACAAGCAAAGAATGGAAATAACATTTAATCGCGTCGAAGTTGTAGATTATGCGATTTACAGATTGGAACGCATGGAAATGTGCGCGAAGTTGACCGTATTTCACCGGAAAAGTAACAATCAAAGATATTTCGTTGAAGTATGAACAAACAGAATTGTGTCGAAAAATTGTGTGGAATTCATCACTTTTTCCTAACTATCAATGACGCAGAATGCCATTACGTTTCTTTGCAGTAGATTGGTCAACCTCAAGTATTATCCATACGTACAGAATCAAGTGGAGATTTGCGGCGAGTCGATGTTTTGGAAATTAAATCACAAGAATCAGTGGGAGAAGATCGGTTCGGTTTGCTCTGGCGCGATTCGTCATCAGGCTAGTAAGTTCGTAGCAACGGTGGTGCTTGATTTGCCAATGTTCGATGGAGGTTCGGTCGTCAATTGCTGGGGCACGATTTCGTATGAGATCGACGAGACACAATTGCAGATTCCAGTGCCGCCCGTACAACTCACCATCATCGAAACGATCGATGCCTCGTGCATAAAGCTCTTAAACGAGAATCAGCATAGGGCGATACTGGCTCTGAAAAGTACGTCCAGCATAGAGAAGACCGTTAAGGTTCCGTTCGCGACAGATGGATCCAAGCAGCTGTTCCATTTCTTGGCCACCAAGTCTTTCTCCAGAGTTCACAGTGACGTGTTCTTGGTGGAAGAGCATGGCTCTCTGATGTATTGCTTGGTCGAGGTACAATCGATCGACGAGACCCAAGCGAGTATCAGAATCTTTGCCAGGTAATGCATCGCTGATAGGAAGAACTGCGCTTTCGAGCTTTGATATCCGATGGATGTTTTCTGTAATCTGCGCGCTGATAGGAGACCGATTTGCTTTATTGACAATACGCTTGCAGATCTGTCAACCAGTTGAACATAGTTTTGCATCTTTTGCAAAATGAACTTCCGGACGTGTCCGTCGTGGAGGAAGTCGATGATTGCGTTGTCGAGGCTGCCAAGGCTCTAATACGCGAGTTGGAAATGATTCGTGACAAGAAGAGCACTCTCGAGATACAGCAAGCGAAAGTTATAACGGACTTGCTTATTCCTTGATTCCATGATTCCGTGTTATGCAAAATAATACACGTTCCATTTATTACTACCTCCTTAAGATTCTTTTCTATATAAAACGCAATATTATATTAATAGTTAATAATATTATACATCAAAAATACATCATGCGGTATGTAATATTTCTAATATGCAACTATCTTTGCAATAATTGCGATCGTTGTAATAAAATGCCATGTGACAATATATCGATAGAATATGGCTAACGTTAAATATAGAAATTAAATTAAATTTTTAAGTTATATCATGTTTTATCATTCTCGATATTTAAATATAGGTTCAGTGAATATTATACTATTTGTAGAGGATATATTAGTTTATTTTTATGAAACGCAAGCTGAAGAATAAATGTAAAGATCATTAGACGTTGTAAATTTTTGAAATGATTTATTTTGTTAAACTATATAAAGCACATATTCGTAACATATATACTGTAGTGAGTGGATAGTGAGTGACCGGAAGGACCGGGTGAGCGAATCAGTGAGTCAATCGGGTCCGGTAGACCTCGCTGAGCACTTTCGATAAAAAATATTATCGCTAGGACCAGTGTGCATTAACGTTATCAACAATTACGCACGATATAATTCTCCCTTCGATACGTACAGCCGCTTCGTTACAGATGTCACTTTATATATCTGCCATGACTCTGGCCGCTGCCGCTGTATCTCGATTGATTTACACAATAGTATACGCATATCTCTACGATTCTTGTATTGTAAAATCAATAACGCCCTCGCTGTTGATGTAAAGATTAAATATAAAGGGACACGCAACAGCGGCGAGATGTGAGACTCGTATTGAGAATCAGCTATCACGCTTCGTAATTTATGGCTCGAGTTGGTAACGAAATATTGGAGCGTGCACCCATACATGGATACAAGTCTATCTTCTATTCTCGATGTCTCGTTGTGATATTTTAGCGGAGCAGTTGACGCCAATCCCGTTGACAAATTTGACGCGACATCAACGTATACATGTATCGATTAACTGACACCGGCATCCCAAGTTAACACTTGTTACTAAGAAGCCGTTCGTTTAACTTCACGCGATTCTCCAATCGTTCTCCAGGGACGACAATGAAGTTGTTTTTCTTGCTATCAATTTGTTTTTCCTACTATCAATATCTTTTGCTCCTTTTTCTCTTTTTAATCCATTTAATCCAACAGGACCGACTAGTTCGCGCTTGGAGGTAAGTCTCGTCCGGGAGGTGGATACTCCTGCATCATTAATCTAGTATCATTCGCTTGTGTGCGCTAATCAATCTTCCCTTTTTTTTTTGAATGGCCTGGAATCGAAAGCTTTCTCCCCTGCGAACTTGCCGACTCTCTGTCAGTGTCTGAAACTTATCGCGCGATATCGCTTGCCTTCTTTTTCGGTTGCATTCTCATCGCCTCTCCCACCTCTTTCTTTCTCCTGTGTTGTCCGCTTGTCTTATTTATGTACTACATTGGACCGTACATGCGTAAATATACTCAAATGCACATAGATACTCAATCTCTATTCGTTCTCGACTTTCGTGCATGCATGTGTGTGTATATGTGAGTAATAGTAGTAGTAGTAGTAATATATAATAGTCGACTAATCATCGTCATTGTCGCCGTTGTTGTCATCGTCTTATTTGAATGTCACGTTAATTCACTAACATGCACGCAGTTCGGCAACTCTCATTCCCAAGCTTCAAGTCGTACGAATAGCGTTCCTTTATCGGAGGAATTACATAGTCATCAAGTCGATCACTATTGACGAATGACGTCGGAGAATCGCGCTTTTGTCTACTTGGTCTCTCTTATTTCTCGCTAGAATGTAAGACTCGGCAATCAGCTTCGCAATCCAAATGGATTTCGAATCCATGGATTCGTTTATCGCTTATCGCAATGCGATGCTCAGTTGTATCAATTATCGTAGTTAATTATTGGTTTCTATCGGCCGTGTGCTTTGCTATTCGCTGTTCTACTTCTAATTGTCATTCGTTCTGTTACGGAAATATCTACGGCGGATCAAGGAATGCAAACAAAATATCGATATATTTTCTATATATGGGAAATGGAATGTGATATTGATGCAATGCTTTCTATGTAATCCTGTCTTCTTACACCTTTATTTTTTATTATTCTATTAATACATGTCATTATTACTATCGCATGATATTTCTGTACTCGAATATAAAAATAGATACGTGAATGCATGATCGTCGGCAAGCGCGACTATGAAGAAACCCGAGAGAAGGCAAAGAGTACATTAAGAAGTAAACACTTCTCAGTGCTCAGAGAAACAGCGATGCCACATTATGTCTTTTTTTTTTTTATCGAAAAAGCAAGAAAAAATTTGTATATGGAGCCGACGCTGTAGATGCTGATTCGACGTTTGATGATTCGACCGAAAGTGGTTCCGCAGATTTACAAAGTGAAATTTTGAGATGCATCTCGCGCCGGACGGTCTCTCATCGAAAACATGGATAAAATTAAGAGCATGATTGATAGTAATCGTCATTTGAGACTCGTCACGTGATATTAATCAGGCACTAGACATTACTGCGATTATTGTTTTGATATGTACGACAGCTTGGAATGATTAAGAAACTCGAAACTTGTTTCGCATCATCTGAGAAATTTAATGGACCGGATTTTTGTTTTACTTAAATGAAAATGACTTTTCTTTTAAATAATTCATTAGTGAAAAATGAATTTGATATGATAATGTTGTCGGAAAAGATGATGCAGTGTAGATCGCAAATTGTATCCAACGAATGTCATGCTACGTGTGCGTGGAATGAAAGTGTACGAGCAATGCAAATCAGATTTTTATTTTTACAATTTAAATTTCTTATTTGTACAAATAAAAGTTTCTAGTTGTACAAGCAATATTCTATATTTGTACAAATAGATATTCTTTATTTGTATAAATAAAATCCTTTATTTGTACAATCTAAGTTTCTTATTCGCATAGGTAAAGTTTCCTATTTGTATAATCTGTGTTTCGTATTTGTGTTCGCAACCTATATTCGTACCGTTCTCTCTGCTTCGTGGCAAACGTTCGCTTTTTCGTGTCATTACAAACTTGGCGCCGGTGAATATCATCTTTCACTTTAAAAGTGGCATTTTATCTGTCAATTTAATGAAATTTTATTGCGATCAATGAGTCTTGATGATTCCTGTAACATTTTGACAAACGCCTCAGAAGAAACAATCATGGAACGTTTCATCTATCAGTTCGTGAAGAAAAATTCTTTAATCCGTCAGCAATTTCGTTACAATTAAATATGGGACATTAATATAATTCTGCATGGATTAGGAAATTATGGTCAAATGACTGAAACGTGAAATTTCATGATGGAATTTTTGATATAATTTTTTTTATACAGAAATATGAATTTCCTTATCTTTCTCTTTCCGTCAAAAAAGACTTGTAACCGATGAATGTACTTTGAAATGCAGCGATGACAATAGTTATGTACATTTTCGATAGTATTAATGAGATTTAGAATAGAGTGAATTCCGAGAACGATGTTATCGTACTCGTCTATTTCGTTTGTGATAATTTGCAATTAACATCGTTAACTCGACTTAAGTACGTGATAATCGGAGCATCGATGTATCGTGGCAGATATCACATCGATTACGAGTCCTGATACTCTGCTTCCATTTTTCTGACACGAGGAATGTGCGCGCCTATGTATACGACTTGTTCTTAATTGAATAACGGCATACATAGACGCCGAAATTCAGTGCAATTTTGAGGATTAATGCCGTTGATCGCTCGTTGAAAAATACGCGCTGGTGGATGCTAACGCATTCGAATCTCGGAACCGCTTTGTGAGCGGTCCAGAAAATTTCTCATACTCGTGTCGGACTGAATTAACGTAAGATACATTATGATCTCGCGCGAGATGCATTCCCGCGATGTTTATCTCGCGCGCTCGTGTTACACCACAAGCTCGAAGCTTCTCTCGTTTTTCTGTCATCAACATTTGATCGATTGTTCGTCGAAAAGCCTTGCGGTGTAACACACGCGCGTCTAGATAAAGTCCGTAGTGGTTTATAGGATAGTACGAGGAGAAATCAATTTCTTGAAGAGGCAATACTAATTGCACCAAAGTATTTATTCTTAGAATAAGTAGCAGCGAAGGCACTAAATTATATTAATATCTCTCCATTAACGATTATTATACGAAAGTAAAGTCGACATTTTATCGGAGCATGCAAGTGCCATCTAGAAACGAGGATAGTTTCGGAAATTCTATTGTTTAACCTCTCTYTCTCTCTCTCTCTCTCTCTCTCTCTTTGTTTTTTCTTTTCTTTACTTTTTTCTTTTTTCTCTTTTTTTTTTCTTACAAATATCTCGTCTTGCGGATTATTAAGGATAGTGCTTTGCGTGTCTGCCTGTCTGTCTGATGTGTGTGTATGTGTGTGTGTCTATGTTTCTGCATGTAGGATTTTTGGTTTTGCATTTTGTTCTCTTTGCTTGTACTTCCCGTCGTGCGGGAAAATGCGGTAACACAAGACTTCTTGGCTTAACGTGAACTTCTCGCAACGGATTTATTTGATTTGGCGAACCAATACTGCAATAAGAAACGAACATACATCGTGCTGCTTGAAGTTCTAACAACATGAGACTCGCCAATAACGACAGTGAAATCAGAATAACGTACTCGCAGGCGATTGCTTCGGTAGCGGTCGTAATGCACGGTGAGAATGTATCGACGAAATATACAAATTGCCTTATTTTCAGCTATCTCAGCATCAGAGACGTCGTTACTCTTCCCACTACGAGATTAGTCTTAATACTTGTTTCTCTTGAAATTGTTCTCTTCGCTACTTATACGATTTATCGCGATTGACTTCATTGGTAGAGAACGCGTGTCGCTTTATAGTATTTATTTGCAATTCATTCTATATATGTACACGTTTGTCCACGCGTCCGTATGTACCGCCGACGCGTTCTCTCAAGCCGATAAACGGCGATCGGAAGTGAGTAAATACGTAATGAGAACGTCCGGTTATCTCGATACTGATATTCTTACGAGTCGATTAAATGTCAGATGAGGATCAGAAATGCATTTCTTCTTTCCGTAATCATCACGCACTGTCCGCGAAGCTCCGTAAGCAAGACGAGACGTGCGCGGTGTACACGGACGCGCGGACGCATTTAACATAGATTACATTATCAGTGATTAAATAATAGCATAGAAAATAATTGTTTTCTTCGCCACGAAGCTAGAGTCTTTCAACTATTTTGCCATTGACCTTTGATACTTGATATTTACTTTTTTTTTACTCTCATTTTCTTCTCTTATACGTAGCTTAGTTGTTCAACTAATTGATCGCTAATGCGACACTCGTATGAAATCTCGGTGTATGCATGTGTATGTATGTATGTAGGTGTACATTTGTAATGTTTACATGTATGTATCGCACTCGTATGCATTCGCACTTGTGCTGTGTTTCGAATATTACATACGTAGACGCGTGTAGAATTTCATCGGTTAAGCGGGATACAATATGTGACGATATGCACTGATAACACCTTTTTCCCTTTCCGAATCTAAACAGAAGGCGCTTTTATCGTTATAGCTACTATAAAAGATATTGCTATAAAATGTATATTGCTACAAAATGCCACACGTTAAACAGTACGTTATCATAGTTGATTCATTTGATTTGTGGAGCTGCCCGAGTTTTCGACAACGGAATAATATCAAAACGACATCAAAGCGACAATAATGAAACGCGCGCGTTTTCTTGTCACAGCTTGTATCCCACGATCTTAATATCCCTTAAGTTGAGTATTCCTCGTGAAATCGATTCGATTGATTGGCATCGTATTGGCTTAGCATTCGCTTAACACCGCACTCTCGTCGGAAAGAAACATGTCCGATTGTACAATCAGAGTACTCGTGACCGAGTCGAGAAAAGAAAAGGAAGAAGGAAAAAAGAGAAGAAAGGACAAACGAAAAGAGGAAAAGAGGGAAAGATTCGTACAAGGTATATCACATGTGTTCGTGTCAAGCATATAGAACGGCGAGGTAATCTAATCTAAAGGATAATCGCGGACAGGTGAAAGTACACGTGAATAACAAGATAATATTTCCGAGGCACAGGGGAAATAATTTCACATCGCGATTGCTGAAACTGAAGTAGGAGAGATCCGTATTATCGAATTTGTTCTCGTTCCTTGTCGCGATCGCGTCGTTCCATGATCGCGGCAAAGGAAAAGGGATCTGTACAGGCGAAATGTTAGACCTCATTAAGCTCTCCTCCGTATTAGGAACTTCCGTCTTATATTCGTTAGCATCTAACGCTAGCATGATTCCCCTTCATTCGTATGGCACATATATCAAGGCGCAACAGCGTTGAGAGAAATAAAATCGCGGATTGATGGGTCGATAGTTTCTCAGCTGCTCTCTCGATTTTTCTCTACGAATCGTGAAATTCGGAAAACAGACAGAACATGCCACCGCTCGCGTGAAACGTATAGAAACACTAAATGTGGACGGGCGAAATTGAGTATTGCCATCGATGGTATGTACATGATCAATGATCGTTCTTTCGCTCACCGGAATAATTCAACCTTAATATACATACATTTAATAATATATTCTCACTTTGGGTGTATCCTCGTCCCTTATTCTCATTCTCGCTTCGGGGAGATCTCGCACATACGCTGCATTTAGTGATTGTTCGATTTCTCTCTGTCTCATCATTCGTCGATGATATGCTCGCACATCATAACATGTATCGCGATTCATTCACGTACCGATCGCGGTATATCTTATGCGCGCAGCGAACGTAGATTAATCACTTTTCTCTCTCTCTCTCTCTCTCTCTCTCTCTCTCTTTCTCTCTCTCTTTTTTTCTTTTACTCATGTATCCTTTGATGTACATTTGGCTTTTGACTCGTCTGCTTATTACGCGCCCGCGCGCGCGCGTGTTACGTGTGTCCGTGTAGGGTTGTTGTGTATGCATGACACATGTATACTTATTATATTTATATATCTCCTCCCGTTCTGGTACACCTCAATTATACAGTAACATTTTGCTAAGGCATTCGTTATGGCAAGTATATTTTAAAGGTGCCGATGTCTAAATACGCGCGTGAAATATACTTCTCGTACACACTTTATAAAAGTATACTCGGCCGGTTGAACCCCTAAATACAATGTGGCCAGGCTAGGATCGATCGAATCGGCTTTGGAAAGAAATGACGGCCCCGTTTAGAAAAAGAAGTGCGAACCACGATTTGAGTTTTGTGGGTATACGCGGCTGGCACGTTCGCGGCCCGCGCTAATCCCTCCGCTATTCGCATGCAGCCCTTCGGCTTCCTAGACTCGTACGCCTAATTGTCCGGTTAATGAAATGCACCGAGTCGCAAACCGCTAAATCGGCAAAACGGCAAAACGAGAAGAAATAGAGCCTTCCAGAAGCATAAGCGCGCATTCCCTCGGCCAATGTACGCGTACGTCTACTAATTCCCGCTCCGTGTAACACTAACGAGGTGCGTCTTTCGTGAGATTGACGACGGTTCGAGATACTTGGAGCGCGTACCAAGTTATTAGCTGAAGGTCTGATTGATCTCCTCTGCTTTCAACGAATTGAGTCTTCGACTATTAATTATTGCTTACTCACAGCATGCGCCGGCTTTAATGAAATACGCACAGCAGCGTAGAACGGCGTATAGTTCGCGTGTATATCTTTTCTTATTATTACTTTGCATTACTTCTCGTGGCACGTGTAAGATCATTTGCGAGTAATGGCGTAGCGTCGATCATCCTTGCGCAAATTTGAGCATCGCGTGTATCGTGTACAAGGCAGAGGATACGCTTGAACCCGCCGCGTGTCCGTTCACGGTTCTGACTGCAACGTTAATAGGCGTTAAACCTCGCTCTTCCAGAATGCTCTGAAATTTGCAAACGGCATCGAGGATGTCAGCGAGTTCGCGGCTAATGACGCGCAAGCTACACCATCGGCTTCGCAAAGAACAGCCGGCAACGTTCCTACTCTGCTATGTATTTCATCCAAATCCTCTCTCGTCCCTCGTAGCTAAGCTCCCGAAAAGAAGAATCATAGAATTTTAGAGCAAGCTCGCCAAGTAAGATCGCTAAGAAAGAAATCACGCGTCGAAAGTTGCGCTACTATTCGTGTCTCTTCTCTCATTCAGTCATCTCTAGTGCAAGCATCCCAATGCGACTGACGGCTCTTTTGAAAGCTGCTCACACACACGCACTCACACACACACACACACACACACACACACACACACACACACACACACGAGAAACGATTGTAATTACAAACGCGACCGTCTCTGTCTCAAATCCAACAGAAAGGACATCGATAGGTCTGCATCGTCAGCGCACATTCAGCGTACGTACATATTCATGCCATAAGCGTGACGTTCCGCTGCTCATGGCGTGAACCCTGTAGAAAACTCTTTTGTAGAAAATTGACGCTAGGGTAACGTTTTTCATCGTTTCCTCTTTAATTCTCTTTACAAGGCGTGCTACGCGGATTTCCCGGCTAGTTTGCCCTAATTTTCGCACGGTGCCACGATACGACGGAGAAGCTCCCGCTTTTTGGGAACTTCTGTCTCCAACGGCCCGGAATGTGAATTACGAATTACAGGCGCGGCAGATATCAAAGCGAACGCGATCTTTTTGCTGCAAGAATTTCATCTTTTTTCTTTTTTTTCTTTTTCCTTTGCGGGGAGAATGAATCGATCTCTACTCTTCGGATCAGGGGATCCTGTTCGCTGCTACCTCCGCGGCATTTCTAAGGAACGCGCGACGGCGCTATTGCCTCGTCAGGTCTACGATTATACCGTTTACGTGGTAACATTGTGCATCGGGAATTAGTGCGCGCGATTCGTTGTTTCGATCACATTTGATTCTCGGACAGAGCAGAGAATAATAACGGATAACGCGCGATAAATTTGGATCTCAAGCGATAAATTTGGATAGCGAGCGGCGCCCAAGCGAGGACGTTTAACCAAATGTTCTGTCGCGCATTGGAAAGTGGGCTTCAACAGCGTGCGAATGGTCACGGTGCAACAGATGGCTATCAGTAGACAGCTACGCTTCGAAGTATTCCGGAGGAATGAGACGCATCGCCGAGCGAAAGCGCGCGATCATCGGAATACCGTGTCACCGTGCAAAAATAATCGAGATACACCTAACGGCGGATCGTCTAGTAGCATTTCTTTTTTGTTCAGCTTTGGACAGTCGCGCGTTTCCCCCGCGCGTTCGTCTTTTGTGGTCTTCGACCCCTGAAACCGGAAACGGTAATCGTGAGTCTGCTTCGGATAGAAGCTAACTTTAGACGATCGCTCTTCGTATCCGTCAGCGACGATGTCCAACGAACGAAATTACCGGGAGACGCCGGGGATGCGCGGATGCGGGGATTCCGCCCTCGGATCTCGGGGCTCGCCGCGCGACATCGCGAGACCGGCTTCCCCGGGAGAGGGGGAGGGAGGAGAAAAAAAGAAAAGAGAGAAAAGGAAGGATAGATCGACGCGTTACGCACTAAGGGGGTGAAGCGTCTTTCACTGAAACGCGCTTCGAAACGCGATCCTCCCGTCCAGCTTATATACTTTCGCGGCGTCTTCCAACGGTACGATTGATATGTGAAATTCGAGACGCATGTTTCACGATCCTCTTCCGCCCGCTTCGAAAATCGACGCGCCTTTCATCTGCCTCGCATGACAATCCGCGCTCCCGCGATCCGGTGCACATCGCTCGCAATTGCGCAATTGCTGTCTCCCTCGCGCATGCATCGCGCATCGCGTGGATCTGCTGCCCCGCTTCTATCCTCCTGCCTCCCCGCCCCCGCCCTCGCTCCCTGGCGCGCACGTGTCCATTTCCGATTTCCGGATCCGGTTCTCCCGGTTCGATCCGGTCCCGCTATTCGCCCGCACGCGATCTACCTCTCGATACAAAAACTATTTGCCCCTTTCCTCCTCTTCTTCTTCTTCTTCTTCTTCTTTCTTTCTTTCTTCTTTTTTTTCTCTTTTTCTTCATTTTTTACTTAATAACGTGTTCTCACTCTTGTCTGTTTAGCATTTACGCGGTAAGGTACGACACACGCCTTACGATTACGCCGCGCGATCTCCCTTTAATCCTAAGTGTTATCCCCGCCTCCTCCCTCCCTCCCTCCCACCCCCACCCGGGTCTCTCGTGGTGCACTATAGATGCGTGTTCTTTGCTTACGTACATGCGTACGCTATGTATATGTACACGTAGTATCTTACATGTATTGTATGTATATGTACGTGTGTATATGTGAGTAGAATACTAACACAGCACTTTTTTGCCGCAGCTTTTTTAATCGTTTTATCGACTTAAGTAGACAGTGGCTAAAGAGTGTCTAGTCAGTTAGCAGTGATAGTAAGAATTACAATTTCATTTTGTATATAATCACTTCGTCCTGCCCTCGCACTCATCCCGGAGCACAGTAACAGTACGTGTATGTGTATGCGTGTGTGTGCGCGCGTGTGTGTATGTGTATATGCGTGTATGCGTATTATAATTATAGTAAAATGCGTACTTCTTAGGCCCGAACCGGCAGATTAATCCTAGACCGTTCGTACAGATTAATCTATAAAAACGTCGATTATGCGGTCTATGACTATTCTACCCATTGGAATGTCTTGACCTCTCGTACGCATCCTCTCTCCCCTCTTTTTCTCTCTCTCTCTCTCTCTCTCTCTCTCTCTCTCTCTCGCTTTCTTTCTCTCTCTCTCTCTCTCTCTCTCTCTCTCTCTCTCTCGCTTTCTCTTTGTGGTTGTTACGATATATAATATATATTTAGGATGACGTATGTGGAGATGTAAAATAATGACAGAAAACTATGTCTCTCTTACATGAAAAATAGGTACTTCTTTTTTTCGCTTTTCTCTCTCTCTCTCTCTCTCTCTCTCTCTCTCTCTCTCGCATGCGTGCGTAAGTATTCATGTTTACATATGCATATGCATGAAACGCGCATATATAATCTGTTAACTCTTATTTGGAGATATATGTACATGTATTCGCGATAACGTGTATACGCATCAACTAGAAAAGACGATCGGCTCATTTCTTTCGTGCGCTCGCCAATATGGTCTCGTCGTCTTTTGTCAAATAAAAATAATATGCGTTATTTTTCGTGAGGGATGACCGATCTAATTTTCATGCGGAAGGTAGTCCTCTGCAGTCACGAATTTAAACGAAAGAGCAAATGCATTGCATTCAATAACAGATAGATATACTTTCATCAACCCTAAAGAGCACATTGAATTTATCAAAAGTTTACAATTCGTTAATTTTACGCTTCGACGGATAACGTAGATTTAGGCTTCGATAAACTAATGGTGGAGAAGAGGTCTACACATTTTGTCGTTTTATGATATAATTTGTATGCAGATACTCGGGGACATTGTGCGTTTATAAATCAACTCGTGCTCTTTAGCGTTAACAACTAACGACGCTTGTAGATTATATGACATTGCATAATTATCTGTCGGCGGATACTTTTAACACAGATCTTTCCGCTTTTGCCAAAAATCCGTTGGAATCGAGAGAAAACGTATTTTCTCTTTCCTTCGTTATCTCTTTCCTCTCCACTTATTTCCGATTGGCATGTATGCATGCGGCGAGATCGATCGTATGAATTAATTGACAACGAAAATGAAGGATACCGATTATAAAATGTTATTCCAACGAAAACGACAGATCAAGCTCCGGATAGTGATGTGTAAACTATTTGTAAGTATCAGTATTTAGTCGGTATCAGACCATTCCGCACGCAGCTGAACATTACAGAATTATCTTGCAACACGATATTTAACCACTATGCATAATATTTCATATATAATATATATATATATATATATATATATATATAACATATATACATATATATGTATTTGTGTTTTCTTTTGTTATTTATTTACTCGCCTAATTATGCGGTAGTGGTGTAGTAATCATTGCAAGTAATAATCGTAACAATAATAATAATTTATTATATAGTATTTTTTTATAGTTTCTCTTATAGTACATCGCGTTTTTTGTTTTCACCTCATAAAAAGATACTTTGCTTGCGTTTTGCTTAATATTCATTCATTGACATGTAACCACAGCGGCCCAAAGGACTCTCAACAAGTAAACACAGCCTCTGGGCCCTCGGTAGCATTTGTAGAACCGGTTAATCGATAAAATCATCGCGTTTCAATCTCATTCTCTCTCTCTCTCTCTCTCTCTCTCTCTCTCTCTCTCTCTCTCTCTCTTCCTCGTATTTCCTTATCCGCGGATTTTCAAAAATACGCGATCGTAAATTTCCTTCACCGATCCTATTTATGTACCAGGACGGTCTATCGAATATATCCGACACTGAGTCGCAATGATTATTCATCGTTCGGCTTTAGTGTCGTTATGCTCGCGAAGCGAATCAAAACGTAGCGAAATAAAAGGAGGACCTATCAAACAAGCAAATACCGAACGCATACTTAATCCTGAAATAAGAAGAAAGCCCTCCCCGATAAGGGATTAGCCTATGCTTACGTGAACCTTTTCGTTCTTTCGCGTGGAGTATCTAACGCATTAACAATCGTACTTTTTTTTTTCTTCTCTTACTTATTTAACACGGTTCTAATGCAGTACGAAGCTAAAGATAAATCGCGTTAACTTAAATCGAAAATACTCTGGTCTTACGAGTACGATCTCTATGTTAGTTGTGGCCTTAAAAAAAAGAGCATCCTAATTCTCCTCATGTAGGTTACATTGTTAATTTTTTTTTCTCTCTTTCCTAAGGTGCGAAACGTCAACTTGCAAAATCACAGAGAATTACGCATCGTTACATTGTTATTTTAGGATTATACCTAATTCTTTTCTCCACGATGTGGACTACATATTCTCTATAAATTTCTAGGCCTGCTCTTCGTCGTCTTTGAGATCTTCATTCTTCGCTGCGTCCATCTGTCTTTCTTTATAATATTGACGCGACGATTATTCTCAATAAAGAGACGTGGCATCAAATACGGCTCCATGTTCTCCAACCGAGATATAGATATAGATAGTTTCATCCTCATTTCGCCCTCGTGAAAGATTAAAATTATGACTGTGTAAAGCACTTTGTCATCATTTCCTAAAAGAACACGAACGAATCTCGAAAGATAAAGAGGGCCTAAAATGTAAAAGTTTTATTTTCAGACCTATTCTTCGTCTCACTGAATCATCTCATCTGATATATACACATATATACATATATATTTCGTTGACATTTCATATATTATTAATAGCAATAACATATATAATTTCAACATAACTTATATATGTATACGTGTATATTAAATGTAATATTTTATATATATGTACTTGTATATAAATCTAGTTGTATTTCACGAATCTATATCATGGTTGGAGCATTCGACTAAATAACTTTGGCGGTTTTGCGGTCCTGGACGAAAATGCCGTCAGATTAATATAAGAAGGCGCTATAAATCGATTGCTAAAGGACTACTGGCATGGCCGATATCTATGTATAGACCGCTGCTATAGGATCGCCCAAGCACCAGGCACAAAACCACCAGTTGTCCCATCGACGAGACAAGTTCCAGCATTGTTTGCAACATGGAGCCGTTAGTATCTCTGCGTATGCTAGTAAAACGAGTGTCGTCATTGATACGAATCCTTGTGGAAAGTATCGCTCTTGTGGAAGATCCTCCGTCCTTCTCTCGTGAGTTCTTGGCTCGCAAAATTGTTCTCAGACTTTGGTCTGGGTAGAAGGCAAGCCGGCAACGTTCTAAGCTCCATACTGTGCACCTGAAACGATCAATATTACAAAATTACACCATTATTATAAATCATATACGTCTGTACGTAATTATTTCGACGATTATGGAAGAAGATTATGGATTTATTTCGTTCGTCTACTTAGCCTGAAATTAAAATTGAAAATGTACTATGTGTCAAACATTACGCCTTTCTTGAAGGCATAAGAAGAACGTCGCGAGAGATTTTTCTGCTTATTTTCTGCTTCGGTAAGAATTAAGACTTAAGACAATGCAATGTAAAGGTACAACACTACTTTTGTCGCATGCCTGAAAGTAAAGAATCTTAAATAGTTATCTTGGCGCAACCTGCTCTCTTCTGGCTACGAGGGAAGAAATGCCAGATGCTTGATTTATTCATAGCAAAGGACGCGATCACCATTCGACATCGCACTTACCGATTCCTCACTGGCGCTGGCATGCGCAGCCTGCTCCGCGAGCGCGTTTACTACGGCGTTTATCGTTTTTGATTCGCTGCCAAGATCCTCCTCGCGATGAGCCACCAGATTAGGATTCTTTCCGATTTTGTTTAACCTACAAGGAGAGCATGATTAAGCGTAGGGAATGTCGTACCGGGCGTAACCGGTTATTCACACGAAATTCTAAACCACTTAGCAGCACAGTGATTCGTCCGTTTCGTAGCATTATCGCGCTTGCCGCTTATCATCTGTACTTAACAATAATCATTACTTGTTTCAATACTACTTGCACTGCTAAAGGTGCTTGAATGAGCTAACTGATAAGAAAATAATCGGCCATCTTTGGCACACTGACCACAGGGTCTCGCTGATCCATCATCGCAAAGAACATGAAAAGAGAAATGCAGTCTTGATACATCGATCACTAAGATGCTCCTTTAAAAGCCTTCCTTTGCTCGCAACATCTGAGAATCTGACGGCTTTGCAACATTGTCAAAAGAGGAATTTATACAATTCATACAGTCTCTTGCAAAAAATTGACCCAGTGATTACGCGCGACAAAGATGATGCTTGAAATAATTTATAAGATATGTTATGCCAAATTATGAATATAATCACTATGTAATGAATGTGTCGAGAGTGTAAGAAATTTTCCTCGCGATATTAAAGCACGTACGTATATTATTAATCATTCAATCGGGCAACATCCGATCATCATCAGACGCAACGTTTATCGGACATTCTCCTTTATACGCGTACGCGGATGTAAAGCGAATTCCGATTTGTAATTTAATCGGAAGTACTTCGAATAAATGAAAACCCTCTCAACTCATTGTATATATCGCAAGTTAGTGCGCTTTCGTCAAAGTTCTTAATTTTGTCCAAATTCCTTCCAAATTCCACGCTCCCAAAGAACATTTGGCATTGTCTTCGTTTCCTTTTCATTCAATAAAAATATTTCCCCGACATATATGTATGTGTATGTGTATGTAAAATAAGCCTCGAATTCTAACAACACATATGAGAGAGAGAAAGAGAGAGAGAGAGAGAGAGAGAGAGAGAGAGAGAGAGAGAGAGAGAGAGAGAGAGAGAGAGAGAGAGTTAGTATGCTGTGGAAAGAGCGACATGATCTCGACGGGCAGCAAATGACTGGTCTCCGTTTTATCGGACGGTACACAATGCTCAAATAAATTAAACGGGAGTGGGAGCGATGATTGACATCTATTAGCACACCAACTCGATAGAACAAACCTAACCAAAGCTTATACCTCTCGGCGGCAACGCTCTCCATCGTTCTGCGCATTAGCGGATACTGGTCCAGCACGGCGTTGAAATGATCCACCGAGAGGCTGAAGAGGTTGCAGTAGGTCTCCGCTCGGACCGACGCCACCCGCCTGGCATTCGTCAGCAGACAGATCTCGCCGAAGTAAGATCCGTCCGACAACGAAGTCGCGACTTCGCCGTTCGCCATCACGATATCGACTATGCCTTCTTGAATGAAGTACATTTTCGAGCCGATAGTACCCTCCTTAATGATGATATCACCTGCAAATTTTCCGGTTTCGCTTGAGTACTGAGCGAACGCCGAGCAACACGCGCGAAGACGATTGAAAATACGTCTGGCGACGAAGCCATGATCGATACCTGGCTGGAAGACTTCGTATCTGAGTTTCGTGACGACATCCGAGACAAAATTCGAATCGGCGTTGGCGAAGAAGGGCACGGACGCCACCAGTGACCTGCAGTTGTAGTTTATCACATCCTGCAAGAACGTGGTTTTTATAAATATTACGTCCTGTTAAGAAACGACGTATTGCGTATGTTCCTAAGATAGGTTTCTTAGATCTCGAATTTTGGAAGTTGATGTTGAAAATTGACGTTAGAAAATTGATGTTACTTAATTAGAGATTCTTAAGTATGCCTGAGGCATCATTGATTTAGAGCGTTAGAAGAAAACAAAAGGAGAGGTTTATATTCTTCCACGCGTTTGCTTTTAGTCATAGCTGATATAATGACAACCGAAACATTTCACATGGATATCGCACCTCTCTCAATTTTTCAGAGAGCTCTCCAAGTATCAGCTCTTCGTCGAAGAACTTTCCTTGATAGCGGTGTTCGAAGTACTCCGTAATCCTCTGTCTCATTTCTCTCGGTAATTTTCGATAGGCCATGTATTCCTCTACTTGTTTCACCTACGGCCAAGTCAGAAAAGAATTAAAGTCCGACGAACGACAATCGAGTCACTCTTTGTCAATCACTTTTCTCATCGTCGCATCGTATCTACCTTCTCGCGGTATTGTCTCCTCGAGGAATCGAGAGATTGAATGAGATTCGTCGCGTGTCCGAGGAAAAGAGCGTAGCACGTCGCACCGCTGATCATGCTGAGCATGGTCAACCACATGTCGGTCAAGGACTGTGGCGGGAACCTACCGTACCCGATACACAGCATGTGCGACATGGCTTTGAAGAGAGCCCACGAATATTGTTCCAGCCAAAACGAGTCCTGCAAGTGAGCGTCGAATCGTAACACGGAAACGCATGCAGATCATAGATTGGCGATTTCGGTACGAAGAGCTCTATCACCGACTTCCTGAGCTTGAAACGTTCAAGATCGTCGAGTCGTTAAGCAAACGCATTCCAAATAAACTTTTGCGAAACCGTCATAAAAGAGAAGACTCGAAGGAGAGTGATACTTTTAACGGTTGGCTACGTTGCAGCTAAAATGCGTCCACATTGACGTTGATCACTCACCTGTAACTCGTTAATGGCTACCCATGAATTACTGGGAAATCCTTGAAGCATAGGGACCAGGAATTGCAGGCAGCCACTCCAATGACCGATTAACAGCATCATACAGATCAGGTTAAAAATCCGCATGAACACCGACGCCATATTCAGGAACTGCCAACAACAACGATAGAGCTTTACTCTTGTGACGGATCGGGGGGACGGGCCGGAACGGGCTTTTTTACACTTTTCGGTTAAAATCCTTTCTCGTTTACCCAAAGCTCCGATTGCGTAGTGTACAGCAAGTAAGCGAGTGTTGCACAGAAAACGCGTCAAGATATATAACCCGCTTCGGGTATACACTTTTATCGTTGTATCCGTTGCTTTAGGTTTAGGAATACCGAGTAAACTACGTGACGAGATCCGTCACTAAGATCCGATGGGGCTTATCGACAGCTGTCTCCCGGGAGCTCTCGCGAGCGAACGAGTCTGGTACTTAATCCTTTAACCAGTAAATTACACCGATGAGATTAATTACGATGAAACTGCGAGTTTTACAATGAGCCTCCTCGCGTTATCTGCGTGACCATTTTCGCGAGATCGAATAGGCTGCTGCTCGTAGCCATGGGATGATTGATTAAAGGATTAAGATCGCCGTTGCGTTAATGCAAATTCACACAAATTCATGCTCGCGTTCAGATCTTAGCGCGGATAATGTGAGAGAATGTCATAACTCTCCTGGGTTGTCATCATCGTTCATCACTCTGAGAGACTTCTTCTTGTCGTCTTTTCTTTTTCTTTTTTCTCTCTCTCTCTCTCTCTCTCTCTCTCTCTCTCTCTCTCTATTCTTTATCCGTTAGGAAAAGCATGCTACATTAGAAAATACGCATCACGTGGCACACAAAAGAACAATTCAATTTAACCTAAGACGTTGATAAATAACGGGTTACTCTACGAATGCTCTAACAGAAAGATGTCATTTGCAGTTGGGGGCGTGGGGTGAGGACAATGGTGGCGATGGGGGGGGGTGGAAGAAGGATAGAAGTAGGGTGGGCCAAGATTCTCAAACCGCTTATGCGCCAAATGTGACACAAGAACGGATCGACGCTCGTCCAATGACGTCGGTAACTCGTTCAGTTTCGAACGTAATCAGTCGTAATTGCTCGGCTCCATCGTGCGCAATAAGTACGATATGGGAATCCGTCCGTTACTAAAAATAAGCCGAAGAGCGCGGGGAACATTCCGACGCGCCCAAGTTGCCGGAATAAGTCCATCGAGATTCCGCTTCATCTGGATTTATCATCCGCATGGAAAACCGCATCTCTTTCTCGCATCTCGATAATATTATCGCGCATCAAAGCGAGATTTGATCGAGCATGTGTCTTCAATAAAGCTTCATCTGTGCTTAATCGCAATCACGATAAAACAATGAGATAATGGGATGAGACTTTGCAGTAATCGACGTATGTGGATTCACCGAGACTTGGACTCGAAAGTAAGAAAAATCTTTTCGCCCGTTTCCAACCGGCGTACAATTTTTTCTGCAACGATGGTAATCTTTAATGCGATCTTGCGCGCGCGGAAGGCGAACAAAGCATCTTCGGATAGTTTCCGGCGCTCTTCTGTTAATCGAGAAATAAGGACAGAGTTATCTAAGGATCGTCGAAGGTATCATGAAGTGCGGTTCATGTTCATGGATAATGTACATAACGTACGTACATGTGTAGCGATGACATATATATCCGTTTCCGCACGTATGCGTGCGGTACTCGCGACGAGACGTGACACGCGCGCCGCAATAACGAGCGTGACATGCACCGCGGTCCGTATTCGAGAAACTCTGAATCTCTTGTCGGCGATGGAAATGTATTTCCAACGCGACGCCGTGCTATCAAAAGCAGAACAATTTCCCGAATCCGGCCCCGTTCTATGCGGCAGCGAATTTAAATTCCCGGACTTGGACGCGCTTGCCCAAACACCGGCGAATCACCAGATCCGGCCTCAAGTTTTTCTCGTCGCTTCTCGCGTTTTCCGATAAATCTTGAGAGATTAAAGATAGCTTTTGCAAAGAGAGAGAGAGAGAGAGAGAGAGAGAGAGAGAGAGAGAAAGAGAGAAATTCCACGACATTCGTTCACCGTTGTTGAATACGAGGGATTCGCGATGTCCATCGGCAGCATCGAGCGATTCCAGCGGAACAAAGTGGGCGAAAGATGACAAAAGCTATTTACGGGGATTCGTCGGGTCTTGGGCAATCGCGGTATAATGATCTTGAAATCATACGGCAGTGGGACCTGTCCCCTATATAACGGTTAGGTAATTACTCTCGCACTTAACCGCGCAGAAGTGACAGAACCATTGCAGCACTGACATAATGACATAATGACGCGCAATAAGCTGAGAACAGATGTTTCATCTTGCTAAAGATAATTTCGTTACACATGAAATTCGGGCGGGATGTTTTGCTATAAATACCTCCTCTCGCACGTCAGCTCGTCATGATCGAACATGCATGAAGTTAACACCTCCGCTTATGCGTTACGATGAGTAATTTCAAGTATGTTCCTATGTCAAAAACGTAACACTCGCAAGAGGAGAGAAAATTGCGCGCTGGATTAACAGCGTCAGGCTTTGTCACTCGCGCGATCATGCCGGAGATCTTAGCGATCAAAAGCACACGTTCACGTCGTAAATGTAATTGTTCAAAGGATTACGCGATCACGCAAGAGGCGGTGAGTCGCATCGACGCCCATTCGCCGTAGGATTTCGTTCATACGCTTTGGTTATCTAGATGCGATAAAAACGTTACGAATATTGGCTGCTATCTATCGGACATTATGATACTCCATGGAGATGATGATCAATGGTACTGTCTCTGCGCCTACGGGAAACAAATAAGAATACGGGAAACTTACTGCTAGAGACCACACATAGCTCAATACGTTACCTGATGTATTAAGATCGTGTATAGATTCGATATACACGTTCACGTGCGCACGCATACACACACGCGCGATCGAATTTCGAGCGTGCGATGTATGCACGCGGCGTGATCTCAACGTAAAATCAACAAAAAGAAGAAGAAGAAGAAGAAGTAGAAGAAAAAAAAGAAAAAAAAGGAAGAGAGAGAGAGAGAGAGAGAGAGAAAGAGAGAGAAAGAAAGAGGGAACACAAGGTAAACGATACACCGTAACTCAACATTAGCCTTCTCTTCTACGAGACAGTCACAGGTTCTAATAAAGAGACGTAAGCTTGGTTTGTTATGTCGTCACGATGATGAGAATGGACAATCAACGTTCAATGAGAGCCGGCGTTCGATTAAGGCGATCGCAAATGACAACGGCAAACACTCTCCAACCGGATACCGGAACAAAAGTGAGCACGCAAACTAAACAGAGAACAACCGACGAGGAACGAGTCCACGAAAAAGAGATACTTTTGTCGTGGGGTGAGTTTCGCATTTTCGGCTGAGACACTTCGGGTGATTATGAGCGATAGAGGAACGACAACAGCGAGGCAACGCAGCTGCCAAGTCATACGATCGTGTTCTCAAGCGGCCAAACAAGCCAAGCCACGCAACTAGGAAGCGAATTCTCGCGTCACCGGTTCCTCGCATACTTTCCGATCTCGCAAGCACACAGATCATCAGCCGTAATCACACAAAAGGCGTGCACCTTCCCTTGGCCGGGAAGCAATAACAGTAGCAAGGGCAGCAAGAGACGATAGGGGGCGACGGGAGGTAGCTCGCAAGAGGGTCTTCTGGGATACAGGGCTCGGAAGTCGCAGAGCAGAGCAGAGCAGCGGCGGGAGAGGAAGCGAGCTCTCTATTGTCATACACATTGCACCCCTAGTTGTTATTCCATTAGAGCACTCACGTGCTCTGTGTCTCGTCTTCCACGGTATCTTCTCTAAAAATAGTCTTGCGCCTCGGATATGGTAATACAATGTGCGATATGCAACAAAGCGATAAAGAAGGGACGCCCAATCACGTGCGCTCGTTTCCACAGGATCGTGCACACCGTCTAGCGATCAAAAGCATTTCGAAAGATAGTGCATGAGAGATAGGCTGTTTACAGTTGTCCATCGTGGAATATAGGAGAAGAAAGAGTAAACGCGAAGGCGGAAGGATCTAGGGTATACAGACAGTGTATGACAAATAGATAGTAAATGAGAGAAAGTTAGAATGAAAAGATACATAGATATATATATATATATATATATTTCTTTTTTGTATTTATATATATATATATAAACGGAGAAGGAGGAAGGGTTCAACGATTATGACGATCGTTCGAGTCGGACACGCTGGACTTTTGACACAAGCGATTCCCGTTCATTTATTTCAGTGGGAGCGTGTCTGGGATATCACTAATCTACCGACATCGATCATCGGAAAAATCGGGACTTCTACATCTGCGAGGTGACACCGGGCTGGCGCGCTCATAAACCGAATCAAGTGTATTCTTCATCTACATCCATGGATATCTCTAAAGTATAGAGATGTCATACACATAATCACATGTACTTTCTCATCGCTAGGCGGGTGCCGATGGTGAATGTATAGAAGCATAGCCTATTGCTGCGGGTATATGTAATGTATAATGCGGCGGAAAGTAAAAGCTGAATGCTTTAATAAACCAACGAGCCAATCAGCGTACAGCTCCTCCGTCCAATGAACCTCATCAGCCCCTGTCCTGGTCTTTGCGAGACATCGACAGAATAGCAGTCGGTCCGGTTCTTAACAATCGATTCGCACATTATCACGCGCCGGTGCTAAAGGATTATTGCTCTTCGGATATTCTCTTCGGCATAGGATGAGCGATTTGTGAGCGTTTGACCGATTCGCTCGTCAAAGATATGTCAAAGACCTCGGTCTGCTTCACGTAAGGAAATTATAAGATTTCAAATAACATTTTTCGATTTAGCTCCAAGAAGCCCCGAGAAAGATGTGACTTATTATCTGATATCGATTATATTTTTATTCCAATTTATTTATATCGCCGTTTGCATCCAAATTTTTCTTGAACGATGATATTGCAAGATGACAACTTTTTATTGTCGGGAATCCAGCGCGATCGTTATCTCAATCAGGCGTCGTCGGCCAGGTGAAGATCCGCAAGCTTGACTTCCCTTCTATCGAGTCTCGCGGAAAGCCGGATGGGAAATCGCCGAGGTCGATTCGCAATGCGAATCGGATGGACGTGAGCTCGCGCGTTCGTCAGGGCGGGTTACCTTAAAAATAAGTTCGCTTTTGCTGAAACCGGACTTCTTTTTAGTCATATTGTCAGAACTTAGGCGCCCCCTCCGCTCAGTGCGTTTTTTTTGTAGGTTCTGCAATATCTAGAAACAAAAGAAAGCGGGACATAGCCAGACGTAGTAGAAGAGGGCAGGTTAATAGAAAATCTTTTGCAGGTTAATAGAAATTCCGATATAGAGAGGGGAATAGAAAAAGAGAAAGAGAGAAAGAGAAAGAGAGAGAGACAAAGACAGAGACTGGAGAAATGAGACAGAAACAGAAGCAGAAAGAAACAAAGTGAAGGTAATAGTAAGGAAGGCAAGGGGGATGATGCATCGGTGATATTAGACGGATCAGTAGACGGATATGTATTAATCGACGGTTGCAAGAGGCAAAAAAGAGACAGTGATACAGCGACGAAGAGATAAGACAGAGATAGTATAGGAGCAGATCTTCGGGCGATTGTGGGATCGATTCTCTTTTCGATCGTTCTCTCGCAGGGACAGAGATTCCCGCGTGCAGTAGCCACGTCACGCAACAAAGGCGATTGCAACCCTAATGTGTCCCGTCCTTTCGCTACGTGTGTACTTAGAAAACGCGATATCCGCCAGCAGGTGCGCGACAGAGTGGTAATCGACGTCGCTGAACGTCCTTATCAGCGACAACCCGCTCAAATCGGGTTGTACATGCGATTGCTCGTGAATGACGAGTCTGGTTCGTCCGCTTTTACGACGAAATTAATTGGAAGAGAGGAGAGATCTACGAGGAATTACGAGGCTGACTCTGCACTTTCCATGATTCCTCCTTCTTCAACGCTATGGTATTATCCTTTCTCTCTGGTACATAGATAAATAGATAAAGTAGAGTAAATAATTATACACCGCAGGCACATAGATGTTGATGCGAATCCTCCTTCTCGTCTTCGCGAATCCGACGTCGATAGAGAGGTCGGTGAAGTGCGAACGAGAGCGCGAGTCAGAGAACAATTTCGGGTGAATGAGAGCGAATGTGCACGCGGAAGAGTTACAGCAAGATACGGTAAGATACAAGTCCGATGAGATCCGTGAATTAGATATTTAGTAATCAACAAGCCATTCGTCGGTACCAAAGCTATCGAATCAGCAATCGCGCGTTAAGCATGAAGCCGCAGTTCCTTTTCAAGCTCGGATAAAGCTCGATGAATTAATTAGCGAATACGTATGTGGTATCGTATGTATGCTAAATTGTGGAAATCGCGCGATTAATTGCCTCGATTTTCATCATACTTTAGCCTACCGGAAAGTGATTCGGTGACGTGATAATTGGCCCGATAGATCGCGGAATCGAATTCGAGTTGAAGTTATCTTAATTTCAAGCGAAACGCTTGAAAATTTCATCGTGGCATGTACCGAAGAGAATGTAAAATATCGGTATTCGCGCATATTATTCGGCTCACTTCAGTTATTGAATCGAATAAAACAGGATTAATCTAAGAAAAAAAAAAGAAAAAAGAAACAGAGGAAAGAATAACAAATAAATGCAAAAAGTACGCGTATTGATATATAAGGAATAAAAGAGGCATCATTTTACGATCAAATTCGTGAAGGAAGAATCTACAAAATGCGATATTCGTGACATGAAAGTTCTGCGACATGAAAGTTCCTTTTCCCGGCAATGTGTACGCATCGCTGCTCTGCTGAAAGAAACATTCGTGACGAGATAATTATTTAAGGATTTGGACCTAAGGAAGAACTTTTTCATCCCTCTCTGAAAAATTCCATGCAAAAGTTAACGCGACGCTCAAAGATTGTCAGTTTTCGATACGAGATAGACGTCTGTTATTCGAAGCGAGAGAAATTGCACGTCGATGAGATTGTACAGTCTGTCCTCTCTGTAGAGCATCAAGGATACTTTCGTTAATGGATCTTACTATATCGCTTTATTACATTTACACACACACACACAAGTATGCATATATCTCAGTAATTGCGCCGAGCAATAGCGCCACGATGATCGCGTAGATGCACGATCGTGCATGCGTTTCTGCGTGGCTGTTACGTTTTATTATCTCTTAATGTGCAAACACGCATACGTTTTAATTTGTACATTGAACATAACCAGCCCCGCTTATTACCGCGGCGGTATGTTACTGTGCGCCTGTTAACTCTAATGTGCGTACTTACAAAGGCACTCGTGTTTGTTATCTGATTTAATTACGATATAAAGGGAAATTGTGCTACGGGCGAGAAGCCTCTACATTCGGTTACAAAGAGCAAGAGCATTTTACCGTTCTTAATTAATTAATTAAGAAGCGAGTATATAAGAACCAGATCTTTGATTATGTTATTCCTTTATTCAGAGAGCGGAGATATATGCACAAACATGAATAACTGTTCGCCTTGCTGAAATATTCCAGACGATAAAATTAGTAAGCCATATATGTATATATGTGTATATGTGATTATTATTTAAAGGCAAATAAAATCGACGCAATCGCGCAATAGAAATTAATGATAAATAGATGAAATAAAAGAAGCAGCATTCATCGTAACGTATTAAAACTGAAGAGCCAAAGAGCCAAAGTTTAATCGAAGGATAAATAAATTAATGAAAAATAGGATGGATAAATTAAAAATTGGGAAACGTTTGTAATTCAACGCTAAGATAAATAACTATTCTTCTCTATTCTGCATCCTCGTAATTTCATTATTTTCATTTTTTTGAGAGAAATGGCAGTCTTTACGACGCTTTAAGCGCAACTCGAACCTTGTAGTTTCCTAATCTGGCGCGTCCAAATGCAATATCACGAGTGGCGAGTTCTATTCGACGAGAAGCACAGAAAATCCTTCAACGAAAGAAGAAATAGAAAATCAGGATCGTCCTTCTTCAGATCTAACCTACGATCAGTTAACCAGTTAATCAGTTACGATCAGTTAATCAGTTCTCTCTTCATTTTACATCTGTTGTCGCGAAAAATGAACTCTGGACATATGGACGACGTGTTGCGACATTACGCGCGTATATGGAAAAATATTTTACGTTCTTCTTCCTCTTTGCACGATTGATCGAAACGAAAGTGTACATTTTCGTAGAAAATGTCACAACTCGTGCTTTATACATCGAGCAGCGAGATCAAATCGCGTGCTGCCGCGTACTTTCCTCGTTCCTGGCCGAATACGGATGCCGGGACAGATCGTTCTAGCAATAATCGTCGATCGAGAAAAGAAAGGCACGTTTTCTGAAGAGTCGCCCGTACAAACGCGCTCCTGAGAATGGACGAACAAAACGTGATGTGTGTATACGGATACACACGTGGACAGGGGAAAGTGCCGATTTTCATGTCTGCGCGATCATGTTCTCCGTTCTGACGGAGGTAAAGTATCAGAGAACGAAACAGAAACGAAATAGGAGTCGTTTCCTCCTGGTTAAATCAGGCATATCTATAACAACACGAAACAACAAGCAACCAGACGGAACGCAAACGGGAGGGCAGAAAATAATCGGAGCCGGATACTCGTTAGAAGTCCGCCACGGGGAGGATGGGGGATGAGGGTGGGAAGAAAAGAAATTGTCGGGAATTTTAAATAAAACTGGGAGCACACACTGAACACGGGCACATCGCCAAGAATTTCTGGACAAATAAGATTAATATACACCTAACACTCACAGGCAGACCTACGGTTAGACCAACCAACTTTCTCGTCTTCAGAGTGCTTCGTGTCGAATACGATATTGGTCTAGATCTTCCGTCATACTTACTCCTTGTTTTACATCCGCGTTATTCCGGATAGATTTTTTCCCGTGGATGTTTTACGACCACGTGCCAATCAGACGTAATAACATGGGTCTTCGCGTTGGATATTGGCGACGCGCGAGTTCTCGGTTCTCGATCATCACTGTGACCTCATCATGCGCCACCATTGTCAAGAAATAGTGCATCCGTTGTTACGATATGTATATATATATGTATATATACTATGTCAGTACAGTTACATACATGCACACGTATCTAGATTATGCAGATCGTTGCTTGAAGAACGTCCACAATCGCTATTGACTCATACGATAATGTACATGCGCACCTATGTCGTATCAGGCCAATAGAGTCACGCGGCTTATGGGGTCGATCGGTGATGATCGAGAGTTCAGAAGTTCAGAGATAAGCGTAACGTTTCGATCGTGCCGATCGCCACGAGCGCGTCCGGCTGTCCGTTTCTGCGCTCGCGCGTGATCAGGGCGCGATCGGATCGATCAGTATTCGACACGACCAGTTTACAATGACTATTCCAAACTCATGTTAGTACCTAGCAGAACGGAACTTTCCAACAAAATCCGATGAAAACAAGGTAGCATCTCATACCAAAAAACCGTTCCCATGAACTTTGGAACTTAGGAATCAGCTATTCGGTGAAACATGGATTTCAACAATATAGTCATATATAGAGAACATCGTTACTAGGGTGTACTGCAAGCATTATCATTCTCCACTGATCAATACATACTGGATTCTTCTCAGCTAATATCGCATCTTCTAATCTGTGATCCATGTCACACGTCGCATCGCCAGGACTACGGGACTAAAGGCAAGACTGATCAAGAGCTTGTTTGAGAGAGGTTCTACGCGACGACGGCGATTCCGGAGGCCATCATTACTCATCTTCCGGGGAAGTTACGTTTTTGCTTGATCGTAAAACAGCATTGGGATAATCGAGATCGTCGTCAAATCCGTTATCTGATTTAGGAAATCGATTCCGCGGTCCTTGTCAATTTATTATCTTTAGATTACAACGTGACGAGAGAGAAAGTCCAAGTATTATACTTGACTGATCTTAGCGAGCACACTCTTCTCCTTGCTTGGAACGTTCTGTACCCGTGAAATTTCCCGATTACTGTTAAAGCTCTTGATCGGCTGCGCTACATCTCACAAACTGGGTCTAAGTATGTCGGGTGTGTTATATACACACACACACATATATGTATATATATATAYATATATATATATATACATACATACATACATACATACATATATATATACACACAGTATACATACATATATATATATATATATGTGTGTATATGTATGTGTAAAAAAAGAAAAGAAAAAAAAAAAGAAAAAAAAGGAAAGAAAAAAAGAACTCCTCGTATCGAAGACGTTGCAAAAATCACACGACAAGACTATGCACGTTCTCTATGAAAATTCAACGGAAAACGAGGAACACGGCCACAACGTAAACGACAACGGTAATCAGAATAATCGTAATGAATAAGTAACAACGAAAGAAACGACAGTAGTAAGTGGTAATAATAATCTAGCGTATATAGATATATTTATACGTAGAAACACATTGAGTTTTGTGTTAACGAACGCTTGAATCAAGAAAGGGCAATTGGCCTTGGTTTCAGGGTTACTAGGCAGGCACACCTTGCTGGTTCGGTCTGGTTGGGGCGGTGTCGCCCGACGCTCGTAGTGCCTCTCCGGCTGTTGATAAAGGGGGATCTGCAAACCCATTCGGAAACGTGTTCTCGCAATACGCCTAGTAGTCGATTTGTATTTGTTTGTGTATTGTGTACTCTTTGTATCTTGTACGTATGCATGCGTGCGTGCGTGGCATATGTGTATGTAGAGGAGAAATCTGCGGGTCTCTCGTGTTGAGTGTGTTGAGGTTTGTAAGCATACACAATTGCACAATTGTATGGAAAAACGTGTAATATATCGGGCTATTATCATTGTCTCACGCACTTGATTATTTGCAAAGGAAGTGAGTGAGTAAAGATTTCTCGAAGTGGTGGATTAATAGAACTCTCGGCCAAGTGAGATATTATAGACAGAGCGATCTGACAATCACGCGTCTATGATATTATCTGTTTTCAATAGGACGCTATTTGCATATCGACGCGATCTGCCTACCTGATTTGTTTATTTTATCTCTATAACAAGTTTTCGTTGTGTGTATGTATATATATATATATATATATATATATATATATATTGATTGGGTAAATTATCGGCTCTGTGCTCGCATCATCTAAAAATGAAAGGATAAATATAATATCATGAAACAGAATTATCTATGCATTGCTATGTACGTAAAATATACTGTAGCTGTTTCTGATCGAATAAAGAAAGTTTTAATCGAGTATGATCGTATGAAATAATCTATATAGTATAAACCAACGAATGTGTGCAATTGTATCTCTTTTTCCCCGATAACATTTGTCGTTTTGATTTGTTCGAAAATCTTATATTAATTGCCAATATGCAAGTAAGAAGATTGAAAGATATTACTCTCTTGAGTATTCATAAGTAATAATAATAAAAGTGTACCGCTATTCTCGAGAATAGCGTTCGAGAAGCCATTGGTTCATTAATGTCTTAATCGAAAACTGAAATTTTGAGAAACGAAAGACGATTAGTTCGATCCTGCTGATCGTTTTGTCCCTAACACAGTCCCTTCAAACTAAATTCCATCGTAAATTCGATGGATAATGTAGATAACCGTTCCCGGCGTCATCATATTTGTTTAGCCTCGTCGCGTTTGTTTTGCGCGTATTTCTTCGTTTCTAGCCGATAAACGATGATTCGTCCGAACGGAATCGTGTCTGCGCGTGTAACGAATCTGTTGCATTTAGAGCGCAGCTTTCCCTCGTGCGTACGGTTTCTCTTTAACATATCTGCATACAACAGAACAGAAGAAGAGAGGAGAAAGCAGAGGGAGGCAATAGTAAAACGTTTCAAGGCAAGCGTAATAAGATTATCAGCGAATGGCAGACTGCTCTCTTGATTGGACGAAAAGCCTGATTGATTCGTTGGTCTCTTCGTTGCGCCACGGATTTACGCTAACAGCGCGAGCACAAATACGTAACACAAAAACGTTATCCCATATAGCACAATCGCCGGCGTGCTGAAGCACCGAAAGGTAGCAATAATTTCTCAACTCAATTACCTATACGCAAACAATGAATGCAGTTCATTCGCCGTATTTAATCTGGCAAGATGTACACTAGATTCGCAGATTTTACCCGGCTCGTTCTCTCATTGAAAAGCAATGAAGCAAACGTTTGGTAAATCTTTTCTCTATATCGTTCGAATGCAAACAGCTGCAAACGCGAAACGCGAAGTTTGAGTTAATTTTTCGAATGCGTCAAACAATGCGAAGCGAAAAGAGACATTTCCATGGAATTTGATCCAATTCTTCGAGGTTTTCTTTCTCACGTTCGTTTCTTCCCTTTGTCTTCCGAAATGACTCTCGATCAGAGCGGGCGATACGTTTACGCGTCGTCTTCATCATCGAATGATATGTACACTTGTTTGTACTACTTACTTACCCGTCGACGGATCGTAGCATTACAACGTGCGCAAAATCGACATGTGCGTCAAAACGAGAGCGAAAGATAACGAATAAGATACGAATAGCGAACAACAACAATCATCGGTGCATCGGAACGACAATGAAAGATATAAAGTAGAAATGTATATATGTATATGTATATATGTCGTATATGTGTCACGAAATTTCCTTTGTACCAATTTTTACGGTGTATCGGCGATGATTCTGCAGGAAACACGCAATCCGCGTGCACTTTTCTATTTCTTCTCGTCGCGCTATCTCTCCGCCTGTATCTGCGCGTCGTTTGTTAATCGAATTCCTGCTACTTATCGTTGCATATACTGTTATCTGCTTATACACCTTTCGGTGCAGCGAGATGATCGAGCAAGGGAAAATAGCTGACTTTAACTGACGGGACTCTAACTATCGCGAGAGAGAAAGATAGACGGAGGGACTGGAGAACTGTTGTAAAGTGGAAGTTTCGGAGTATCGCAGGATATATTGAGTAGAGCCGTCGAGGGACATTTATTAAATGATCAGCAACGGAAAGCGAAACATAATCTAATTATCTGAGAGAGCCCAGTTTGAAAAGATTCTCTTCGCAGTGGTGGACTGAGACTTTCGCGACAATTTTGAGAAAGTTACTAAATTTTGCGGAAAATTATTATAGACGCGCACATTTGCAACGTACACTTGATCGTGAACTTTGACAAAGATCTTCAATGGACTCCTTTTGCGTGGAACATACGATAGTATCAACGAGCAAAAAATCCGTACCGAGAAAACTTGGGCTGGAAGAAAGAAATGATCGTTTGCCGGAAAGGCACCACCACCACTGATGCGAGAACTTCTGGATCACCTGTGGCTGAGTGTCTCCACATAGGAACAAAATACAAAGGACTGGCTCGTTTCCTTTCTTTTTTCTGTTTACCTCTACGATTCTCTACAGCGACCGTGTATCAGACATGGACATAATCAATTAATGGCCCGCGAGCGCGCGTGCGCGCTCGCGGGCGACTTCCGCAATTGGCAAGATCCAAAAAACTGACAATCGACAAACCGATTAATTGCTCCTCTCTCTCGTTAAACCTTGTTGTCTGCAAGAAGAGAGGGAAAAGAAAAAAAAAGTACGTTTCGTTGGAGGATGTTCGTTCGTCAGCTTCCTGAGATTACCAAATTCTCTTTTTCCCCTACGTATGTTACATAGAAAAACTACATGTATTAAGTAAATATATATATATATATATAAGTAAATATATACATATATATGATATACAGAATAAGGATAATGCCGTATAGTAAGTAGCGGAACACTCACATAGACCTCTTCCCATTGCGAGACATACCGCACCAGTCTTGACAAACGTAGTAACCTAACGAGTGACAACAGTTTTGCAAGCCTGAGAATCCTGAGCGCACGTCCAGCGTGTAGAAGCTGGAAGGACTCGCTGAAGTCCTGAAACTTACGAATTCATTTGTCACTATAATACTTCGTTCCTTACGATATTCGCATGTTGAGAATTTTGCGATCGCTCGGCAACGGTTCTACGGTAGAAATTTAAGAGGCGATCACAACTTTGACGATCACGCATTTAGATTCACATCCAAGCTTAAATTCCAATCGCTCGAAATCTTACCTGAAAATGATCCCGAAGGATCATGAAGGATTAAATTATCGCACGTGTACCACGTGTGCGCGCTGTTAAGGAAATAACGTACCCAGCCAAGCATAAATGTTTATACAGTAAATATGTTTAATTCGACATCCGGCAAGTGGCTAGGAAGTTGCTAATAACTTTCCGCGCATTTTGTCGAGATATTAATTCGCAATGTAACAAGACACGCGCGCTACAATCGCTCTAATGAGCCCCACGATGCGGCGTGTACTTACTTGATTAAATATGAGGAAAATGTAGTCTAGCGGTATAGAGGAGATGAGGTCGAGAAAGAACCAAGTCCTGAGGTAGTGTTTCGCGATTAACTTCGGATCCAGTATCACCTGTTCGGCATTATCCTGCTGCATTATACCTGCAATGAGAGAACCGCAACGTGAACAATCCACCTGTACGACGCAAACCTCCGGAAAAACGCTGATGCCATTGTTCCACGCTCTGGCGACTCGCCATCGATTGGACAACGTTTCATGTCGCAGCTCTCGCACATTTCACGCAGCCATTGTGTGCATAATGCACGATTTAATGACTCAAGGAAGGAGAAGCAAATAGTCGCGAGATTCATTATCGACAACTAAAAAGGAGAAGCGGTCGTCGAAGAACGGACATTACCTGTCTCTTGCGCTTAATAGAATATTTGAACAGAAATCCGGATGATGTAACATCGTAGATTTTCCGAATTCTTAGTTAATACGAATCGGTGCGGCATACGTGACGTGAAACAATCATTTCTATCGGCAGCCATTCGTGATTCGTTTCCACGGTTTTTGTCAAACCGACTTGTACATGTTTCGGATTAATCCCCGAATAATAACGAAATATCAGAAAGAGTTAAGAATGTCCTTCTCCGCGTATCGTGCATCATCGTGCATCATCGGCGAAGATAGATCGCAGGTAGATCCATCTCAAGATTGCGGATGAATTCTTGAAACCTTACGCACGTCATTGGAAGAAATATTTTGCAAAAATTTTGTCTAAAGATATCGCCGATTCTCAGGAAGAACACATTCGCCGCGCTGGAATAATGCGAAACGACATTAGGCGGAATTTTGTACGTTCGAGGAAACGCCGTGATATGTAAGCAACATCTAATGATATTACATGCAAGTTTCAAAGGACCTTACTAATATTGTTACAGACGTGCAGCCGTTATTGCGACAACGCACCTGTTGTCGTAGACAAATCCTATTAAGATGAAAGATCAGCTGATATACCTAAACGGCAGATATTTGCCCATCTAAAGTATTATATTGTAAATTCGAATTAAGGATTCGCGATAAGATTTATTACAAAGTAATGAGTTCTCTCTCCTTGGGAAAGTCTCATTTCTTTCCAATAATAATGATCGACGATCTGCCTCTATCTATATTATCTCGTGCAGTCGAATATTTTCACGATTTATTTCATCTACCGCCGAGAGCTTGGATTCAATCGTTAAATATACCTGAATATCTCTACAATTGCAAAGGAACGACACGATTATGTATTCGATTTGTCGGCTTTGTTTTCGGGATTTAAATAACTCGACGCGGAGAATTGTTGATACGAAATACATTTATGAAATTTAGTCTCTATGTAATTCGAAGGATAATTTCTGTTATAGATTTTAAGAGCAGGACGTGACTCTGAATTGTCGAATTGTCTCGGTGAGCGATAAATAGAAAAATTGATTAAATCTATGGATGCCTTTTTGGCTAAATTTCGATACTTTGATTAAATTAAGTAAATTTGTTATCTTTTCATAATGTTATTTTTTCATAATTCCAAAGGTAAGCGAGATGCAACGAAAGGTATTACGAAAGTAAACTAAAGTAAACTATAGCGATGCCTCATAGATAATTATCACACAGATTCGTAAGTTTGCATAACGAATAAAAGTGACACAGGTAACTAGCGCATCGTGCATCGTGTCGTTGACGTTGGAAGTTAAATGACACTCACCCGTCCTGAAGTTGACGACGATGTCTATAAGGAATATTGTGTCGGAAAGGCAGTTAAAGGCTATCCACCTAGTGCTTAGGTCGTCATTGAAAAAACTAATGGCGACTGGCAGAATTATCAGATTAGCGACCAATAAGAGGAGCATGCAGAGGTCCCAGTAGAATCTGAAATAAGTAGAGAGACAATAATCAGAATATGTTTATTTGCAATACGAATGTAACATCTTATGCCCACTACAGGTATAAAGTATAACATCATCTAAAGACTGGGATTAATTGATGAAAATTTAGGCGAGCGATGCTCTTTGAGGATTTCTTCTTCGCTTCATTCTAATTCACGCGTGTTGATCTTCTTACATTCTGAAGTCGGAACGTCCCGATGAGAATTGCGAAGATTGACTTTACGGTCTCAGTTAAGTTTGAAAATTTAATCCAAATCTCGCCACGGACGTAAATTCGGATGAAAATCGTAAAACACTTTTCGATTTACGATATTATTTATTTTTGTATATTATACATAGGTGCAATGTACTTTTGTTGGCGTTTGTTGACGTGAAAATTAAATAGTAACATTTATGATAGAAATTATATATAGTTATTAATATATTATTTTTATAATATATATATATATATTATTTCATGAATATATATGAATATATTGTCGATATATTATTAATAGTAATACAAAGTTGCGATATCTAGAAGATCGAAAACTATCGAAGTGATCCGCCTCGCAATCGACTTCAAATAGTCGCGAATTTGCATTTTATTGCACCCACCGGTACACAAGTTTATTTCACGTTTTTGATCCGGCTAACCAGTTACGGAATCATTAGCCTGCAAAGTGGCGCTCGTGAATAAGAATGAGGGTAATTTTTCACCATTTCGCGGGGAAGGCAGTGAGAGATTCATGGCACAATGGAAGGCGATTCCTCTCGGAGAGATTAGGTGGAAATGCACTATAAACTCTTTCACGCTTTTTGTTTTTAAAGGGAATGTCTGCTCGTATCGTCAGCGAGATATCGCTCAAATCTGTTCAAATTCAACAAACGATTTGAAAATCATTCCGCCGTTTGTTCCTTGTTGTTTATATAAGTTATTTATAGACATAAATTTACAGTTTTAACAGATGCGCGATTAAATAAATGTAGATAAATGTTGACGAATAAATGAATGATCGATTCTCAAAATCGCAATTTATGGAATCACGAAACGCAATCATATTGATAATTACGATTACTAATCTAAAATTGATTATATTTTCAAGCAGAGATTGAAATTAAATCGGGACGAAATGAGAATTATTTTCGATTTTCGTCAGTATCAGTGTCTAGTGCGCAATATATGATGAAAATAAGATGTCCGATAGATAGTTCATTTTTAATGAACATTGACGATTTTGCGGGACATCCGTAAATTGCGATGGTTAACGAACAAGCTCATCAATCCCGCGAGTTTGGAATTTTCAGTCGGATATTTGCATAAAGCTACACTTGTACAGCTTATACTGTATTTTCAAGAACAAAACATTCCAATTTTTCTTCTAACAAGAACGAGACGAATAATACAAAGTTATTCACGAACGATGGAATCATCATGGAATCACATAGGAATGAATGCGAATCTAATTATACTCTAATATTTATAATTACGTATATCGCTCGATTTTTTTGTCGATTTTTCATCTTGAGTCTAATATTGTTTTCTTTAATGTATATCTAATCATTATCTCATTCAGAATGCGGTAGCGGAGACGTTCGTTGTCACTGAATTTCCGAATGAATAAATCAAAACGAACCTCGTTATGTTTTCTCAAAATTTACGACCATGTCACGATATTTTAATACATCTGGCTTTCATGTTTCTGATATATTTAGTCAATAATTGTGATTGATACGACATCGTTCGCATAATTATCATATTCGCATATTTATCTTATTATGGAATCCTACACGGAAAATTATGGAAGGTGACATAATACAGCTTCACTCGAAGCATCGTAAACCTCATCCAAGCTAAATTCAACGATCTGGCTTGAAGACTACGTTATTACGATCACCGAGAAACTTTGTCCCAATATGAAATCCCTTTGCGCAGACGTGTGACAGTTGATACCTCGCACGAGGATAACATCGTGATATATAAATCCGTGCAACATATATTTCAGTGCAGCGATGCGTTATGCAAATCGTTATTCTTCAAACAATTTAATCCCACCAACAAATTGCCATCTTAATTAACTCGAACATAATCAAGTCGTTGTGCAAACAATTTAATCCCGCTAACAAATTGCCACCTTAATTAACTCGAACATAATCAAGTCGTTGTGCAAACACAGGATTAGCACAAGGCATCGTACATTCTCTCTTATCCTCCAAATTCTTTTCTCTTTTTTGCTAAAACATTCAGCAGTTAATGCGATAATAAAATTCGATTGATGATAAAATTTTCCAAATTATTGTTCCTATGGAATTCCTTTTGCTTAAATAGATTCCCACAGCGATAAAAAACGCATTATCGATTAAGAGAGTTACAATTACTTTTGTCTCTAGATTATGATCGAAATTAACTTACTTCGCCCTTCATCTGTTCTTTCTCTAACGATTTCGGTTTGATATTCGATAGATAACCGATGACGATCGCTGACGATCAAAGTATCGAGATCAAAAAACGGTAGAGATTGATCCATGAAAGCGTAAAGCAGCAACCACCTTTTCATCCCTCGCTCAGCTAGTAAAGTATACAAATCACGCTAACGTCAGCATCACGCTAACGTCGCGTATGCTCGATCGCGTCCGGGGAAGAAAATAACGTACCCGCGATGAATAAAGAACGGAGGCTTTCATCGGCAAAACTCAATTTCTGAAGGCTCGTCTTTAATCAGTTCGATTTTAACCCCCGCTGGCCCACTTCCCTAAGAGTTACTAACGTTGCTGCGTTCGGCAGTAATAAATGTTCGTATCTCGCTCAGCATCCCGCTGATGCAGCGTGTTCTCTCTCTCTCTCTCTCTCTCTCTCTCTTCTTTCGCTCATCAGAAAGGCCTGTATCCGTTCTTATTATCGAGGGATAAACTTTATTGTCGCATATCGTTTTAGAACTTCGTCCCTCTTGCTTTATTCTTGATATTCATTCTGTTTTTCTCTTCTTGGTTTTGGTTTCGGTTTTGTTATAATCACGTCAGCATCGATGCAACGCACAAATGCATGGCGCACGTTATACATTTGCAATGCATCTAAAAATATGATAAATGATGTTTCTCTCTTTCTCTCTCTCTCCCTTTTTCTCTCTGGAGATCTCGAAGCGGCACGCACTGACCTGAGCTTTTGCGTGTCTAACTCGGATGTTGCACGCGAGTGCATCCGATCGCTGAAGCACGTGTCGTTGAAGTGACCCGCAAAGGAAGCAATATCAGCAATAAGGAGGTATCCCATGTGGCGAGCAGAGATTCTCGGATCCCGCGACAATTTCGTTTATCTCCGCGCGCGCGACATTGCGAATATCGCACACTGCTCTTCGATTAATAACAACGTGCGAGCGGAAACATTTTATTCGCGTTGTGTCGTGTTTATTTTCCGATGAAGGGCATTGCCTCCCAAAAAAAGTATATCCGGGCTTTTGATGTGTCTTTGTTACAATTTAATTATATTAACCGCCGATAAGCAGCTATATTCAACTTCAAGCTTTCTTGTAAATCGCATCAGAATTTCGGATTCGACATCGGTTGCAGTTAATTTATGAGCTAATGGATATTTATTTATTATTAAGATTATCCTTAAGATTATGCACGTATTCGCGCAATATTCCAACTTTAATATCATTCTTTGTGGCAACATATCGGATATAAATGTAATTTAATTTTTCCTATCAGAACTTTAATTTGATCTTTGAGAAACCGTACGGACTCATAAAATTGCTTAAAGTTCAATTCGTTTCTCGTGTTTGCACAAAATAGTATGACACATAAATGTGTCCTCTGATAATGGATTCCCTTCGTTTCCTTTTTTCGACGAGATAGCTTTTGAGGATTAATCAACGCTTTTATTGTAAACAGTAAGTAAGATATTTAGCATGTGCTATTTCGAAATATGACAAATGATATCTTGAAATATGTTTGATATATTTAATCTGCATAACCCTTGTAAGGTTTGAAGCTCTCTCTCTCTCTCTCTCTCTCTCTCTCTCTCTCTCTCTCTCTCTCTCTCTNTCTCTCTCTCTCTCTCTCTCTCTCTCTCTCTCTCTCTCTCTCTCTCTCTCTCTCTCTCTCTCTGTGTGTGTGTGTGTGTGTGTGTGTGTGTGTGTATGTGTGTGCGCGCGCATGAATAATACGAGTATACATCCAGCGACAAAGTCGACAATCCGACAATAAAGTGGCGACGCGCTTGATAAGCTCGAAAAAGGTGAAACTTGGTCCAAGTAAGCACGCGAGGGTTGATTCCAGCTAAAATACTCAAGTTACCCCCCGGAATGTCTTTGCGCGCCACAATAGATTGGCGGGCCGGTTTCACATTGCGGAAAATTAAGCGTAATTCGATGATATTGGAAATGGGAAGGAGATCGATTGCCGATCGCCGCCAGCACGATTCTTTCCATTATTTCTTTCCATTGACGTGCCATTTGTTTCCATTGACGGCCCAAGTGAATTTTGCGTGAGTTTTGCGCTCACGCGGAAACATTTTCTCAAAAATAACGTGCTCTCCTTGCGAGAATTCGGATTATAATCAGCTCGCTTTATGCGTCAATGCAATAACACGATGCCGGCGCATCGAAAGAGAATATCGCCCATCGATTTTTATTGGCATACAAAAAAAAAGAAAAAATACCGTATTGCAAACCGATACTCGCAATCGGTACATCGATGTAATCTTTATCTGTTTAGCGCAAGGTTGTCGAATCGATATTGAACGGTCCGCTGTGGTAAAATTTGTTTTTGATTATTTTTTTATTGTACAATTATATTTTACATCTGGGTCATCGATAATATTTATGAAACGGCGAAGTAAATCCCGCAGAACTTTAACGGGGATAATTTAAACGGCTTTAAATGTTTTCATAATCGACGTTATTGTAACGAGGCAGCGAATACAGTAATATTTGCGCAATATGTTTGCGAAACATTCTACGTAATTAAATTGGAATACTCTCGCGTTATGTAGGTCATGTATCAAATGAAGCAATCAGTTGAATCGTAAAGAGAAAAGATGTATGCAGAAATTCGTGGATATTGGCCGACTGCCCTCGCTCGGCGTATTCCTGTTCGACGATAGTGGGCGTTCATATCTATCGATATCTCGTTTGGAATATCGTTTCGGCTTAATCCCACGAACGGTGCGTTTCGCCGAAAAACGTAAGGAAATGATGAAAATGAGAAAGATGAAGAAAGAAAATGATGAAAAATGAAGCAAATGATCAGCCTTGATTATAATCTTCTAACACACCGAGATCATTCGAACGTGTTTCATTTCCCGCGGGGATTTATCCCGCTTTTATCGGCTTTACGTGTATCGTGATCCGCGAAAATCTCCTGGCGGTATTAATTGTCGTCGGAGCAATCGCGTAATCAGACGTACGAATCATCGTGACGCGTAACGACAAAGAACAACGCGGTGTATCAAATATTCGCGAGGTGAGACGATTCAACGATGTCAGAAAGAATTATGTCATCCGAGCAGGCGCGATTTCCCAGAGGTTTTTTCTCATCAAATGGACTTTTTCCACGTTCGCGTGATGCTGGATAGTGACCTAGAAGCGTCCGCGAGATAGCACCTTGGCGATAACTATACTGGCATTAGATTTATGCTGCTTTTTCGGGGGATCTGCTTTAATGAGCATACGATGTGGGTGGCAGGTTCCCTGAATCCGAGACAATTTACTACGTTCTCGCTTTTCAGAAATACTTTTTCTCAGATGGTATACGATCGCATCCTCAGCGGATAATTGCATTAACGCGAGTGCCGTTTCCTTTCATTTTTATTTCAGCGCGCATCGCGTCCCATTATTATCGCGTAGTAATTACTTTCTTTTTTTTTTTAAATCGAAAGAGGGCTGTTTACATAGAAGGAACAGACGGGAAAATGGAGGTTATGGAGGTAATGGAGTTTATTATCGGATGATCTTGCGGATACGAATGCCGTGATGATTTTACGATGAGAAATATTTTTCTACGCGTGCGGTTAAACGGATCCTCATTTCTCTTCGAATTACGGAAAGACAATATTCCATTTCCACATTTTTCGAACAAGTGTTTAGCTGATGGCAACGTGATAACCGCGCATCTTTATTGTTTAGTGCTCCCGGCTGTTGTGATTAATTCATCGAGCGTGGACAAGCGTGAAACGCGAAGCTGCGCCTACGCGGCTCTCCATGGAACTCGGCGAAATGCTAGCACGATATCGATAAAATACGCTCTCCCACGCGCTCTATTCCGCCGTCGAAAGGCGAACACGTTATCGTCCCAGTTTCTCTTCCTGGATGCTTCCAGTTATCCCTTCTTCCGCGAGCGGCTGACCGCATTAATCTTAATTTGCTTTGGACGATTCGGAACAGCGTCATACCTCAAAACTTTCCTGCCCAGCATTGAGTCATGCGGAAATTTTTCCGGCCTCTCCGACGTACTCTCGGCCTTCTCTTATGAAAAAATGCGACACGCTGGAGAATCGCCGCGTCAGAAGAATAGATGATTTCTCGCCGCGAATGCTCTCGCGATCCATTCTCGCTTTGACGCGTTTACAAGTGCGTCATTTTTAAATAAGGATTCCAACTTATCGGAGCCGCCGTCATTCTGATGCTGCGCAAAAGTGATTTATTATCCTCGAGGATCTGGGCGAAAGTGCTCAGAAAATCGAGCAAAGGATCAAAGACATTTTGAAAGACAACTCGAAACGGGGAACGCATAAGAATTCATTTTTGTGGGAAAAACGCGTTGTCGACCGCGTTATGATCTTCCAAAATTTCAAACTCAGTTTAGCCGATCATGTTCAGCGATCCTCTTTAGTTCACTTATCTCTTTTGCTTTAGGATGGTTCTAAAGACACGTGGAAGGCGTCTCCACATGAATGTTCGCGCGGATTACCGCGATTTTTCTCACTGCAGCGTGAATACCGAGTACCAGTATCATTTGGAGCACCTTAACGCGCATTCCTTTATCTGAACACCGAGGATTGGAGATTCGCTATAACGTGTGCGCGACATGCGAGCAACGAATTTTGTGGTCGTGCAGCAGTCTAATAGGATTACGTTGAGCTTGCGGAACCAAGAATCCCGCCGTTTCTCGTGCATTCTCCATTCGTGGTGCGCCACTCCCGCGCAAAACGCTGAAATATTGCTTAAAGAGCGACACTTCGGTCGTAATGATGGAGGATTCCAGCGAAAGTACCGTGTGTCGTAGATAAAATAAATCGTACGGTGAATTCAAACCACAGGTATCTCACATGAAGACGCATAAAAAAATACGCATACACAGACACACACACGGAGGAGAATTTATCGCACTCGAGGAGAAGCGAGATTTTGCCAGCGGCACGATATTCTCGCTTTCGTCAAACAGGATTACTTTCATCTTATTTGATTTTGCTCTCGGACGCGAGTGCGAGGAAACTGAATGCGCGCTTGACGAACACACAATATTAATGACTACGATAATTACCGTAATCACCGCAAAACTGAGTTCCCACGCAAATGCGGGATTAATTGTTAACTTTGCGTTGCGCGCATGGCGGAACAAAAAGAAATCCGACGCGGAAAATTAATTAACGCTCGGCCTCGCCGGATCTGCCGTGCCAATGAATTAGTTTCTTGACTGTATAGCGATGCATACAGGCCTCTGATATTAAAATGTCGATACTTCGTGGTATCAGGATCTATGTACGAGGAGGAATGTGTACAGATTGTTCAGTTTTGCTGAAATGGCGAAATCGGTGACGACACCGATCGAACTCGATAATGTCTGAGTATGCAGGAAACCAAGAATTTCTACTGCGATATGCAATGTAATACATAGACCCGATTCAACTGTTCGACATAGGATCCGCAGGATTTCGGTTAATGCCGATAACAGGAGAGTATCTCACATTATATGTCCTATTTTGAGACTCCGTTTCAACCTGTGACTTAATCCTTTGTCTTTGCATGCCGAAACGAGCTGAATGAGGACTTTGGTATTATCCGCGAAATAAGCTCCCAATAAACTCAAACGAACGATCGTGATACCGTAAATATAGTTATATCACTAGCTGTATAATTATCAATATTTCAGCATTCATTGAGAATATCCATAGACGTGTTTATCATGAAATGAAAAGAGATATTACGGAAAATTTCATTGAAACTGCCAGATATATCACGATACATAAATATAGATAGTAAAATTTATCAAATTCCTCCGAAGAGGAGGAATGTTGTTGTACACTTATTATCAATGCCTGTTTTCTTCTTCTTTGACTCAGCGTTTCAATTCTTTTTCCATTCACGACAAGGACGTGTTTTGTTTGTTGCAAAAATAAGACAGAATATATTCTCGCTTGCTAACACTACAACTCGGGAATTATTTAGCATATTGGCAATGTTAACTGCGTAATGTCTCTAATATTGATCGGAGTATCTACGAAATAGCATACAATTATAATTATCTAGAAAAATATGCCGGCATCATTTGTAAGAAGCACTGATAACCGGGTCTACCTCTACGTCGGAGATACGTTTCATCGTTGCTCATTGTAATTATCAGAACAGATTTAATAAGCAAGCAGAATATACAGAGAACAACGGGATATGCGACGTTCTGAGAATTAAGCATACGTTGTTTCGGCACATTAGTTCTTCCGACATTGATGGATCTGTACGCTACGTTTCCATAGACTACGTTCCTCGGACTAAATAGATTTTCGAGGATAAAGTTGGAAATTGATTCGACTGGCGGAAGGAAGTGGGTAGATTAAAGATGACATCGTCATCGTCGTGTAGCATCGCGGAGGAAATACTTGAAAATATAGAAAAAATATATTGGTCAAACAAAAAGCCGCAAAGCAAGAATGATCAACAAAAACATTTTATTTCTTAACATTAATCAGACGGGATCTTTAAACGCAGATTTTATAAGATCTCTTTTTAAAATTATAAACTTGTATTAAGCCAATATATCGTATTATTCTGAATGATGGTAAATAAAAAATAAATACGTGTATTTAAGAATTGCCACAGCATTCGTACATTATTCGAAAGCATTGGATAAACCTGAATAAATAGCTTGGTGTTTGCGATAAATATTTTGTTCGCTTCAGCGAATCTTTTACATGATAATTCCACTTCACGCAACACGTCAAAAATAAAATTGTATTGATACATGACCGATTTTCCTATCTTAGCCGGAAGCTACGCATTATTTTGCTCTATTTTAAGCATTCTTGATGTGTGAGAAACGCAGAAGAATTACTGGAGCTTGTTTATTCGGCTTTATTTAAATATTTTTCCGGCACGTTTATATTTTATATTTAATTTATTAATAAGTATACAGTAAGTTGTGCGTGTTTTATCGGTAAGTTATATATTTGCGTATAAAGATCGACTATATATTTAGAAATTTTAATCATACAACAAAGTTTTAATTACAAGAAATTTGTTTTTAACTCTACACGTCGACAGACTCAAGTATAAACGAAAGATATAATTAAATATATCAACCATCCAAAGTATCACGTATAAAGATTAAAGTCGACAATTAATAACAGCAATTCTAAGGGATAATTTTATATCAACAAATTTATTTACAAATTCATTTAAGCTTCTTTATATTCCAACCCGCTTAACGTACGCAAAATTTAATTATGCGCATGCATGATATAGGAGCTTCGCTACGGTTTCATATTTGCATGATGCTGAACTCTAATATCGGCTCGATAAACAAATTATTTTATTGTATATTATAATAATCTTATTTTAAGCCAGTGTAGTTAAAATAAAAAATCCCGATATACTCGGGATACATGCATCTTCGCAAGACATCCGCGTGAAATAATCGTGCAGTGCAACGAAAGTAAGAAGGAATAATAATTCGTTGATTGCAACGCTTGGATGAAGACGTCAATTAGCATCTTGCGTATTTTATCAGGAAACTCATTTAACTGGACATAATTTGTTCTCGAAAAGCAATAGCGTGACAATCGACGTGCGCAGCGACACCAAAAGGATCCTAAACAGATTTAATCCATTCATTACGGATATTAATCCGCGGATTATTTCAAAGTGACAACCTTGCAAGGGAAATCTTTTTTTCTAAACAATTGTCAAGTCGTGTAAGTCTTGGATTTATGGTAATTAAAGCAATTCCGCCGTCAGCCTCTCGCGAGATCGGCTGCACAACGCTTAGCAGACTGTACGGCCTGCAGGCTGCGCGCGCGCGCATACATACACACACGCTCGCATTGTGATTACATTGATTAGTAAGAACCGCCATGAAATGGTACCCATACACTTATGCATACACGCGGACCGAACAATACTGCGGGGTCGCCTATTGTCCGGCAGAGGATGTTGATATAATCAGAAGCACGATCGCTTATTTCATGGATCTGACGCATACGCACGAACGGTCGCCAACATTTATACAGTGATCTCCGCGGATTCGCGAGATCTCTGAAATCCTCTTATCACGGTATCGGCTCGTATCGCCTCTCATATCGGCGATTTCATCGAGATTCCGGGCGCTTATTCCACAGAACAGCAGCGATTATTCCGTTGCGGTCTTATTGTCTTATCGTCGCTTATTGCTAAGCCATCTCTAACAGAGGCGCGTGATTTTTAAGAAATCATCCCGGCCAAGCTAAGCTCCTCGCTCCTCGAGCATCTGGTGGCTGAGGCCACCTCTGATGAATTTCAACCTCGCGGATTGCCACGCGCGTTTCTCCGACCAGCGGCGATGGATATCCCAGTAGCTCTTTTTCCGTTTGCTCGATTTCGGAGCAAAGTAAACTTGCTCGAAACAGTGTTTCTATATTTAAATGACCACTGATCGCCGCGCAGCTTGCCTTCCAATTGCGAGCTTTACTCGCGCTATCGCGGAACGCGGCGCCTCGCGCCGGAATTATTCGGCTACCTCCGCGATGCTTGCCGAATTGTGCGGATCGATCGTTGGTTCGATCGATCGTTAAATTGCCGCTAACACGTGATCGGTCGTAGACATATATTAATAACTTATCTGCCGCTTCGAGAAACGCGGCGACGTCGCCGATCTTTGATACTTTCGAGCTGGAGGCGCGAGATTAATCAGATCGCATTTAGGTCCCTCGTCGTCGCATCAATTTCACGTACCAACAGGCTCGTCGTGCATCTAATGCGATGTTTACAGTACCAGGTACTAAGACACGTAGCTGAAATAGCGCTAATGGAGATACCGCCGAGCCTGAGCCCAACGACGCGCCGGAGTTTTAGTTTACATCGCGAACTCGAAGGATCTCGAGGACGATTTCGAGACATCAACGCTTTCACGATAAAATGAAGCCCTAGCAATCTCGCGGGGAGAATTGGGAAAATCGCGAGAGGGAAAGGTAGGGATCTTCGGATCGTCAACAGACGATCGTTTCTTTAAAACGATCAAAATTAATTCTAATTTTAGGCAAATTTCAAATAATCACGCTTCCTTACAATCGATCGTTCCAAGGACGCTTCTTGATCCCACTGTATGCGTCTTCCTGTGCGCAAATACTTCATCCCGATGAGGATGATCGCAACGGTAGCAGTTGCAAAGGCGTCTTCATGTCGGACGTTACTGTATTTCACGCTTGTACACGCCTTGAGTACTCAGCTCGACATGCAGAACAGAGCTGATCAATGCTACTTGAGAATAATTGATTGAGTCGTTGTAGCGCACAGTCGATGATCAAACGTATCACGCCGTGTTCATTAACGGGACGTGCTTAGTTCGACTTAGCTTCGTCATATTACGTCCCATTTAACGCTCATCCGCGTGAGGTCCAAACTCGCCAGCGATTCTGAATGCACGAGAGAAAAATCGCGACTGTAGGAGAAGAAAAGGGAAAAGAAATCGGTAAATCTGGGGATGCACTTTAATGGTTTGGAAGGGAAATTCTTTCTTTCTTTCTTTTTTTTTTTTGTTAAAGCAAAGGAAGAATGTCCCGAGCCGAGAACGTATGTTATTAGGGAACATACAATTCTACTTTATCTGATCTGAAATTTGTACAACCGCTTTCGAATGTCAGGTCCAGTGATAATACTAATTTTATTTATGCAGTTTCATGCAAAAGCAAAAAATTACATATAAATTGAAATATATATATATATATATATATATATATAATATATATATATATACATATATTATATATATATACATATACATATACATTATGTATATATATATATACATATATTATATATATACATATATATAATATATATATATATATATATATATTTGAATATATATGTATAAATAACACGATCTCTAAATAACAATAATTTTTTATACACACGTACGTGTACATACGTAGCAGTATGGCAATAAAAATAAAGTGTGCCAATTATTTCTGTTCTCGAACAGTTTTTTTGGACTTCAAGCTAGACCTTCGCACTCGATGTCGAGGATTTGTATTCTTCTAGAGAATTTAAAATGGCGGGCAATTATGTATCAGTAAAAAATATCTTCCTTGTTATCATGACTTAAGCCATTCATGTTTAATCCGAAGAGAGAGAGAGAGAGAGAGAGAGAGAGAGAGAGAGAGAGAAACAGAGAAACAGAAAGAGGGAGGGGGGAAGACGGAAACCTTATTCAGCGGTGGGCGTAGGTCACGGTCGTAGCAGCTTTACACTCGGGGAATTAACGCGGAAATAGAGATGAGTTAATTAATGAAGTCATCTTAATTGCGCCCTCGGTCTTTTTTCTACCCCAGCTGGGCCGTATACGCGGCCATATTTCTCTGCTTCGCGTATAGACACACACACACACACACACACACACACACACACAGACATTCGTGCGCGCGCAAAGCGTGTAGGTTGCTCAATTGCCGGTTGCAAAAAGCACGAGACATCAGTTTCGCTTTGTTCGTGGAAAGCGATCGCGGACATCGCGTCGCTTTTTAAGTTACCCTCGTGAATGCAACAATTTACGCGGCTAGCGCGAGACACGATTTGAAGGGAGAGGAGAGAATGCCACGAGAATGCCGCGAGCAATTAACGTGTCGCCGTGTGAATAGCTAAACAATCGGCTTTACGTGAGACCGCGGTTACCATGTCGGTTGAATACGAACGGCGAACTGAGCTCGCCTCGCTAATGCGACATTACAAATTCCCGCTGATCTTTTTCGCAGATCTTTTTTCGAATTAATCTCACGATTTTACAGCCGAAGCTAGAACACAAACACATTCTTGTTCAATCGAAGATTTCGAAAACTCGTAGCGTTAAGCCTCATTGGCAATGTTGGGAAAATGCCAAGCGTGTGCGAAAGGGAAGATGCTTAAGGGTGAAATTATGTTATAGTTTCTCGGTAATCAGATAAGAGAAATACCACGTTATCCCGCATCAAAATCGTTAAATTTCACGGCAGTTATCGCCGTACGAACGCGAAATATTGCCGTAAATCAGATTTCTCGTTTCCATGCGGTTAATGAGCAAGCCGCTCAGTCTGACGTGCGTGAAATCTGTTACATCATCGGTTTCTGTTTGTAAATTGTTCATATAAGTAATATGATTTCGTGAATATGCATACAAATAATGGACCTTTGAAATATCGTTTTCCAAGATCCAATTGGTGTTCTGTCTGTGCAATACTCCCCGCAAATAACTCCACGAAATAGCGAAACGATTCCTTTTCCGAAGAAAGCCATTCGTTTGGAATCTCGAAGGAAACCCAGTCTCTTTCTGTCTCAGAAAATTAATAATTTCGTTTTCCCGAGCGTTTTGCCGAAACAGAGTCTAATCATTTTTCAACAGCGAATCTATGTCGTACTTTCATATTGATGACATTTACTTTTCTTGAAGTGTCACATGCATTATTTCGGATGCGAACGTATCAAGAAAAAGAGATGGAAAATGGAGATGTGAATTTTGACAATTCTTAGACAAAATTTAACTTTACGCAGAACAAGCAGCAAATTATAAATTATTCGCTCAAGTCTATCGTTGAAAGAGCTCGCGATCACGAATTCATTCGTCCATCGCGAACATAAATTTTTCTTCATACATCGTATTCGACTTTTGATTCGAAGACTGTTTATAAACGACGATGAAATGGTAACGTGGTGATAAATCTAAAGTTACCTATTTACATTTTTCTTTCATCTTTAAACATGTTTGAGCACCTGGCGAGCTTCGTTGCGTTAAGCTTTATGGAAGCATATTTGCGAGATACCCCTTGCCATTGTCGTGTAGCAATCCACACGACATTCTGCATCCCTCCGTTAAATCCCGCGCTTTGCTGGTTTATGGCTTGCATTTTACGATGATCCATTTTGTAACGGTCGGTTTGGTTTGATGACGGTTAGCGTTTAAGGACGCTGAGTACGGTGTTTAGGGAGATAGATCGAAAGTATATTTCCGGTCTGGATGGATTCGCTCGGACGCTGCTGCGTCTTCACGAAGTTAATAGCGCGTTCTCCGAAACTCGCTGATATCCAACGCCGCGGGAAAAGACCGGAAGTTAGGAGAGCAAGTTTGTGGAGAACGTGTTTGCAACGTCGCGTTTAGCAGGCCGGCCGTTCGCCAAACGTAAAGTGGGTTACAAGTGTTTGCACGACGATATCTAAACGGCGGGGGATGACTTTCGAAATGGCAGATAGGACGTTTCCGGACGGAGAGCTTGCGGCGATCTTGCAAGATCAGTTTTGATTCTTATGCGCGATCATGACGGACAGGCGCCGAAGCTGCGCTGTGATTCTATTCAAACCTTAAATTCCTCGCTTCTCGTGTTATCTTCAAAACTTTCCTCTCTTTTTCTTTTTTTATTAACTCACAGATTCGCGTCCGGCATTCGCGAAACGTCCTATCGATGATTCCTGGATCGCGCGTTATGGAAATACGGATTCTTGAGAACCCGCGCATTTTGAGAACGCGCGGATCGTTCATCACAAGTTTATCTCATCAGAATTTTTCAAGAGAGAGAAGAGAGAGTTGATACATTATTACAATATATTTGAGATGGAATAATGTGAAAGGTATCAAGTAAAATATCCATTTCGGACAAAACGAGGAGCGGGAAAAGCGGGAGGCATCTGACTGATCTGCAATGCAAATGTATGTAAAATACGCGCGTGAAATTGCACGGCATCGCGGAGGGTTGCAATCTTGCGGTATCAGTTCCGAAAAAGGTCTCCTTTTTATTTTCGTCCGGCTGGTCGTCGTAGCCGAGTTCCGCGCTACTGTTCCTAGCAGCTCCTTCCGGTCGCGTTCAATCAGCATAAATCAGTTATAAACATAACCGGGGTTAACGCACTTGTATCACGCACACGTACACGCGTAATGCGCACGCGCGTAATGCGTATACGTGTGCCGACCGTCATGGCGTGTTCTGGAACGCACGTGCGTATACGCATCGTTGAGCGAACCGACAGCTTTCCCGGTCATGAGTAGCCACATTTAACCTTGCCCGATTGGACTAAATCGGACCGATTAAATCTTATCGTAATAATGCCGCCGTTGCCATCCTAACAGGAGCCTCTTTTCGACATTGCCCGCTGCTCGTCGTCACAAAAGCGGCGCGATTCTTTCGGCACAATTATCTCGTTGCCGAATGAGGAAGCGGCTTACCGGTCGTTTACCAGCGCGTTCGCGCCAAATTGCAGCTTCAATTTCTCGAGATCCCGTTCGAGAAATGAGACAATCATCATCGAGACGAACGAGCGCTTCGCCGAGTGCCGAAATCGAGTGCCCTCTCCGAGTTATGATGTAAGCGAAGGAACATTTCATTCAAAATTCAATCGTGTTGATTATTAGCATTTATATCGAACGTATCAGGAGTTACTAGTTCTAGATTGGACTAGAATCGTGAGGGAAAAGTCACACGGCAGCTCGCCGCCGCGTTTGTACTTCCGTACTTGCCAATGACCGGTCATCGGCGCGAATTAACATCAAGTTAACGAATTTTTTAGATTATTCTGTTATTACAGTTCTAGGGAAAGCTTTCAGTGGAATTTTTAAATGATTATCTAACAGTCAACTTCTCTCTGTTCGAACCAAGTCACGTCTTATCTCACTCAGCATTCAAGAAAAAACAAAAAGATGTTAAACAGATAACCGACATTGACGAAATCAATGTAAAAAGTATATTTTATCAGTATTTATCTAATTTCATCAATCTTTGCCAACGATTTTCTTTTTAAACTCACGTTGCGTATACCGAATTATCACCTTTTCTGCTGCAACCGGTTGATTGATCAATCGGCTGATCGCAGCGATAGACCGCATCAATCTCCAATTAATAAAATATTTCCGTCGTTTCCGTGCTTGACACTGCGATGACCGTGGCCTAGTGGAATCGAGCGCGCACACCTTCGACCTCAAACGTCGATCTGTTCGAAGTGCCGCCTAGAGTGCAAGTGTATACACGTATATACGCGATATTCCTTATGTATGGCTCGGTATGTGCCTATTTACATATGTAGATACATTCGCGTACATAAGAAGCCAATATACATATAGCCGATACCTATGCAAGCGCATACGAATACCCTAGAGATTACCTAGCTAGCAACGAAGGCGATTCTCGACAGCTGAGGAGTGAGCTACCAGGGAATCAGAGATAAAATGTAATTCCGGCACATCTGGTTCTGTTATCGGCGAATTGCAGCGAAAATTCTTCCGATTGCGAGAACAATCGATTCAGTCGGTTTTGTTTCTGTCACAAAGCAGGAAGAAGAAAATTCCATCACGTCACGGCCGATGATCGTGCGAGCGTTGCGAAGACGAAGCAACGTAAGATCGGATCGAAATATACGAAATATACGAAACGAAACGGTGGATAAATAATAAGATGCTACTCGCGATTCAGAGCCAAACGCGGAGATTTCATTTCTTCGAATGGCCCTGTTTCTCTTTGATCAGCGCGCTTGTTATTTATCGCGCCGTTTCTGCCGCTTACGGTTCAGTCTCGGCGGAATGAATTCGCGTCGGGATTGTCGATTCGATTAGCTCGCGAGAAGCACGCACACGCGTGCAGCTCACGCTTGATCTCGAGCGCGCTCTCTTCGAGATCGTCGTAAGCCGCTCTCGTCACCGTGCGATTTCCCTCCCGCCGATCGTTCGCCGAACGAGAAAATCTGCGCAATTCCTTAACGCGTAGAACGCGTGTCGGTACGCGCGCGAGCGCCGTATGTACGCGCCAATCCGCGCATTAAATTCCAGATTCAGGAGAGAAGCAGGCTCTGAGTCAGCCGCATCGATCGGGCAGGTTTGCGGATTGACTCGATCGAACCGCATTAAGTACCACGAGTCAATACACGATATAAGCTGCCTCGGTGCGTTGCAATCCGCGACTAGCCGCGAGGTTTGCGTTAGATGATGATTAAGTGTCGCGGATCGGCACGTGCGATTCCAGTTTCATGCCGAGATGCATCTCAATGAATCCGGATGTCAGATATGTAGACGACTCGTCGTAGGCGCGATCGCGAGGATCGCTTGAAATGAATAGCTGTATCGGAAACTGCGTATCCGCCGAATCTTATTTGTCGAGCCTGCCTCGTGTCACGTCTTCATAATCCGCATTCGGATTAACATATTCGGAGTTGCGAGTGTCGGATATGATTATCCGGAAGCCGATCATCAATCGGGAACATCGATCGAGCATAGGGGATTCAAAGGTAGATGACGAATAGAGGACTCGTAGAGTATGCGCGTGAAACGTGAAGACTCCGATTACTCGTTCGTTGCGGATCTTTGTTCACTGGTATAATTCAATTAATACTGATACATTGCTTGCGTAATTATCGTCAATTTTCACACGACTTGGATCTATTCCAATTCTCACAGTAACTTGACACTGATAACAGGAAAAGAGAGAAGAAGCTTGTTTTGCGACAATCGTCCTTCGTTTCGAATATTCTATTTACCGAAGCATAATTTATATGATTGTTATAACTTTACTGGCGCGAATGTTCAAGATGTTAGCAGAATTCGCAAAATATGTGATTAATTGGACAGTTTAACAGCTCAATGTGGAATATTCGCAAATAAATACGCCAAGTTTTTGCAGCTTTATTATCCACGACCGCAAAGTCCAACGCGTAAGATAGAATGACGAATGTACCAATTATACATCGCGAGTTTCGATCTAATCGTAAGAGAGAACGATCCCAATGCTATTTTCGATCACTCCGCGATTCGCATCGGAACAGGATACACGTGAGATTAGCTGAACAGCGTTCTCGTTCCGCCTCGAATGCCTTTGAGCGTATGATATATTTTAAGGCACGTGACGCACATGTTTTGAAAGGCCGCGTTAAACAGCGTTGTAAAATAAGATCCACTCGAGGTACCCGAGCACTCGACGAACGCTATCGTTAATAGTTTCCGAATTATGGCACACTGCGGAGTGATATCTATATGGTCCCTGGGCTGCGTAGCTCTCGAAATGGATACAGCTTGCCTTCGCCGAGATCACTGAAATTTGCAGACAGTAAGAAGCTGGATTACTCGTCAGCTGTACGCTTCGGTATGAAAGCGTATATAAAAAAGTTACTCGGTACGAGAAGTCTCGAAAGTCTCCATAAATCTAAAGAAGCCCAGACGAGGAACGCTGCATATCGGGGCAATATTTTCAGCAACAAGAAAGGCAATAACAATCTTGATATTAATCGCCGAGCTGCGTCGTTTTTCTTCTTCCTCTTCTTCATCTTCTTATAGAACCATCTCGTATTCCATCCGGTGTACCTGTCCTTCCATGATATCGATGTCCAACTTTCGCACTCGCAAAGTTTTGGAGCCCGTCCAGGTGGCCAGGGGATATTTAGTCTTTCACTTTTTGCCAGCCAGTTATCATCCATCCTGTATACATGATCTCTCCGTCTCCTGATACTGGACCGTCTTATGACATCTTGCATCTCGCAAATGTGTTGCGGATGTCTCCGTTGCGAATCCCATGGCAGAGTGTCGCCAGTGATGCATCTTAAAGTCCTGACTTCCGTTGTTCTCAGTAGACGTTCGGTGATGATTGTTTCCGCTCTTGTTTCAATGCCACAAGTCATTACAGGGTCTGTACGTAGATTCTACATATCTTCATCTTATTCTTTAAGTTGCATTGTTGTGTTGTTGTTATCATTATTACATGGAGGAACCAAAAAGAATGGACTCGGTTCTCCGCTGCGAGCGTTCATCCCGGAATTGCTATAAAAGCGCGAGACATCGAGCGTGTCTGACGAGAGAGGATCTTTATGTAATGTCCTGGCCGGCGATCGGTATTACATAAAGCAAGCGCACGCCGCCGTTATTACTGTTGCGCGCGAATTTGTTAACACATTGTCGCCTAATGTCATACTTGTCTACTTGTCGTCTGTTCTCTCGCGCTGTCGTCAACGCGTCATGTAATACGTTCCCAGAATGCAAGGAGACAATTAATATCCGCCTCAAGGCTACTTCACACGAGGAGAGGCGACCGAAACACGGAAAGATATGCGCTTGATTGATAATTATGCCAAGCCATTTCCTCAAGACAGCTGACGACAGTTTCGATCGGAATATTATTAATCGCTCGAGAGCCTCTTCTTCGACACGATTACGAGATTTTGGTCCTGTCACCAATTCCGTACATCTCCTTCTTCACCTTTTTCTTCTTCTTCTTCTTCTTTTTCTTATAGAACCATCTGTATTTTTATCTGTATTTGTATCTGTTCTTCTGTGATGTTGACGTATGCGTGTATATACGTTGACGTATGTCGTAAATAAAATCGACTCGGCTAATCGCGATGTCTGCAGTTCACGATGATCGATGATGATGATACAGCTGTTAACGTCTTCGACGAGCTTCCGACGTGTACTAAATTAACAAGTGACAGTCGTTGACAGATATTTCGTTACTCTATTAATTATTCGATTATCTTATCGATTATTAATTATCATAATTATCTCTTGGTAATCGTATCGATGATAATCGAGATATCTTATCGTAGCATTAGCAGTGTTGGTCTTCTAACGCGATCGCTAATAATCGACAATTGTTAATTACATGAGAAACCATGCCTTTGATAACTTTTAAATGTTATTTAAGTCAAGATAAAATTTCGGCAACTCGAATGGAGACAAGATCTTGTTAGTTGAGGAATTCGCGAGAATAACGACGCGAAAGTAGAAAAACTATCCATTCCGAGCATGGTCTCGTCATCCTTTCTCGGTTCCCCTCATCATTCTCCCTTATTGGCACACGACGAAGACGAAAGTTTCTCTTCAAGCTTGCAAACGATACCTTTTACATAATTGAGGGCAGGTAACTCTCCTGCCGACAGTTTTCCGACCCTCATCCTCCCGCCCTCGTATATCTTTCACTGTGCCGCTAATGTCTAATGGAAATTGCCCAGAGATTTCTGGAGCAAGGGCATCGTGACCCACAAGGGCGCGGATCATTTCGTTGCCTGAGGAGCGTAATCTCGAGGCGTTTCAAGTTTACGTGTCATTAAAATTGGATGAGGATCGGCGGATCAGTTTACTTAATTGCCACATCTCTGTCTCATCAATCGCTCGCTTAAGGTTCATTAATAGGATACGACATACGCGAATTGATAGGACCGATCGCTGATTTTCTCTCCCGCGATGCCATCGCAAACATTCTGTTACGAGTTTGCAGCTAACGAGAGGAGAAGTCTTAATAACCCGCGTTAAACGTTTATCTTAAACAGAAGAATCTCCAAATCCGTGAATTCGCGCAGCGAATCAACTCGATTCAGATAACGAGATGTTAGATCGACTTGCGTTAATTATCACCAGTCTACTTCAGTCTTCTTGGCGGGTAACATGAATCGAATGGAAGAAGTCTCGCGATCTCGAGGAGCGATTACAAGCATCTTGTGCATTCCAGATGAAGCAAAGATATCTCCGGGATTGATCGGCGCTCGCCGAGGCGCGAGATTTTTGACGGATGCTGCGTCATCGCTGCGAAAAAGTGCCACCTCATCGCAATCACAGTGCGATGACATCTCGCGAGCGCGAATAACGCTGCGCTCTCTCTCTCTCTCTCTCTCTCTCTCTCTCTCTCTCTCTCTCCCGTCCAGTTCTAAACGGAGCGCGGACGCGAGCGCGGACACGATCGGAAACCAGCTGGTCGGTTGAAAATTGCAGAGGCCTTGTTCGGGCCTGCCCTATCATTAGGTAGTTTGCAAATTTAAACAATGGTTTCCTACTACTGCTAACGCGGACCACCATCGTGCCGGGCGCACGGTTACGGTCGATCCATTACGTAACCGGTCGAGAGAAATCACGTGATGACCCTGATTGGGAGCGAAGCCGGCGGGCAAGGAGGCAGCCGGTGATCGGTTATGAAAATCGAGAAGCGCGAATCGATTGCGCTTCGATCGCGATACGATTGCATCGCGAAAAAACCGCGGGCGTGACCGTCAACGCGGAAGATCGCGGCGATAGTCTTATCACGCGAACGTGATCTTTGTATTTGAAATAAAAACATGATCGTTCTGACCATTCGTCATAGAGCGATTGCAGCATTCGTTCTTAAATACCACGCCTGCTAATCTATCCCGTCTCTTTGCTTCTGCGGCCTTCGACGGGCTTTTCATGAAAGATTCGTGGAGGAATGCGTACATACACGTCGAACTTACGATACGATGTATGAAATTTCAAGTGGAACGATCTTGGCCCCTTTGATTTGAATCATCATTGACATGCGAAAAATGTACAATCCTGCAGCGATCGCGTCTCTCTCTTTCTCTCTCTCTCTCTTTCTCTTTTTTATCGGGCTTTTTATTCCTAAAAAGCGATGATTCGGAAAGACATTTCCGGAGAGACGCATTACGTGCAACGTCAGTCTTGTTTTAAATGAAAATAAGAGATTTTTAGGATACTTAGCAACAATTTCTTGTATTCTGCGTAATGTGTCGTCATGCTGACATACTTTCGCTTCGTTTAAAAAGATTTGTATTTCCTATCAGCTTGGCGAATGTTTGCCGAACTGCTTCGTGGACGATTTTTTTCAAAAGCAAAGCCGTTTTGAGTCTTAGACTCAAGCTCGGTATCAGATTTCAAATGTCAATACGCGGAGGATTACGATTCGCGCAATTTTATCATTTCTTTTACGGCCGTTTCTTTTTTCCTTCCTTTTCTTTTCTTTTCTTTTCCTTGTTTTTTCTCCCCTACAGAGTATACAATTTAACTTTAGCAGTGTTTTTACGATCTCAATTAGCGCGATTAATTGTCAAGGTAAGCCGTGACGCGGATAGTAGGTCATTACGGGAGATTTTTGTATTCACCTGACGGAAACGATCTTGTTAATCGGATGAATGAGGCACGTGCCACGGCGTTGGAAGTCGTAATTGCATAATAAAAGGACGCCGTTCCATTTAACATCCCGTATAATTAATCGAGGAATAAAACATCGCGACTCGTGACCGACGAAGCAACGGCATAGCGACACTTTCAGTTTACTGCAGGGCTAACGTTAGCCGCACAAGTGCGCTTGAAATGGGAAATCCAGAGTAATCTTAATTTCATTATTTAGCGCTCTATATATGCCCTTATCTCGACTTATTTGCTCGTGGGCTATGGCACGCATTTGACTATTTACCTTCTTTATCGTCTTCGAAAGGAGATTTGTGCGTATACATTCTGTATTTTCTGTATATGATCTTAAGAGACAGTTTCCTTGTTATGTTCAACGAATTATCGCGTGCGCACAAAAATCGTTTGAAAAATCGTTTGCGATGCAGTAGCAAGTAATGTTAATAAAAAATATACGATGAACAGCGAGAAATTTTGCAAGTTGAAGCAGTGATTAAAGTTTCAAGTAAACAAGCCCGTTAAACGAAGATGATTTTAATTATTGTTACGATTAAAACTAGCCGAGAAATTAAGAAGAAGAGAAGATAAGTCGTGAGACCGACAGAGAAGAACTTTTGATTTTTGTGCACAATCTTAGCGAACGGATCCTCGGAGCAGCGTGAAAGCTCCTTCGTTCTCGCGTGTCCTGCATAATCGATTGTTCCTGACGGCGTCTTAATTGCATTCGAGTACGTACCGCAATCGAGAGAAGTTCGGCTGTAATGACAGCGGGCGCCTTCAACGGGCAATGACGACAAATCCGAGTTCGAGTGGATGGACATTCTAATTAAATCCGCTTCCGGAGAAAATCGTGTCGCGAGGAGTCGACTCGCGGCGCTCATTAACGCTCAATCGGGGATCAATGGAATTGATGCGAGGGTCGCGCGACTCGCCGCCGAAATTAATTGATGTCCTCCCTCCGTGGAATGAATTAATTGCCAGCCTTTTTGCGAGACGCGACGTTCTCGCGAATAGACGGAAATAAACGACCAAGCAAGCAGAGCCGCTCGCGTTGAATTGCACAACGTTCGCTGATCCAGGGTCGGGGATGACAGAATAGCCACGAGACGTCTTAATTGACCCGAGGGAATGCGTGAATATGAACCACGCGCTTACGTACGATATATGCAATCGGCATATGTATGTACATATGCATCGCCCCGTCTTCGTGAGAAATGCTATACAGCACTAATGACGCCATTTGCGCCGTGGACCAATGATTCTGAGCGAATGAAAGCGTCCGTGCGAACGATGCGTTTGCTTTTCCGCCGAGCGGAAATCGCCGGAGAATGCGGCGAGATCGAAACAACTCCACTTCGACGTCGAGTCCTTATCTCCTATGAAGATGCCGCGTTTCCACAAAATGATGCGATAATATTAGCAAGCTATAAAGCTGATGCAAGAGGCGGGTTTACCGCCCGATATGTTAATTACTCACGTATCTCGTATGGAATTGTTATGTTATTATGTTATCGATTTTGGTAACTATTTGCGTCAAATGAAGTGGCATTATAGCGAAGGTACGTGTATATATATAGATCCTCGCGATTATAATAAAATTCGGATATTATGTTGTGTTCATGTGGGAGTAAACAGTTTTTCGCGCACAGAAATGCGCGCTTAATCAAGTGCCGTTTCCAGCAATGAAGATTGCACTTGCCGGAGGATTTGATGCAATTGACGAAACTCTTGAGATTCTTCCGCAAATCACACTCGCGCGTATTATGCAAGTATTATGCGAGACTGTTGGCTCGTGAAATTCATCAGCGTACCGGGATAGAAAATCCCGATAAACGATGCGAGATAATTAAAAGCGAGTAATAAAATTATCGTACGATACGATTCGCGGCACGCGAAGCGGATGCGATATTCGAAGCGGAACCTCTGCTCCTACCTTTCCACGCGCTTAATCGAATGTATTATTGCTCGGCATTCGCATTCGAGAAAGACTAACAGTGATAAGAACAAAAAGCCGCAAGAGAAAAACAATTACAGATAAGACCGAATAAATAAACGGTTAAATTATGCTGGTTATGCATGAAGTCATCGTTTTGAAAGCTTCTTCAATCCTCATCTCATCCATCATCACAATTTGCTATGAATTACGCTTAATATTGAAGATATTGGAAAAACGGGAGGAAATTTCCTCGTTTTTCTAATCGATTCTTCAATCGTCACTTGATACAGCAACCTCCTCGCATACAGCTATGAGTGACGAAATAATAAGGAACTTCTCAACTAACGTTAAACACGAAAACAGCGGATTCGTCATTCGGGAGTTTGCGCGTCGATTTACGCGAATACCGAGTGACGTTACGTTTATTGCGCAACATTTAATCACACGCTTCTAGTCGGGAAGACGGATCGCACCGGCCTGCATTCATCATTGACATTAAATGAAGTTATTTTATCGAAGGGACACGGCAACCGGTTGCATTCTTCCGTTTTTTCCATACAGTCCGCGGTATTATACGGCATTCCGTGAATGTGGCGAATCGAGCGGCTGTAACAATAATTCGCGAAACCGACAACGCTCATGATTGTTTGCGGAAAGTTCCGTTTCCCGAGAATTTATGCGCCTCGCTCGTACGAACGATCGCGTTCGTATTTTTACAAGTGCAATGGACGTAATAGAGATTGCTCCCCCGTCCCGGGGGAAGGAGATGGGTGGGGGGGGGGGTAGACGACGACGAAGTTGTTGTATTTTACTTTTACGAGGATCTTAACAAGCAGGGCGTTACGTATGCGAAGAACATTTTACTGTCGGGCGTTTAGGGTCCATATATACCGAACGAGCACGCAGAAATCCGTCCAAGACTTGCGAATCACTCGCCAACGCGTCATGTTGTTGATCGTTTCTCGGCTCGGTTTTCATTACGCGGGACGCGTAAGTAATTTTTGCAGGGAGCTCCTGGCTATTCTGCTCATTTCGCTGCGATACTTTGATCATTCTACGAAAGGCTGCTGGGAGATCGAAGTTGAGATTCTCGGCTTAATCTCGCGAGAGAATTCAGATTTCTGAAGAATTCGAGCGTCAAGCACAGTTAGTTATCGCGCTCTTTGAGTAATCTCAAATACTCGCTAATTGTTTATTCGATTAACGATTGGATATATACGTTCTAGATTCCGCGATATGCTCGATAAAATACCGAGGACAACGCATCGATCGTTATTGTTTGATAGACCGGCGAGTCCAGAGAGAATTACTGATCGGCATGCATGCATATTCAATTGAGCGCAATGCGATATTATTCCTTGTTATTTCGATGAGACTAAGTTCATATTCAATCGCCCGATAATAACCTGATATATGTTTATGATGGCTTAATAAATTCCGAAATAACCAGTCGATTACGTTTCCTTCAAAACGAAGAGTGTATTTAATAAAATTGCGGTATTTTTATAACATTTATGTTATAAAGTATTTTATGTTATTCCAAATAGATAGTCGCAAGAGGTTACCTTTAATTTACCTTTAATTTATCTTTAATGTATTAATAACATGTCACGCATACACGTTATACACGTTTTACGTAAACCTCTGAAATATCTCTCTTGAAGGACGTTATAAAGAGAAACTTCTCTTTGTAACAATTTCAACAAGTCGTCCATCATTTTCAGGCATATCGAAAGTGCATGCGAATGCCGTTTCTCAAACAAGAATCATCAGGCTCTCGAGTATAGTCAACTATAAGGATACGTGATCGAGCATCGTCATGGCAACACGTCGTCTCAGTGACACTGTAGCCTCCGGTTTAATCGGATGATTATTCTGCGATCACTCTTACTGTTGATGCTGCTGGACCAGGCGACAATATACATATATAATGGCGTATGGTTGTAACCGGCTCAAGCCGGACCGGCTGTCTTCCTTCCCAGACCTCCTCTTTGTCTTTTCGCGTACCGCTTACAGGCTGCTTTTTACTTCTCCAATTTTCAGAACTGCATCACTGGCAAACCGTTCTCGTTGAGCCTTAATCTCTTGGACGCCGAATAATCCACTGTTTCGCGAATACGCGCGAGCGAGATGCGAGTTGCTGGATCTCGTGTTTCCGCTTGAAAAAAAGTTTTCTCCTGCTCTCTCAGTTCAATCGACACGCGATAGCTCGGGGCTGTCCGTCGAAGCGGACGTTAAGTAACAGTTTCCTCTTTCCTGGAGCCTGTCGGAGATTCACAGAAACGCTGAAATGGTTGTCTTGCCGTCTGCATCATAGCGCAATCGTTTACGTAGATGGGCATCTTGCGGTTAATGCAAATCACAGAAGACTCTTGCGATTATCCGCCTTTAGAAGTTTAGTTTTACCTTCCAGCGTCACCGTCTTGTTTCGCTCGCGGATTGCCTAATTACTGCGCTAGCACGAGTGTCTAACTCATCATCGATGCGCTACGGGCTACGAGTTTTGAATGACGAGGACAACCGAGGCTTCGCGGTTTAATGATGGCCGATTCGGCGATAGCCAATTCGCCTTGTGTATAAATAATGTACACGCCGACACGCGCGTACGGCCTTACCGCGATCCGAATACAGTTCTACGCACTGCCGTTTGAATACGTAATTTTACAGCATCTTCGATACGCGTACGAATACTTTGTCGCGTACAAATCGCTCGCACACGAATGCGATTGCTTATCTGCCGCTAATTTCTCACGTGAGCGCACGCAAATGCAATTTGTGCTGGTAATAAGATAATACTAGTTTTCATGGTTTTTGCTAACGATCGGTCACGAGTATCTGATTCAGGGGATTCATAAAACATTTAATGAACTAGATTGATGTCAGTAGCGGAGTGTTAATGGATTAATTAAAACTCCGATACGCATCAGCATCGGACGCATCCTTTTTACGTCTTGGTTGACTTGGTAGAATTCTCGCGAGGATGGTAAAACGAAATTTCTGTCGATCGCTCGCGATCAATGCCACATCCTGTTTCATTTCAACTCGGCATCTCGGATCACCTTGTCCTTCTGAAGATCCTTCCGATAGTTCTTTTACGTCAACGAGTAACGTCAACGCGCGATCGCGCGCAGCGAAATTTATAGTGACGACTTAAAATGCTGCTCTTGTATCAATTATAAATGATTGTCTACACGTCGTGCCTCAATGTTGTGGAATAAAAGATACCGTATCACTTCGTTGTAGATTCGATTGACAAATCAGTTGGCCAATAGCCAACTCGTGTTCGATCATTGTGCCTCGCCGCGACTTTTCCTCGTTAACGCCGAGATCGCTTCTTCGGAATGTGGTTTTAATCGCTCATTAATCTCGGAGAGCCGGTCTTGATGAAACTTAGACTAGACGTAGATTAGAATGCTAGATTCGGCATCGCCAGCTAACGCGATATTAACCAACGGTATTCGTTTAAGTATCGTTTGCTTAAATATCACGTTCCGCAGACCAGTCTATTACTTTTCTCTGACGAAAGCAGGCGAGAAAGTAGCGCACTTAAAATACATTGCACAGAGTCGGACTGCACATTACGAGACGTTACGTTCTTTTCGCGAGATATCAAGGGAATGATTCCTCTTCTGGAGAACGTCGCCATTAATGCATTTTATAATACTTTGGAGCACGAGGCCGGGAATAGCTCGAGCCTCGCTGTATTTTCGCTTCCTTGTTGAAATCCGCTGCTTAACTCCGCTCTGCCGGAGATGGCCAATTTGTCCGCTGATGGCTTCAAACATTTGTGCATAATTGCCGCTTAAGTACATCTCTTTCTACAGAATTCTTATGATAATGATAGAATGGGTGGATACATGTTGATTGCTAAAATTCCGTCTCCTTCGGGACGCGAAATGTTGGATTTAATGCTCAAAAATCGCGCAAACAATCGATATTGTCTGCTGATGAGAGCAAAATGCACATGCTTCTGCATTTTCCTGTTGAAAAAAAATGGAAGGAGCATCAGATGCCACGCTCGTGCGCGATAAATCATTTGATTCGAGAGTCTTAAGTTTGCATACCTTAACGTTATCGTCGATAAATCGACCGTGAGAAGTCATTTGCGGTTTTTTTTCTTCTTCTTTTTTTTTTTTTAAACACAACTTAACACAACGCGAGGAAAAAAAGGACGTGCAATCCCGTCTACGGCCGAGCGCCGTGGTTTACGACATTTTTACGACGTCTCGCTCTCCCTCGTACTTGCAGGAACTCCCGTCCTTTCAGGAAAGAAAAGGAGAGAGAGAGAGAGAGAGAGAGACTATGTGTGTGTGTATCCTCCTGACCGAGTCTCGAGTTATATTTAATACGGCAATTCCGACCAACACGCCAACGGAGACGCTATGTTTCACAAAAGAAACAATTCCATATTTTGTTTTCCGCGGGACGTCCGCGACGATTCTTTCCCGCGGCATCTTCGCGGCCAGCGAAATGCGATTCGTTTCATGTGTAACATGTGTAACAATATTTTTGTCTAATTTCTTATGAAAATACCTCCGACAGAGACACTGCGAGTCCGCGCGGTATTATCATGGCCATCACGTATCGCGCGAGGCGAGCGCTCAATGAATCACAAATTCCTAAAACGTACGCGACACGAAGGACAGCGATTTGACGGCCATGTATTTAATAAGAAGCAAATGAGGTTGCGACGCATTTTGTCGAATATTATGCGGATCAGCTCCAGTTATCGAATGGCAAAACCTCTCGACAACGAAACAGAACGCGTGCTAAAATCGCACCGCATCGAGCGATTTCATTTGAACGTAACTCGATTATCTTTTCCTCGTCATGTCTTGCGCTGTTTAACGCTGCTGCTTCGTAAAAGTTCGCCAGCGGATTTCGTCTCTCGTCCGGCACGATACGTCAGGCATTAATTCCGAAAAGTTCGCTCGACTGTTGGGAAACGCTCGCATCGATGGTGTATCAAGGGACCAAGGGTTAATTCAGGATGGATCTCCATTAACGCGATCTTGCCAGAGAGACATGTACATGTCTGGGATGTTTGGGATAATGAATTGCTCACGAAACCGACGTTACGATCGGCGCGTTATTGGACATTTCGGCTTATTTTTCTGCTTTAAAGATCAAAGTGCATGTTTCATTCGAGCACGTGCCGGCCTTATACGCGCCCTTAATTGCGCATCTGTATTAATGTCTCTTATGTTCACGTAAACCAGTTTCACGGAGTGGGCAGAAATTATTTAATAAAAAAATCTTCAAAGTGGAAAACTTTTATCTCGAGATAACGCAGGAAGTAACGTAGGAAAGTGTAAATTTCTCGTGTAAATTTGATTAATAAATTAGTAAATAAAAACGATGACAATACATATCGATATTAGGAGTCATAACTTGATGATATTTAATTCGGGCAGCGTATCAATTTTGTTGTGCTCCCGAACTTTTACACTCGATTGATTAATTCGTAAAAATATCAAATATCAAATATAAAATATCAAAAAAATATCAAAAATGCCAGCCGTAATCACGTTCTGCGTATTTCCCATTAAAGCCATTACACTTATTCGTCATCGAATTGATATTCTCAACAAAATTGTTATTATTGTTTTTATTTAGTAATTAAATTGTTACTGTTATTATCGCTCTCGCGATAATGAAAATAATATAATAATGTATCGCGCACGATGGAACCATTAATATATTCGGATGCACATGCAGAGCAGATTCGAATAAAAACAAAACACGCGGATCGCGCAAGAAACTCGCGCACGTCAATCCGACTTGTCTGGTAATACATTAACAACAACGAGCAGGAAATAAAGTGCCGCCGATAATCGCTCGCATAATTTGGCAGTTGCACCCTAACGCGCAACGCTAACGACCGTCATCTATTACGGCCGTTCCGCCGAAGAAATTCCGCGCGGAAAATATCGCTAACGGGGGGCGCGAATTAGTTTCAATGCCCACGAGACTCCCTCGGCTTCGCGGAATCTCATGAAGAATCCTAGGATCCGATGTCCTCCGCGCTGCCGGTAATTAGCCAAGACGGACGGAAGTGCCGGGCAATTTCAGCCAATTGAAACGGCAAACGCTGTCGCGGATACGACGTCTCGCGCGTTATGGAATGGCGCGTTTGTGCACTTAATATCGGTCATTTGATAGCGAGGCAGCGGCTTGCGCGTTTTCAACCGCGCGGATTCGTTTCGTTAATCTCGCTCGACATCAACGAGAGAGCCGCCAGTCTCGGGAATGAAGATCGCCCGCGCGTCCGTTACGGACGCTCGAAAATTCATTTCGATTCCTCCATCCAAAGCGCATCGTCGACGGCTGTTGCTGGCGTCGAGCAGTACCGGCATACCCAAGTAATTAAGCGCGTGGAAACCCAGAAGAGGTATTCGTTCTTAGATATCTCCATCCAAAGAGAAGGAACATCCTGGAGCATCGCGCCTCGACGCGATCGAGGAGGAATTTTCCGAACGTATCTCTAACGTTGCGTTACGCTACACGAAGCGGAATCGCAATCGCGATTTCTCTCCGCATCACTGAACGCGGACTAATTCCGCGAGCGTTGAGAATGCATGTCTATCATGCCGTGTTATCACGCAAATGCGCGAGTTTGCGCGCTTATCGTCACTTGAATCGGATCTCTCGGCTTGGCAGACCGGTCGTCTTGGATCATCCGCGTCGAGCTGATGGCCCCGGACTTTAGGGGCGGATTGTGACCCGCCATCGATAAGGAACTTTGCCGGAAGCGAGGCCTCTTCCTGCGGCCGTAAAGATCCGCTGTCCCATCGTCGCGCCTATCTACGTGCACGCGGCTAGATCCATGATACTTGCGGAACCATTGAGTATTCCGCACGACCTGCATCGATCGAAGCGACCTGTGTGGATGTTCCAGGTCAAACGCGTCCTTTTGTGATCCCGAAGCCTATCTTGCTCTGCCTGCTCGCGCAAGACGTACACTACTCGCGAAAGCCCGCGCGTGAACGGATCCGGATACGGCGGACATTTTACTGCGGCATGAAAATGCTAGCTCACATGGCAGTCCCGAAAAGTTTCGGGTTACGGCTACAGCGGCCCGTTCATTCGCGCCCTTTTGCCCCCTCGCTCCTGGAGACTCCTTATCATTTTCACCGCGCACGATCTCCCGCAGCATCCGTTTCACGTGTTCCATACGATAATTCGTATTACGGATTTCGTATTATGATGCTGTTACGCGTACAATTGTATTTGAGATAATGAGATGAAATTAAAATAGGGACCGATGGTGCTATAGAAATGAATAACATAATGGAGAAATGATCTTTTCGATTGATCTAAGAATAAAGGTATAGGGAAGAGCTTTCCTTGGTCGGTCGTGTCTTTCCTCAGAAAATGTGTAACATAAGATTTAAACGATATTCCGTTCCCCGATAAGGGCTGCGGGAACAAGATCCCTTGACGAGTCATGAAACGTTCGCTTTTCTAATAGATAATACTCCGCGATCGCGGAGTGACTTATGAAAATAGATAGATATCGGAAAATAGATTCCGCATTGTATATTCCTATGAAAAAAATAAATCTCATTGTACGATCGTTTTGATTATCATTCTAAAGTTTTATCTTATTAAAGTCCAGACAGTTGAAAAAAACAGTAATAATATTTCTAATAAAATTATTACAATATTCAAAAAAGAGTGCCGGAAGAAGAGGCTCTCCTCTCTTGTGGAATGCGGCGAATGACTTGATTCATTCGAGCGGCCTTTGTGAAACGGCACGTGGAACCGGTATTTCTTAGGGACGCGCTTTCCAACCGGAACGAGCTCGAGATAGCGCGAAATATTGATGCGGCCTGTTGAATGTTATCAACTGATAGTCGAGAGACTCACCGAAAATTGGAGCAAGGATGGATGACCCAGTGACCCGCGGCTTTTTGCCTGATCCGTTCCTTCATGAGCGCCTTCTTGCTACCGAACAGCTTCATAGCCAGCTTGTTGTCCGTTGGCTGGAACAGGGCCTGAAGCTGATTTTTCAGGAAGCTCTGCTTGACCTCCTGACCCGGAAGGCCCGGGCCCGGCTCCTCCTTCGGGGTCCCATACAGGGAAACGTCGTCCACCCCGAAGTGGACCTTTCCGCTACCCTTGTAATTCATCTCGTTGCCTGCAACAGCACCGCGATCGCGCAGATCAGTGCATCGGCGATCGGTTTCCGGTCCCGCAATTTTTATCGCCGATTATTTACGATGGTATTCGTAAAATCTCGCGCCGTCCGAGTCGAGTCTACGCGCGATAGCAATGGCACGAGACGTACATCGATTGTCCGCAAGTATAACCGCACTTGTAAACTCGATACTGACACGATAACATCGTGTGATACACGATAGACACGTGTGGCTTAAATGTTGTCACGTGGATTATCTTTATAAAGCAGACGAAAATTGCTTTGTGTGAATCTCAGGGGCTTGTAAAATCGGGGCGATGAGTTAGCTTTGTCGCTTGATTCCACTCCGAAAAGCGTTAATTGCTTACTGATAGCTTCGAATGGATCTCAGTGGCGTACAGTTAGACTTTTTACGTTATCATTTCGCGTGTCATTTGCTCGATTCTTTCCTCGATTTCGAGCGTCTCAAAGGCGCGTCTTTCCACGTCTTTGTGGAATTTTGAATTTCAAATAGGCTTGCTCTCTCAGAACCACTCGCATCAGCCGCGTGTCCGGATTACTCGCGGCTAACTTTCTCAATCTTGTAATTATGTAACTTTAATTAATCTCACTATACGTTTAATCCGGCCTTAATCCCGCCATGAAATTACCTCAAAACGAGCAGAGTATATAAATCACTGACGAAGCAATTTACGTGAATTCTACATGCACAGGTATTTTTATTTCAATACGATCCTATAGCTTCGATTTCCGTTCACTTCACTTGTCGAAGACAACGCAACTAAATTACCAAATGTTATCATTCGTCTGCACTCACCCGCTGTGCATGACTTACGAGGGTTCCAAGTGCTGGCGGTAAACTCGTCGCACAATTTTCTCCAGGAGGCGACGCTGTTCAAATTCGCGTCGTTCTGCAACGAAGCGCCATTGCGCTTCAACAACGGTCTCTCCTGCGCCGCAAAAGCGGGTTCTCCTTCGTCGACGTGTACCGCCATGACCAAATGTAAACCAAGCAAAGTATCGCGTTGACCCGGTCGAGAGATGCGCGAGAGACGCCTAACTAACGGAACAAGGACAAGCGCGAGAGGAGACGCGTATCCACTGACCGGTTTCAACCGGATGGCCGACTACATATGCCCGTTTCTTTCTTTTTTTGCATCTCTTGAATATATATTAATCCCCGAATACGCTCCACCGTAATCCCTGCCGATGCACCGAAGCGCGTGTATCAAAGTGACGCTGAGAGATCCGAAATCGCGCGATTTAACGCGCTGGACGCGATTTTCTTCCTTTTTTTCTTTTTTTTTTTTTTTTTTGCCGTAAATCGTAATCGTGGGAAAAGGGAAGAACCGCGATCCGCGGTATGCTCATGCGCATTCGTCGGTATCTCTGTGTTTTTACTTTCGATCGGATAAAATCCGATTGAAAACGCATCCGTCACGCGCGCCGGCATATTTCCGTGCTTACGATATCGTAAAATATCGGAAAACTCGATATCCTTTACGTTTCACGCGCGGCCGCACGTCGATCGTTATTATTGACAGAATTTTATGGCTCATGACGTTGCGTGACTTTTTTTGGATTTTGCGCGTCGCCGCGCTGCCGAATGCCGTTTCGAAAAATCAACGCTCATGGAGATTTGCGTTTATATGTTGCCGCGATAACCATGATCGCATTACATCGCTGCAAAGTGATTGATGTATGCATTATTTTAATGGGCACTTGAATGTGCAATCCATCGGGCACTCGCGTTCGCGATGCATCGAATAGCTGCGTGCCTCGATGTCTGGCTTATCGCCGTGTTTTTCATTTCCGCGCTATACACCGCCGCGTTTGTACGCAACGAATATTGTATCACGCGATACTGGAAAGACGAGTCATTCACGACGGACTACATTCCGATGTGGGAAACAAAGCATTGGATCCGCGCGGCTCTGGAAGACGCCGTTGAGATTTCATGAGACGTATCATTATCGATTGCTGATTTATGTGAGAATCGAACAACGCTTCGAATCATCCCTGAGGCGTGACTTTGATAATCATCTCTTGCGAAATGTATACGCGCATTTACAAAGAATAGATCCCGCGATATAGAGTCTCTCAGATCAGGTCAGAGCTACGATTGCGATCTTGTCGTGTCATCTAATCATCTAGTCTTGCAATCTCTCGCTTCGCAAACACACGTTTCAGGTTTTTCTTTTTTATCGTGTTTTTCTTTCATTGCATAGCGAAGCTGCGAACATTTCGTCAGGTACGTGCCTGCTTTCGATAAACGATACTCATTCACGCTGTATGCGAGTGCACGCACGCGTGTTACACCGATTTGATCAGTGATTAATGAAATTTCTCTGCGAACGCCACAATGTGGCGATCCGGCCGTGAGAAATGGCCTCCAATTTGATTATTAGCGTTTTGATTCGGTCATGCGGTTCAGCGGCTCGTTGCGCGACGTAGCGTCGCGTTAACAAAGATATTCCCAATTGTAAATCATCGATTGAAAATTTAACGCATGATTTCATGGCCAGCAATTTCGCGAGTCGTAATTTCGTCAGGATCTGGCCACGATTACGGGCGCATTCGATATTACGTTAACAATAACGACGACGCAGCGCGCACGGTGTTATCGCGGTATCACCGTCGCATGATTCATTCTCGTTGTTGCTGTGATATCGCTTTACCACGGCATATCGTTACAGCCGTCGTTCTTATTCGTCTCTGCGATACCCATTTGGCCAAGTTTGCCGCCACGAAGAGCTCCGGAGTTGCTCGCCAAAGTTTATAACGCTTCCGCGCCTCCCCGCAAGCCGTCACGTGAAACCGTTTCTGTCGCTTATTCGGATGCAATAATCACTCGAACGCACCACGTATACGTTCGTAAATGCGCGAACAAACGATCACACGTATCTGCGCGTTGTTTATGAGCAACAGCGTAACTTTAATACTTGAGTACTTCCTTCTAGAACCTGTCTGGAATGCAGCATGCTTGCGCAGTCAAGCGCGCTGCGCGAGAGCTATAACTCGCTCTTCCTCGTAATTAATCGAGATGCGTGATTCCAGAGTAATCGCCGTCACTCGCGCTTCTTATACGGAGAGGTGAACAGTCACGGGTCTGCAAGAACAGCCGGCAGATTCCAATCGCGAGCGATCGCGTCCGCGTTTCAATGCATTTCAACTTTCATCGCGGTGCGTATCGTCCCCAGCTCGAGAAAGAGAGGGAGCAACGTACGAGCGATCGATAATTACGACAATCGATAATTACGACGAGTCACTATCGAGTTACGTAATCCGTTCGAAAGAAAAGGGCTACGTCAACGACGCTTACCTGTGTCGCCCAGGAAATCAGTGATGAGCAGAGTCTCGTCGTCTAGTGCAGTGACGAGGCTGTCCGTGCAGGTGTTGGTGTTCTCGATGCTGATCTTGATGCTGTCATCTTTGTTGAGCCGTGGATGATTGTTCGCGGCGGGGTTGTTACCGGCGTGGCAGTTGTTGTTGCCGGCCTGCTGCTGGCCGAGCTGGTGATGGGGAGAGCGCACGGATTCGGTGCTGCTGGTGTGCAAACTCACCCCCGTGGTTGCCCTTCCGTTCACCAACCGTAGACTCGGTGCGCGTCGTCCACCCCCTCCTCCTCCTCCTCCTCCTCCGCCACCTGCTCCTCCCCCGCCCCCGCCGCCGGTCACAGAACGAGCGCCGCCACCGCCGCCGCCCTCGCCCTCCCTGCAACCGCAACAGACGGTTCTCGTCACAGGGGGTGGTTTCCTTGATCCTTCCTCGCGTTGTAAGCGAGCTTATAAATCCTAATTCGCGGGAGCGATCGTTGACCTCTAATTACGCGGGATCGTTCGATGCGAGAGAAACGACTCGAGCAGGGTCCTTCTCCGAAGGGGAAGCAGGGGGAAGAAAAAGAAAAAAAAAAAACAGGAATAAAACGTTTCCTTCCTCGTGGAAATTCGATCGATGGAAATTCGCTGTATTCGATGGCGGCTCTCTCGAGGGACGAAGAAGCTACGAATAGCGCTTCGTCGTTATATGCGGAATACATCAAAGTCCGATTGGAACTGGAGCAGCGACTGCAACATCGCGCGAAGCGATTTTTGCTGCTCGTGTATGCGCTATTATGGAAATATTCACAGTTTGGCATGTAGCATGGCAATGGCGCGTTGTAACAGTCAATGTAACAGTCAGCGGCACGCTTCCGTGCATTTGTCGGAATTCTTTCGCGCGAGAGCGCGATGAGAAGAATCACGGGACCTGCAAGCGTTCAAATCTTCTTCCCTATTTCGAGAGAAAATCAGCCCGCTGAATGTATTCGTTACAGTTACTCTGTATACGACGAGTCAGTTCTATATACGCTCCGATAACTCGCGCTGACGGACATTCGCGTCAACAGATGTAATTAAGATCTCCAGATAATTGCGAAGAAAATACAACGCGAGCTGCGGCATGCTAGTTCAAAATAGACATCTGGGATAGAGAGTCAGGGAGATGATCTAACGGTCAATTACTGACGTCACGTCGATGGTTAGTATCGACAGGTTCGTTGGACATGAAATCTGATACAGTAACGGCGATAATGCGTTTTCCGACTGTGACGTCCAAATGCTCGCCGGTTAAACCAATTAATGGCGTAAAATCGAAAACGACGATAAACATGTTCACTTGCGCCACGAGTGCGTGTCATCGCGGCCATCAACGTGGATTTTCAGCGAATCCTGTCGGGGCAGCATTCGTTTCTTTTCTATCCTGCGAATAAAATGGATAAAATTCAAACGTGCGAGCACGACGTCGATCTAGAATACAGCGTTATCCCTCGCTTTACACATGTAGCCAAATCAAATGCGTTCTCTCTCTCTCTCTCTCTCTCTCTCTCTCTCTCTCTCTCTCTCTCTCTCTCTCGTGATCAAACTGCATTACTGGAATTGTTAGGAACGATAGCTGACAGTAAACGAGACTATCTACGCGAGGGAACCTTCGTTGATTCCTATCATCGTACGCAGAATCATTAAATAACTGTCGATAATGCTTACGAGATTGTTTGGTATCGCCGTAATACGAAATGAGATAAAAAGTTTGAATGAAATTCAAATAACAATGGGCGTTCCCGTTTAGCGATCATGTCGATGCCGTTTTTGCACCAGATTCGAGATTCGCACGATCCCGCACGTGATGGCATGTGTCTTTCTTAATTTCGCGCGGATCTTCAGATTTTACGTTTGCGTTTCCGTTCGCTGGACGCCAAAGTTCATCAAAGTTAAGGAACGATGCGCGAGATCTCTCCTGGCCACTTTCGACGGTTCCGTCGTTTAAATTATTTTCGTTGCAATTATAAATCGGCGAACTTTTACCTCGCTCGTTCGTAGCTTCTACCGAGCGCGCCGAACGTTTTATTGCGCCCGAGGCAATAACCGAAAATAATGCAATTTCCGCTGTGCGCTGCGCCGCACGGTGCATCAATCGCGGTACGTCCGTCCGTCCGTCTGTCCGTGCGCTCGACGCAGGAGGGCAGGGGAACAAATTGTCGGAAATTCCATTCGCGTTGATCTGAAGCACGACGAGATCGCGTATTAATTCGCGAGACGGGGCCGCGCGTGATAATTCCGTGATAATTGTGACGCGCGCGTCACCGGGAAGAAACAAAGGAACGACATATGGGGGTTTGACTCTCGGCGTCGGGTCATCCCGGGACGATCCCGAATCGAGCTGATATCGCTCTCTCGAATCTGGACCACAACAGGTGGACGTAAGTAGCTTCCGATGCAACGCCAACGGCGGATTACTCGCCGTATTTTATTTCCTTCTCCTTCTTCTTTCTTTTCTTTTCTTTTTCGTCGAGAGCCAAGCTCTCGCCGCAGTGCTGTCGTGTGCACCCCTCGCGTACCCGTGCAATTATGCACGGAGAGCAACTTCCAGCCAACACTGGAATCTATTTCAAGAAATCATCTGATGCGAAGAAACCCGCTGATGCGGTCGACCACAGCGAGGAGTCGAAGTGCATGCGTCCCTCGCAAATCCATGACTGCTGCTGGCAGAAGAGTGTCAAGGTTCGTTTTCGATCGCCATAGCTTTTTCAGTTCACCAGACAGTACGCGGACCGAGGGAACGACCCGAGTATCCTTGATGGAATTGAACTATCGACGCCGTACCTTTGCGGATGTCTCGATGAACGGAATGTAACGAGCCTCTCGCGACGCCTGCTTCCTTTATGTAATTTCCGTTAATGTGCATCGCTCCGCGATCACGGAAACTGCTTTCGCTGAATCCTTAATTTAATCCCGTTGGATATTGTTAGACCCGTTGGGGTCCCCAGTTAAATTGTGCGCGTACGATTTTATTTTACGGCCACGTCATATCGGAAAGTTATGGTCTTGCTTTTACTCCTTTTTTCTTTCTTTTTTGCCCGACACAAGTTTCATGATTTAGTAGAGCGGATTAAGGACGTTTCTGAAAGCTGATTGAAATGGATCGTTCTGGCAATCGTTTCCACGCGCCTCGCGTCTTGTTCCATCAATGTTTTCGGGATAGTGTAATATGTGAATTCGCGTTGATTTATTTAGAAATAATCCGACAATTTTCATATTTTCGTAATAATAATGAAGAAAGAAATCGTTCTCTTACCGAGATGCAAGCTCCCTTACGTCGATCTTAGCACATCGTTGCTCGACTTCAATTTATCACCGAAAAGCAAATCGAATCGGACGTAAGTCAATATCGACGTGTCGTATCTTGCTCCGCTTCATGCAGATGGAATTTCTAATATACAGCAGGATCCTCTAATCGCGAAACATCCAAATCTAATTAAGATAGCACGTAGTTGTAAATGTTTTGATGATCGAACAGTATAAGCTGCCGTTATTTGCAGTCGCGATATGGCAAATTGCAAATTGCTCAAACGGCGCCAGTAAAGTCCAAGCGCATAAGTTTTCGTATATGAATTATATCTTTTGTAGACAATGGTTAGACGATGCGTATAAACCGATTTGTGTCGGTCGTTTCTTATTTGCGGCTCATTAAAATGCCGCGATATTATAATGCAACGGCTACGGTATCACACGAGGCGGAAGAATTTATATTCACATTCTTATTTTTCGTATTATTCGCGTTGCCTTCTCTGCATCTCTGCGTTTTTCGGTTTGTCGTGAATATCGTTCTGTTAACTGCATCTGATAAATCTACGTGCTTGTATTGCTAAACAAATGTTATGCATATTAGTAGGAAGGACGAAGAGCCGATTGTGGAACCATTAATGTGGAATCACGAGACTAAATGTTTTTGATAAAGATTTTCCTTTGGTATCCAAGCGGCATTTTATTAAACGAATTCAAATTTCAATAAAAGATATCGATGATATATTGATATCGATAATATAATATTGATTGCTGATACGATAGTAATTATAATGATTACTCATAGATAATTACATATATATAATTAAATAATATACACAAATGTGTATTCTCGGAAAAATTTACTTGTGTGTTTCGCCGATTCGCGTGTGATTGTATAAATATTTAATTAATCAATCGATCTCGGTGATGTGTTAAGTATAGGTTTAACAAGAAAAGTCAAATCTGCTCCTTCAGTGTGCATGTTAGCGCTAAAACCGTATAATTAACACTTTTATGCTAAAAATTACAGTTTTTACGTAATATCGTTTTTATGATTTTCTGATGATGCAGAACGTTTTTGATTTTCCATTAATCGCGTCTTTCTGGATTTTATGACTTGTTGCATAACGGAAACGCATGACATTGAAAGTCCTTTCGATTTCTCACACAATAATACAAATGATACCGAAAACTACAAAGTCCACTTGGGTGGACTCCAGTTGCAACAAACAACGAGATCATATCACTTTAGCACGTTACACATGCTAAACATTTATTTCTAATTATGCTATGCACGTTCTTGAAGCGTTTCAAACGAATTTTACTATTTTATATTTCCGTAGAGCGATAGAGCTTATTTCTGTTCTCTTGTGTCAAGTTTGCACTTAATTTTACGTTCCCTTAGTTCGCCGTACATATATGCCGGAATACAATTCGGAAATTTGTGCAATTCCGACTGGAACGGAATAATTAGAGACAATTTATGCAACATTTACACAGAGAGAAAATCATACGTCTATATTCCTATTACTTCGTATTGTTACGCTTTTTAATAAATATTTTAATTCTTAATCAGAAATTGGACTTGATTGTGTGAGATCGTGCGGATAGCTGAAAACATATGCTGAGAAATATTCTTGTTACATTATAGTTGAGGATAATCGATCGATCAAACCGACATCGCTATCCATGCATCTTAATGACCGCGTAAATTTTACTAATTCATTAATCAAGCTTTATTATTTTACTATAAATATTAATATCAATCGTGTGAAACTTTTAATCGCTTCCCACGTTGCTAGAAGCGAGATTCAGAAGAGGAGATGATAAAAAGAAAGACAGCTCAATTTGCATGCCTCTGAATAATAATTAACATATCCTGTTCCTGTGATAACATAACTCAACAAATTTAAAAACTATTTCATTAATCCGATTTACAGTACAGTCATACATGCGTACTCCTCTCCCTGCTAAGCAGATAATATCGTATAAAAAGACTAGTTTTTATTCAATATCGCTAAAACGAAATCAGAGCGATAAATTGTTGATCTGATAGAACGGCCGATATCCTTGCGAACGTAATCTACAATCTTACTCATGTGTCATCAATTATTCCAAAAACGCTAATGTTTATTCTGCTATTTATTCAACATACATAAGCGATACTTATCGTTTACAATGCAGCTCGTTGGAAGCGATTCGAATCTTCTGTGCGTAAAGTCGTGCCGTAAAGTCGGGCTTGAAAACTCGAGCGACTTAAAACGAGCAGAACGCTTTTTGCACAGTACGTAAATATGCCCGCCGCGGCTCTCTGGCGATTTATAATTGCGAATTTATACCGTTGGGACGTACAAACTCCTCGTCATAGCGCATTAAACGTTCCGCATATTAAACGCCCCGCCGCTTATGAGTAACAATATGAGCCCAAGTGGCACTCGTTAGGAAGAAAAAAAACATTTAATGCAATCTTTCTCCTGCAGCTTTAAAACAGTCCCGAGGTAGCGCAATAACCGCTACCTTCAACGCTGAATAATTTAAAGCCTAATCTTCTCGGCGCGACATGAAAGTCGGCACAGGAATTTTCTGAGGGGATTTGTATTTAAATTCCTTTTTCTCTTCTGTTTTCTTGTTTTCTTGTTTTCTTTTTGTTTTTTATTTATTTGTTTTTTCCCTTTTTAAGTCGCCTTGTTCTCACGTGTGAGGATACGTATTCTCCGGATCCAGAAATCCGAAAAGTCTGTCGTATCCGAAGATTCCGTTCTCACGAAGTACGCAGAATCCTACTGACGTTTATGTACACGAAACGCGGAGAGTTTTTGCATTTGCATTTATAACAGCTCGTTTTTGCGAGCACCTGTACGCGTCAGAGTACACGTTATTGTCACCGTGTTCCTTCACGCACATGAATTCGCTTAGTAGGGTGCAACAATAGAGCGATTATGCTCGGTCATATGCCGCTTCTCGCGTCGGTCTCGTGTGCGCGATCTATGTTTACGTCGAAGTAATTTCGCATTTTGATTATCGCAAATTGACGATTAAAATATAACGAGACATTTTTAACAATAGGAACAGATGACAGCGACATTAAACGAAGCGTAAAGTAATCATGCTGGTCTAATCGTAACAGTTAATCCTATGTTATCGAGTGATTTGAATCGCGCGGGAGAATCGTCGCGCTCGGAAGGCTTTCGATTTCAACTTTACGCATGCGCGTAACATCCGTAGCTACGCGATATCCTGCGATTCGGTTTAAGTTCGAGAGATCGCGCGCACGAGAAACGGGACAACTTTAAATGGATCTTCTGATCGCAACGCGGTCGGAATATTTTTCTAACTCGACTTTCGATGGACATAATCGCACGAAAGTGAATTCCAGATGACACTGAAAACGAATTCGAGTCATCGCGCGCGTACTCCTCACATTCTTTTTTTCGATGATAGATGTAACAGTTTTTCTATGTTTGCCGAACAGACGGTCGCAAGTCGGGATCAAAGGATCAACGCGCGAGGTTTTCGCTATAAATTCGTGGTCCCGCATCGCCAAAACTTTTAAGCTCCGTGTTTGTCTTGCAGCGAATCGACGTGCAATTTAGGAAACGCGCAATCTCCCGAGGTTTACGCCCTCGATTGCCGGAAAAAAGCGAGCAGTAGGCTTTACTGACCCATTTATTTACGTAGGCTGATTCGTTTAGCGATAATCTGCTTATATGCTCTGCGAAATTTGGTACGCCGATATATTATTTGCTTTTAATGCATTTACGGTCACTGTATCGGTACGCGATATATTATTGCGATGTTTAGTACATTTACAATAATAAAAAGATTTGTGTACGTCGAAAAGTGAGCATTAGATGAATTGAGTTTTATTATAATTTAATTATAATTAAATACTTTCTCCATAACTTAATCTTTATTAAATTAAAATAGCGGTCAGAGATATTCCGTTGAGATGAAATTACATATATTTTTAAAAATACTTTCACTTAGAATTAAAATTGAAATTAAAGCTTAAATATTATATTAGAAAATGGTGTAAAGTTAATAATATTCGCAGAAAATACCGTTCGTAGAATTGCACGGAGAGAAAGAGATATTCATTATCATCGATATGCTAATTGGTTTCCAATTTTTTAAGCTGTATGTATATTTATTAGCTTTCATTTCAATTGACGTAATCGGGATTCGATTATCCACATTAGAGAGAATCAAAGAGAATTTTTTGTTCATTGGAGAATAATAGCTACGACATTTTATCAATAATATTTCGTTTTTCGTTTGTTCAAAAACATTTAAATCGAGATGTCTTTGTGGTGGTCGGTCGTGTTTATGGATTTTTATATATGGATATTTTATTTCATGAAACGATACGCTTTCCTACTACGATTTGCTTTAAATAATGATGTGCCAGATACAAGATTTCATTATGGAAATTAGTTTTTAACATCCCCCGACCTTGTCCGAATTTTGTTTGACAGATGAATCTCCAATGAGACTACACTTTTCCACAAACTGCAACGTTTCGAGGTCTCATAAATATTATATCGATGTACAGCGAACTTGTTTCATCCGATGATACTTTTGATTCGTGGTGAGGATACATGATAGCATAAAATGGAGCAAATATTTCGTTGAGGCTGGTATAGGAAACAGGAAAGATTTTATCAGTTCTAACTATAATATTTTCCCTGTTTCTCTATACTTCTTTCGCGCTTTTGTGCGGTTTTTTATCTTCAAATTACAAATGTCAACATTAAAAAGCCTAGTGATAAATATCTCTTGTTAACTATTATTTTTACTTGTAATTAATTTGGCATTTGTGTTTGGATTTTCCCCGCGGGATATGTTGGATACACGCGCGAAATATTATAAATAGCGTAAATTAAACATGCAGCAACAATTCTCGCAGAATTTCCGCGAATGAAATAGGTTGAATGCTTCTGCAAATATCCTATCCTGTACGATATGTAGTTAACTGATTAAATAAGTTTAATAAACTTTCTATTCTCAATATTCGCGTATCGAACAATCAAACCCGGTAATTCGCTCGCTGCATCTTTCGCAAATGCAGTCAGTGTTGCATCTTTCTCTCTCTCTCTCTCTCTCTCTCTCTCTCTCTCTCTCTCTCTCTCTCTCTCTCTCCTTCTCTTTGGCATGCAAGTTGCAATAGAGGGAACGGCTTAGAATTTTTGTGGAATTTCCGAGATATATACCGCACAATGCGCGCCGCAGAACGCTTTCGAAACCGATGCGCTCTGGCCTATATACGATTTCCTTTGCTGCGCGAAGATGCATTATATTCGCGGCTTTTTATCGGCCATGCGCAAATGCAGTCTCAATTAATTCACGTGAATCGAGCGCGCTGCAATGGCATCCGTCGAGTTCGCGAGACGCGCCTCATACGCAGACTCCATTGTGCACTTGAGCATCATCGTCCTCGTTCTGGCCATTTTGCTGATGCACGAAATCGCGAATCTGGCGAGTTACGCTAATCTCGCCTTCTTCGTAGGAATTATTCCGCCGGCGTGCACGATTGCATCATATGCCAATCCCAAACGAGACGAATAAAAGTCACGATTAACGATGAGTAAGAAGCTAATGCATTGAGTCATGAAGGCATGAAGAAAACTGTGACATAACTGTGGATTTTTATCGGATGCGGCGGTCAATCGTTGAATAATTTAAATGACTTGAACGTCTGTTTGAACCATGGCCGTTTCTTCTTTCTTTTCTCTTTTTTCGGAACTTGTTATAGCTTGACAGATACGACGAATCAGTGAATAGTGACAATATGCGAATTTAGTTTCATCAAATTATGCAGATTATATATGTCGTGAACGCTTAATAATATCTCCATTAATATATCATGTGTCATCAATCAAGTTGTCCAAATAGCTAATTTCACGAAATATTGTGCACAACATTTCATGTTGTATAAACACGACAACGAGCCGAGTTTTCACATAGGAAAACTTCAATTTACATTAACCTTGAGGATCTGCCATTTCCTGACAAATAATCAAAACGTTTAATTGCATTAAATATATAAGCGCGTAGAAGAATTCTTATAAATTGTAAATCTTGTGCCGGAGTTTTCGCAAATTACATACGTACAAATGTCGCGGGCATGTAATATCACTTCACAAACTCGCGCATCAAAGGAAATATAATTTTTATAAAGGCCAATAAAAGGCGAATAATTTCATGAAAGCTGCTTTCAGTAATAGTTGCCCCGTGTATGCGATCTCGCCAGTAATATTATTGGCATAAAGTAGATTTCTGCTGGGTATTCATACGTTGTTGATAGGACAAAGGCAATTCCGATCAGAAATGATCTTCTTTTTCGAATTAAATTATCTATACGAGCTCGCGAACACTTTCCGGAAATATCTCGCGAAACTGTTGGTTTCCCCTTCTCGATGCATAATATAATTCCTGTAAGACCTTAATCGCTTGAACGTAAGCGCAATACCACCGAAATCGATGACACGCCGAGAAATCGACAAGTTTCAACTATCTTTTACTACTTTACACGAATCTGTACGCTGCATATTCTATTTTTATCGAGAATCTTCTTTCTCGAGCAACTGACGGTACAATTTTAATCGGGAATCAGGAGATCGAAAATATTATATATCGGAATCTCCGAATATCTCTCAGGTAATAATACGAAAGAAATGTGACAGCATATCCGGTCTCCAAAGAGATCTAATTTCGACACAATTACGATATCAGATTGACACGAGGTGTCGGTGGAATCGTTAAAGTTGTATCGCAAAGCTTTTGCGGCGGTGTTTCAGTCGAGAGATAAAGTATACGTGGGATCACGCGGTCGTCGATCATCGGTTAAATCTCGGGATATTCGCGTTACAGTTGTATTTCTCATTCGAATTCGCCGAGCCTTTCCCATTATTTCTCCATCCTGATGACCGGAAAGGGTCGTGCACGCGAGTGGCATTGTATATATGTACGCGCATACGCGATGATGAAGATGCTTGAACGTGCTCGGAAATGCGTCTCTAATGTCAGAGCGTTAATTAAAAGTAGACGGTGAGTTGTGGAGTCTTTTCTCTTGTCTTCATAAACCAAAAAGTTTCGTGTACGAAACGGCTTATCTCTCTGGCTATGCCTTAATTAATCATTATACTTGCTGATAATTAATCATCACCGGTCTAATTACAATACAAATTTCATTTCATTTCATTTAACGAGCGCTTTTTCGGCATAAATGTTTTCAATGTCGCGATATTGCAATTAGCAATTAGAGTTCCATCCTTCGCAAATTCTGGAACTCGATGTTTTTCATTTTTCTTTTTCTTCTTCTTTTCTTTTTTTTTTGCATTATCGATGTGTAAATGTTTGCTAGCAATTTATCTTCTCGATTCTTTTCTCTTCTCTTATTTTTTTTTTCAGAAAAACAGATAAAATGGATAATTTGATTCGAGACAAAATTTGTGTATCAAATAATTTCTGTCTAAATGATTAGCAAACGATAATAATATTAGTAAGCAAATAGTAAGTAAATATATAATCAATAGCTAATGAATATATTATGTTCGGCTAAAACAGATCGTTTTACGTTACAACAAACATGCTATCGAGAAGAGAGAAACGCGGTAAAATGTAATTGATAGATGAAAACGATAATTTTTAAATCGGTACACGTATTAAGCAGTAGTGCTTGTTAATCGGTCCATTCGGCGTTATCTTATCATTTACCCGCGATTTAATCCGCTCTACCATAGTCCGAATTGTGCACCGGCATGATAAAATCAATATTTGCAACGTGGATTAAGTCTGGGAAATATTTGTCATATGAATCCGAAAGGAATTTCTGCCTGCGAAAGGGCTATCTACGATTCTTCCTCGCATCTGCGCGACCTTGCGCGACAAGTCGCAGCAAAGCGAGCAACGATTATTGATGAGACGATTATTGATAATAAGATAAAGGGAAATTGTACTTTCGAAGAAATGTGCTCGCGGACATGTCGGTTAAAAACAAATCAGAATAAAATCACATAAGACCGATCCGCGCCGCATCGAGACAACAGGGAGCGGAATTGAAAATCGGTTCAAACGTTCATTTTGTTCATAGCTATCAGAGAATCCGTAACGATTTGCGACCGATCAACGGCGGATCTCGGACGACGAGGAAACTTGCGAGCGCGCAGCGGCATGAATATTCGCGCTGCTATGATGATAAATCGCAAGGATAAACGGTCGTTCATTGACATCCTTTCGGAGATGTTTCTCGCATCGCATCGGCCGATTCTGACACGAATTCACAGCGCGGATCAACCGGCGCCGCTCTTATGATTGCTCCATTTACCAACGATTGCGTGAACGGATGTGAGGCGGAACGTGTCGTACTTCCAGCAATGCGGGGCATACAAACATATCGGCTGTATTAAATTCGTTCGGGATTCCGAGTGAAGAGAAGGTCGGACGGATGTCGCACGAGCGGCAATGAATATTTTATCACGCGCTTCTGTCGAAAACGAAAATCCAATCTAACTAAATTGAAAACCGCGACGATAACTTGCGCGCACGTTTAAGTAAGCGTGCTAAAATGACCGCACGATGACGGACAAGGTGAGTGACAAGTGCCGCCGAGTAATTCTCTGTCGTCGTAAAACAGCTACGATAAGCATTATAGGACACCTACACTACGCGGATTATCAGCGTTATTTCAAAGATAAAATATTTATCCTTCCTTCGTGTAATCCCTAATGTCAGTTTCAAGGTACGCTGGTTATTTACGTCAACGATATTGGCAAAAATTTCGCATCATTCGTGAAGCTTTTAATACATGCTTAATAAATTCCTTAATATTCCACGCTGATTAATTTAAGGTCATTTCGTATATCAACAATGTTCTAATTGCTTGATGTCGCAAAGCGCCACGTCAAAATACCGCGCTTCCTGAGGAGAATTTCATGTTGAAAACTCGAGGACATTCAAGAGAATTATTTGAAAAGCAACCCATCCGTGATCTCTCTCTCTCTCTCTCTCTCTCTCTCTCTCTCTCTCTCTCTCTATCTCTTGGAAATTTCTTGCGTTTGATTCCGTTCGCACCAAAGACCCGGAAAATCCATACACGGACTTCAAGAATCCAACAGAAAATTCCTCGAAAGTCAGAATATCTCTCTTTACCTCGGGAAAGGAGTCGCGCAGGCACGTTAAAGGCTTCTTGTTCTTCCTTCTGAACCGGAAAAAGCCACAAGACGCGTCTTAAGGATTCGGATCAATCGATCAAGCAGAAGAAGGCGGCAGTTTCGTATCGCTTAGTAGCAGCTCGCACCCTTATAAAGGACCCACTTCAAACCCGGCGATTTATCCTCGCTTGTATCCGCTCATCGGTCATCGTTGAGCACTGCTTTCGAAACGCGACGCGAATGAAAACGAACACGGAAGACGGCTACTCGATCTAGCGCACGTCGCCAGAAGGAAGTCGAGTTCGTGCTTTCGCTTTCTCTTCTTCTTGTTCCTGTTCTTCTGGTTCTTGGCCCCCGCGACAGATCGCAAATCGCACGATTTCTCGTCAGTTTTTCGCCCGATCAGCTCGAGCGAACGTGCTTGTCTTCTCACGACAATCGCAGCAATTCTCGAGACGAGAGTTCTCGATCAGTCCGCGCGACATGATCAGAGATCACGTTGACACATATTCGAACTTGATGCGGCCACAATGTGATCCACCGTTCTGAAATCCTCGCCGTCTTTCCTTCTTCAACCGGACTCGAGCTAATTTCGATTATCAAGGATCGATGACAGAAGCAGACCGAATCATTCAGACGAGGACTGAATCTGGATAACGCGGACGTTGACTGTTCGCGCTGGTAGAATGATCCTCAAACCGCGACTGGTCGCTGAAAACGCGCTGGTCCCGGCAAGCACAAGGTGCACTGCACCTTAGAAACTACTCCTTGCTCGTGCAAGAAGCCAAGCCAGTAGAGAATGCCGACCGGCTGATCCCAGCAAGCGCGCACATGTGTCTGTCGGAGCGAGCGACGGTGAACAGCTGATCGGCGTGGGTCGACAACGATCGACCGACTTGGCCGACTCCTGCGGACCGACTAAACGTACTCTCGGTCGCGGGGGGACCGGCCCTCTCGTGCTTCTCTCCTCTCGCAGCCTCCAGGCTCCCGCTGACCGCGCGTTCTCGCGGGATGTCCCGGCCGGAATGAACCGGAACCCCCTATGACCACCGGTGTCGTACCCCCGACTGTCGTCACCGCCGGGGACACCGCCGCGTGTCGTGGCTCGTCGTCGGCGGCGCGCACGTGTTGGACGACGACAAGCAGACGACCGATCGTCGAGCCAACCACCCGGCCGCTCCTACCTTGCACCGGCTGCGCTTCCACCACAGCCCGACTAACCGAACTGAGCTGGTCTGACTGAGTGCATGGCTCGAACGGAGCTCCTCCGTCGCGCCACCGGGAACTCTGCCTCCGCTCCTCTCTCTCTCTCTTCCTCTCTACGGCTTACTCTCTGTCCGTCTCTCGCCCTCTGCGTCTAATCTCGCCGCGAGGCGGCCGGTGTTCGAATTGCGCCGAGATGGGAGAAGGAGGCGAGCCGCAAGGTGCATGGGCTCGATGTAAGAGGGAGAGAACAAGAGAGACATATGGAGAGAAGACACAAGGACCTCGTTTCGACTTCCTTGACCTCTATGCAATATATATATATATATATATATTTCCAAGTAGAGTACAGCTTCTCTTCTTTATCGCTGTTGCGGATTAACATTATTCGGGATTAATCTTCGACTAGTTCGAAAGTGACTATTTTTCGGGGTATTTAAATGTGCTGGTAGATAAATTTCACTATCCGCTCGGTAGTAACGAAAGGGATAGTATTCCCTAGTTGTTTAATTCTTATGCTGTTTTTTATGGCGTTCATAGCATTCCGATTTTGTTAGATATCGCTGATGCATTGTTCAATACACAGATCGATGTATGTGCACATTGCATGCGTCAGATGATATTTTGAGCGCGGTTACTTTCTCCATCGTGGCGAGAATTGGGAAAGTGCTCAGTCGGAACATGGGGGATTAAGCATTGCAAGAAATAGAGAGGAACGATAAGAATGAGAAAGATAAGGATGATGAAGCGTGCAATAACATGCGGAAGACAAAATGAGCCGGTAACAATATCTGCGCGTAATTCACTTCGATGTGAATGCGGTTATCGCAATGGTCTCTTCATCGACGATGTTGTCCACGGAAAGAAATATGCGCTAGAGAAACAGAAATGAACAGCTTGAACCTGTGTTATCTTTCATAATAGACAACTATCGCGGTGCATCGCTCGCTTCGCGTAAACGAAGCGGCGTCTCGCGGCGCCAATGAAGTCGTTTGGCATCGCGATACGAAAAGGCGGATTTCCAAGGGTGCCCGTGAAACTGGTATCGGGCGAAGGATTTCTCAAGGAGAATTATCGCCAATAACTCGTGCGTGCTGTCGACCGAATAATTGTCCCTGTTCCCATTCGCTTCAAGTTTACAGACTTATATAACGCTAAGATCCCGTGGGTTTTGCGGATCAAGGCGGTTCTGATGTACCGCTATATCTCGAGTACAATTACGCGCAATTATATTTCCATTACATTTCAAGCGCCCTTCTTATCTTCGCATCTTCGTCGAACTTGTCGGGAGAATGCGCGAACAACGCGTGCATGCGCACTTACGTCACATGTAAACTCTCCACCCGGCCGATTCACACGTAAATTCATTGTTAAGCATGCTAGTTTGTTATTTATATGCGCATGCGTTTGCGAGCGAACCGACGAAAAATATCGAGGGACGAGTGAAGCCGCGTCTGCATGCACGTCGAGCTGCAGCGTTGCGAACATGACTTTTGGTAGTGATGGTGGCGATGCGAATAAATTCGATAGCTCGATACCCCCGCGGGGATTCCCCGGAACGGAGTTCTCGAATAACACGGAAATATAATTAACCGTGCCGCAACGTCTTCCGCCGTAACTTCCGGGCCAATTCGGCATGCTAAATCGACGCTACTTCTGCACCTGCACCTGCGCACCGTGTAACGAATGCTCGTTATTCAACGCTTCATTGCTAAATTGCACGTGTCTCGCTAACTCGCTTACCGAAACAAGCGAACGTCCTTCATCTATCTCCGCCGTGACGTGGCGGAAGAAAAATGATAGAAAAATAAGGAAGCGAGGTATTTCACGCGCAAATGCATTTCTTGCACGTGGATAAACATGTCAGCGGCATTGCACTGATCGATACCGAAATGTGCCTCGAGAACGTTTGGAGAAATCGTGCCGAAAGCTACGATTCCCCATCAGCGGACGTACGTGATTGGACGACGCGAAGGATCCAATGGAGGACAAGGAACACATTCGTGAATTCTCATCTGCATATCGCTGCATCCGCAAATGGATAAGTCGTCAAGATCGCACAGCAAGTATTTAGCTTTGCGAATCGATGATGGCGATGCTCGACTAATGCGGCGAGTAACGACACGTTCCAATTAACGGATAATTAAAAATAGCGAAATGCTGCCATTAATAAGCCCGTTATGCGGATACGTCTTGCAAACAATAAGTTATTATCACGCCTCATCGCGCTTTGACGTATTTCCGATCACGGGCGATAATGAGAACGGCTGGACGAGGAACGAAGAAACTCAAACGGTTTTTGATACAAGATTTATATGCGATTGGGCACAATTATCGCACAAGGAATCTCATATCGAGATATCGCTTCAACGATGATTTTCCGTGAAAATGCGGGAAGAAATGGCGACTTGGAATTGAATATCGCTGTGCTAATAGCTGTACTTGTTTGATGCTTGAAATTTTATCTACGTTCTCAAAATCAAGACTTTCGACAAGCTGAAAGCTCCAGAAGAACATCAACATTTCTCAAAGAATTGTCTTTATCTTCTCTGGTTTCCGTTTTCAAGAGAGATTTCAGCTTTCATTGTTAACGATCATAAGGAGCTATCTTTGTCTAAATAAATCAAACTTTTTACGAAGGAAGATATTCTTGAATTTGTCATGCAAATAGCGGCTAAAAATATTCCATTGCTTCTGTATCACGGGAATGCCAGTTAATTGTAGGTCACATCATTCAGTCGTGTTCGTCGAGTCGACGTCATCTTTCGCGAAACCCTTTAGCGCACATTTGTATGATAAGTGTCCAAGAAAAATGACAGATCCGACGTTAAATTTCTTTCTGCTGATTAAAGTGATTAATCCGAATGGTTGGATTCTCGCTCTGGATTCAATTTGCTAAATATCCGTTTCACCTTACCGGTTACTCAAGATCTCATAAATAATTCGAGCGTCACGTGACCAGCGCGAGCGCGGCGCGAAATACTTGTCGTAATTTTTGCGATACTTATGCCAGCGAATCATGTAAACGCGATGAATTTAGCATCTCCGTAGAAAGCAAGACAGAAAGCAAGAGGTACATCGTTTCATGAATTTTCCTCGATCTCTCATTGATCAGCGAATCCAACGGCAGGTATTTCCACGAGACCATTTCAGGCGTCCGTTAGCAGGTGGTGCTGTTGACCAGAGAAGCTCTCTACCTTATCGTCTTATATATAGTACATACAAGGAATCCAAAATAGACCTGCAACGGCAGTATCTCGCTGCTTAAATGATTTATAGTTCTTTCCTCTCGCGAGAAGATCAATGGCTGCGAACGTAATGGGAGATATTTTTGCGCGTAGAACTTTTGCCTGCATCCTCGAGTTACAAGACAGATATTGGTCGGGAATTAAAATTTCAACGATATTAATTCCCTCCCCGTTAAATACTGACGGTAACTGAAATCCGAATTGGATTTCCGAGTTAATCTACTTGCGATATAATATAATTTTATCCGACGTAGATGTGCTGTCCGCTAGTTCAGCTTTTCTTCCCGGAACAATTTGCATGCGCATTCTGTGTCTCTCTATGAGGAATTTCTGCGAAATAATTGATAATACGAGAGTGCACGCATGAATTTCACGGTATCACCGTATCAAGGGAACAATCGTGATAAAAAAACAGAGCCAAAGTGAGGCCGCGCTCTTGAAGCTGCGCGTCCTTTTATAATGTAACGCCCGAGGTTTCGCCAGAAACGCAGCTGTAAAATATGGTCAGACACCCCGGGGGACTTGTCCCGCGAAAGCATCAATGCACTCGGCGATATATCTTGCGAGGGCTACAGAGGAAACTGTTATCCGAGATACCTTCGCACGCGAATTTCGATACCGTCGACGACGCTTTAACGATCCGCGCGAGGATAAATTGAATAGTGGCTTGCGAGATCGATCCTGCGTTCTCGTAACCCGATTATGGCCCCTTCGTAGTTATCGGAAACTTTATGCGGATTATTGGAAAATTATTTATCGCTCCATTAAATTAGGACGCAAAATTAAATAACAGCAAATTCATCGCGGATCGTTACATTTACACAAGGCTCTGTTTATTGCTTTCACTTTGCGGGTCTTTTGTATTAATATGTTATTTCAAGTATATCCTCGATTGAGATACAAGTAATTTAGAAGTTCAGAGAGGTGCAGGAAGACCGAAAGAGAGAGAGGAGAGAAGGAAGAGGGAGAGAGAGAGAGAGAGAGAGAGAGAGAGAGAGAGAGAGAGAGAGAGARAGAGAGAGAGATACAAAGGGATAGCAACGTATTCTAAATTTGTTTGCGTCGCGGCTACTTCAGCTACAAATGTACTTTTCCATGATTAAATCACGACTTGCTGAACAAACACGGGGTGATGCAATCTCGGCGGTATGTAAATACATTTTGCAGTCATTCAAAGTTCGTATACAGTTTGATGTACGGATAATAGAAGACGTGTTACGTAACGTATTAATCGCGTAACATACGAATCGCCGATCGAAACGGCAATACCAATCGCATGTTTGTCAATCCAAGAAACGGAAAGTTTTACGGAAACGAGAGCCTAGATAACGTATAAAATTAAGGACCAATAGAATAAGTACGTTTTAACGATGGAGCTAATAATCGTCATGAAATTATCAACAATCGCATAATTATGATTAAAAAATTAACCACTGACGTTCAGATAATATCGCGATATCCCGTTTGACCTAATATGAGTAATAAACCCCGATTGATTTAATACGTTAATATTTTATTCCGCCTGATTTGTGCTTTCTCTCTCTCCTTTTTGTCCTTTTTAACAGACAATCGCTAATTCGCGCGAACGTGGAAAGGCCGTGAAAAATCTGGCTCGCCATTCATCCCGCATCGAAGCGTAAAGCCCTTCTCCTCCCCGCGGACGCGTGGAGTTCCGGGAAATGATTTCTATCTCGGTACAGAATTTATATATTACCGAACCTCGACCTTTGCGCAATTCCCGAGATTTCAATTCGCGATTTAAAAGGGCAGTCGATGACATCAGGACGGAAATGCGCGGTACGTGCCAGGCTTGGGGAATTAATATACGACATCGTGCGTTACAAATTCTCCGCGAATGTGTCCGCTGCATACGCGTATGTATCCGATTAGCGAGCTGCCACGAGGCAGCTCTGAGCCCTCTGAAATTATAGCGTCCGATACACATTGTGCACAGGCCTATAAAATCTAGTGGGTTATCGATCAGGCTCCTACTCTCTTCTCTCAGACCGCTGGCTGCGAATCTGGATATGCCGGCCCGTTCACCTGGATATCCACGACGATAACGATGCCGGCCGACGACGTGGCGGTACGATTTAGGTCAGCGGTTCGTCGGCTAATCGTTTTTTCTAACTCCCTTTTTCAATTAGCCCGCGATACTCGCTCGGTCGGACTTACTGCGGTAATGCTTCATTTTCGTCGATCAAATTGGCATAACACTCTCCTTGCCGAGACCGCTGCTGCGAGAAACGAATGTTCTTCTCGCATTTTTTCTTGAATGTTTGACAAGCTTTGAAACGTTCTCGGAAGAGAGAGGAGAGAGAGAGAGAGAGAGAGAGAGAGAGAGAGAGAGAGAGAGAGATACTATTTATTAAATTTCAATTCTCTATGCGTCTGCAACGATCGTAATGGTTTCTTATTTTCTTGATAAATTTCTCGCTTCTCTGATATGCTTAACGATGCTTGATATTTATTAAGCCGCAGATACGTGATGACATTCATTTCAAAGAATCAACTCATTAAGGGTAGGGCGTTGTCAGTACACGCAAATCCAGCTGGATTTTATGGGACACTCCAGTCCCGCATTCCCTAAAAGGCTCAATGCCTCTTCAGGCCATTAGCATCGATCTGAGGGCGGGGTGTGCGGTTTTACGAAAATGTATTTTAAGTTCAGCGTGCGACTCGCCTCCCACCCCTTCGTGTTCCACGGATCTTACGTGACCCGCCGTATTAATCGCATCTGCTCTCAAGGGTAAGACCGTTTATTGGACACGATGGTGAGCTCGCGTTCGCCAGTCATACTCTCTTTCCGGAACTCTGACGTAGACTCCGGCGTTTGATCGCCAGACGAAGGCTCCTTTCCTCGCGCCGACCATTTCGCCACCCCCTTTTCCCCGCGGGCTATACACGTCTAAACGCGCCCGCACGTGTACACGCTCTTCTGAGCCCGTGCCCACGCTTTCGCGGCCATGACCGGCATGCCAGCTGCTGTTCCGCCCGACGTACCCCCTTTTGCTATAAGTGTTAACGCCACAATGACGAATGATGTCCTGCTCACGTCGCACGTGACGTAACACGATGCGTGTTAATGATAACGCGCGCTAGTTTCGGCCGCTGCGCCTAATTATCGCGTTACATCGCCGGATCTGGTCGGAATCGATCTCAAGTCAAGCTGCAGCTCTTTCGTTGCGGTCCCTATCTCGATCGCATGATGCTACATAGGAATTTTGGAGCTGTTAATAACATCAATGAATCATCAGTTGCATATTTTTAGACACGTTTGGTCACTGTGACGGTTCTCACAGGCGTTGCATCTGTTAAAATATTAATGCTTCTGTGGAAAAGTTGCATTTGTAGAATCTGCATGATGCGCAGAATTGTATGTGAAACTGCAGGATGCTCGTCGAGTATCGCACGCAGCGAAATCGATTGAACGCAATGCTGGAATATGGATTCGGCATTTCGACCGACTTGCCGAAGTGGCGGACATCCGAATCCGTCAGCATGGCATCGTGATGAGGTAATATGAACTGCCTGTGAAATTGACTCATACGGAATACCATGGCATCGTAATGGCTTGCAGGATGGATTGGACGAAAGAATTTCGTCATCAATGTTGCTAATATGTTGCTAAATTTGTAGCTTCAATCAAGTTATCTTATGCGATGCAGAGTTTATAGAGTCCAAGGCTCTATAATGGGATCTGTTTCATGCCGGATAATAATTAACAAAACAAATCCAGTTATATATTAAAATATTCTCTTATGGAAGCATTATTTTTAATCTAGTTCTTATCTTTCTTCGGAAATAGCTAGAAATGAATGATTAAATTTATCAAATCCAAATCAATACAATTTTACATTATTTCTAGACTAAGTCAATTCGGAATTACCATCTGTTTGTTCTATATTTGAACCGTTAATCTTGTACATTTGCACGTCGGCGACTTTTATCCCAAATTTATATTATTTTAATACATTGCTTTTCCAAAGAGATGGTAACGTTATATAATAAGTATTCTTATGACGTATAAAATTGCTTTTATACGTAAGCAATAAGAAAAGGCGATATGTAATTATAAATTAGCCCGTACGCAATTTGCTGCCATAAGTAATTTCCATTTTTTAAGTTAAGATTGATCGAAAAGATGTAGAGATCCCGTCGAGTTTCCAGTAAATAATCCGTTTGTCCCACAAAATTGATCTATTTTTTAAAAATAAAAAACATGGAATTAAGCAGAACACATTAGATAGTGATTAAAGACAGCTTCGTTCGCAACGAATAATTTTTCTTTCCAAGAAGCTATCGCTTTGCAACATCGACGCTTTGATTTTTAAAATAAACGTGCTGACGACAAAGTGGTTACGTCGCGTGTGATAAAACATGTGCGACATACACGGCAATCTCACGTAAAATGTCAGATTGCCTCCAACCGAGGCGGATGTCAAATAACGCGATATCGATCATCGTATATTAGGCTGGCTGGTCCAGATATCGCGTATTTTCTCGCGATCGCAGGCCCTTTGATAAATGCACGAGCCATTTTCTGCTAATGGAAATCTGATTGAATGTCATTTCCTCTCGTAGCTTCTTAATTTTTGACACATCTGCACATATATATATATATATATATATATATATATATATATATATATATATATATATGTACAGTTTACGTTTCGAAGATAGATGCGGCGTGAAATTATTTCTGCCCCTGCTATTCGCGATCGAGATAAAGACCCACATTCTTGTCACACATTCAATGTCGCTGTTCGGCTCTCATCCTCGATTCATCGGCACTCGCTTTGTTCGTCAGGCTGAAGCATGACGAGCATCTACGCTCTATTCGATTTCCATTCAATTCAGACGCGGCAAGATCGATCGTTCTCCAACGCGATGGACTTTTGCGAATTGCACTTATTATGCCGTTTCTGCGTCTCTTGATTTGCCTTGCCTCCTCCCATTCATTGCCTGTAATCAACCCCGATGTGTAATCAAACCCCACTAATTATCCCTATTAACCAACAGACGCCCCCCAACAAACTCCGTTCATTGCACAGGCGGTCCTTGGGAAAGCCTGCCGTTAAGCAATGCGGGGGAGAATGCGGGACAAAACGCGCATCAATCCCCGATGCGAACCGCACATCGACATCGTCGACGACGAGCGTGCACGCGGAACGGTCGAATCATTAGCGCAGAATCATTATGTGGGATCAGTGCGACGTTTATTGTCGGATCTCCACATGATGTCGTTATACAAGCCGCTATGATGCACACCTATGGACGCGCGCGATTTATCGCGCGCGGGGGCGGCCGCAGAGAGTTGCGTGGAGGGGTGAGGGGTGAGAGGTGGGGGCGAGGGGGAGAGAGGGAGGCCGTGGAATGCGGGATAAAGCCAGATCAATACCGGCAAAAGCGTGACACGGTCGCGAACCCGGCGGCATACGCGAAACCGGCAAAAAGGAACGGCGAGCCGTTCGCGAGGCGCGTGTCGCGACTGCTGCGCCGACACACACACACACACACACACGCGCGCGCGCGCGCACAGCGTAACGATAATCCGCAAGAAATCGGAAACTCGGAACGCGTCCCGCATTTCTTCACCCCGCTGTCTCCCCTTCGGAGATCCGCGAGATCGTGCGAGGCAGGAAATTGGCGCGACACCGTAATCGCCGCACGTGTGTGCGTGTCGATCTCCCTTTCTCTGACTTCTCCTGGCCCTTCGAGGGGGAGGAAAAATCGATGCTCGCAATTAGCTGATGTCCGCTGATGTTCCGTCACGGTTCGTTACCGTGCGGCGTGCGTATAATAATTTCGGATGGAGGATAACGAGCTATTTAGTCCCGACGATTTCCGTAGTGCGTTAATTTTAGGAAAGGATGTCGGGATTTCATCAAATACCTGAATGCGAAGCCCGTTATCGGGCTTTTCGCGAAATGTACAAGCGAGCGAAAGCTCGAAACTTCGGTACGTATCTCGGTCGTGTCTCCCTTTTTTTTTCTTCCTTTCTCGTTACTCGACGCAACGATCGATACTCATTTCAGCGGGTATCGTTGGCATCGCTCTGACGACTCGCGTAATCTTTTTACACACCGCGATAGTTTCTTTCCTCGCCGCAAATACCACGTGAATACCACGTTAGAGTACATAGACGCGTAGCGGTTTGTACATCGAGAGTGCTGCAGGGACGGTAGTAAGATTATTCTGACGCAAGTTGAGCGGGAGGAGGGGCAAGTGCATTCCCTTTTGTCATGACTAAACAATGTGAATGCGATTTAATGTGCGAGGGAAAATCGACGTTTCGACCTCAGCTGTTCTACGTCAATGCTGAACGCGAGCGCGCGGACTGAAGTAAAATTTCTTAATTATTTTCTTCGATTCTTTCGCGCTCAGATTCAAAGGAAAATCGAAAGCCTCGCGGATGGAATAAGAATCCTCTTTAATTACGTAGGGGCGACGATCTATAATTACATTGATAATTTATCCATGCGAATTAACGGAATTAATGCCTTTTATTTGTGCACCCGCGCATCATTATTCCCCGTCATTTGAGAATACGCTAATAATTAGTCGAATATCGTTCGAATAATTTATTTTAGTGGACACAACGAATAATCGTTGCGAAACAAATTAATAATTACCTAGAGGTAGAGTTATGCACGGTCGCATTACAATAGCGGTAGCTTTAATAAACCGTTTAAGCCAAAGTCATTCGGACGACCGCTGATCATCAGGTCGCCCGCGTGATAATCGATCTCATGAATGATAATTCACGGCAAAGGGATTATTCCATTTCCATAATTCTTGTCTAGCGATAGAGCTATGCAGCTATCTCATCCGAATGCCGTTCCTCGAGCGCATCGGCTCGAGCACGCGCGCGAATCGGCTCTTTGACCTCGACCATCTCACGTCATGTCAATTGAAACTTTATGCAGTAATTGAGAATAAAGAAGTCTGGCCAGTCGGATACAATCGGATATAATCCAGGTTCGGCGCGGGTACATGTAATCGACAACAGCAACGACTTTGAAGTCAATACCGAGCCGCGAACGCGTCCGCAGTGCATAATGTACACCGACCGTGGCGGTGCACATCGGTATTTCCAGCCCGATTATTATGTCAGTCGATCGAAACTTCATGCGATAGTTGGAACCAAGAAAGTCGGCTCATTAAACGACCAGATGATCGATCGGTCCTTGATTACTTGCGAGTTGAACTTTGAGTTTGCTGCGAGCGCATTCCAGCGATAGCGCCGCGACCTTTATCCGACTCGAAATTCGCCGTCAGAAAAACCGATCAGGGCCAACCCTGGCGACGATCGGGCAGAGCGGAGAGGGCGGGGGTGAGAGAAGCGATCGAGACAAATTGAGTTAAGTGCTCGATCGCGCCGATGCTATTTATCGCTGTCTACTTTGCCCCGGCGATCTTTCCGCACTCCCGAAATACACCGCGGCACCGTTGGTGCACCGACACCATCGCGGGACCACTCGTTCAATTAATCGTGCGCTCTCTGACCCCATAATGCGTTTGCGGATCGATCCCCGTCAAGTGTAAATATTTATCGATCCGTTGATACAGCGATCTTCCTCACGATTCATTTCTGGAACTGCATTGAGCTCCCCGCCCCCCCCCTCTCTCTCTCTCTCTCTCTCTCTCTCTCTCTCTCTCTCTGTCTCCGGCGATGGCGCAATTCTCTTGATCGATCTTTTATTTTTACGGCTGGTCGAACCTGCGCTGACGTGGCCGCGCGTTGGAGAACAACCGATGGGATCGGTGCATCGAATCTACGATTTTTCCGTTCGACGTAAATCTGCTCACGTTTTTATTCCACCTCGTCTGGTTAGCTGGCAATTATTACGGGATTTATAAAGTGGCAATTTACGTTATCTCACGTCACGCGCTTTACTTTCTCCTTTACTTTACAATCGGCATTGGCGTATCGACATTTAACAGGATCGCTATTCGCATTAATTCACATTAATTTCATCAAGATTTGCGGTGCAAATATCAGTTGATTCATTAAACGTTTGCGCTGATATTTATTTATTTGTTCACGATGCCACGATAATCTCTCCTTCGCCAGCGTAATTCGCGACTGGATTTATTTCCGATATTCCCTGCTGACGTTCTTTATGCTTGACTTTGCCCCTGCTGTCGTGTCACGTTACAGGAATAGCGAAATTGATCGTATATATAGACGTGCACGGCAACCGCGAATCACTAATCAGCCATTACAACGGCGAGCAAAATTTATCCCGACGTAGAAGGAGCATCCGCGAAGCGCAACTTTCTGGCAATCGGATCGTCTTAATTCACATTTCGGCATTACGAATAATGCATTCGCGTAAATTCTGCCGATGATTTATCGCGAGACATTTCATCACGTTGCTTGTTATTATTTCTGAAGAAACATGCTGCCAACGAGAAAAACCAACGTCGGGAACGTGATTTATATGATGATTTAATACGACAACCGCTGACTTTCTTCAGCAGCCGAGCAGCGAGTAACGCATCGTGCCAGCCTTTGGGCGATATTTCAGAAAAATAAAGCCTACCGTGCACTCGCGAGATTACGCAGAAGACTTCGTTCCATTCGTCGCGCTCCTATTTTCTTGGGCTTTTCTTCCTCGCTGAAAGCGAGGCGGCGAAGAAACGGCGAGCGATTCTTAGTCGCACGCGGGAAAAATACCCTTCCCCCGATCGATAAGCGTTGGCGATCCATTTAAAATACGCAAGGCAGGAAGAAATTACGGAAGAGATCTCTCGCGGCATATCAAGTGCACTTAACGAGTGCTGCTTTGCATGCGTTCTCTTATCGCGTTCTCGCCGCTCTCGCGCGACTTCTCGAGCACGCACTTTCCCTTAAATGTTCATGGCGCACACACAAAGCCGAGGAACACGAAGCTTGGCTGCTTGGCTTGGACAAGAATGTGCTGAATGTGGCGTGGGGCACGGAGACGAAGACGTGAAGAGAACGTGGCGGATGAATGGAAAAACCAGTGAGCAAGCCAGATGAAGCGCAAGGAAGGGAGATATACGATATATGTGGCGATATACGTACAAGACACATTTATTAGATACAACTAATACAAAAGAGAGGCCACGAAGCGCTGCTCTCGGATACGAGCGCGTGTTCCCGTTGCTCTCGAGACATGAAATCGATCGTCTTCGTGCGAGTCCATTGACTGAGGTAACATCCAAAGCGCACACACAGCGTGTCAGCAATAACGTTGTTCATTTGCATGAAACATACGTGTACGCGATACGGCAAAAGTCGCGCGTATTCTCACGTCATCTCGTGCCTTTGAGGTCGACGGGTTTGCCGAATAAAAATCTACCTTTCTTCAGACCTTTAAAAGTCTCGTGCATCTTGAAACTCCGCTGAGAGTATCATAATACTTTCGAGATACTTGAAGATACTTTGAGGTAACCGAGAGAGACGAAATCATTTACGCAGGTATCTTGACTCGTTACACGTTCGTTAAAGTGCTGTTATCGAATTCCGTTATCGAATGATCGAATGTGTCATCGTATGTGATAGCTGTGCAACAATTACAGCGGCCCTTGTAAAATTTTTCCTCGGCAAAGCCCAACTTCGAAAGCATCGTTACGTAATCGGGAGGAAGCGCGCGCACTTGCGATATACCGTGCACACGTATCGGGATGCAAAGTACAATGATGGCATACATTAGGGGGTTGTTCTCCTGGTTGTTCGGCGCTTGGGAGGTCACGGAGCGCCTCGGCCGCCATAAAGCTAGCCTGGCGAAGCCGTACTTGGTCATGGCCGCGCAGAAGTCCGTCCTCGATTGCTCCGCTTTCTCGATCAGCCCGCGTCCGTGAACCGGAAGAGACGGCGGATCAGCTGCGGCATCCCTCGACGGGTCCGCCGATATGTTTCTCGCGACTATCCGCAATCTCGATCACGGTCCATGTGAGCATTCATCTCTTGAGCGCGTGAACGATCACGCGGCGCGTCTTCTGGATGCACTTGCGCAGGATGTTCCGGAATGACATGCTCGTCTCCGCGAGCGACGCGCGATGTCACAGCCAGATCAAGCGAGAATAACGATTCTCGATTCTCTCACTTTGCTCTCGATCGCCGGCGAGCATCGAGTCGCTTTCGCGAGCATCGCGCTATCGTGTCCGTCTTTCTGTCGTCACTCGCAAGCAGACGTGTTCGAATTTACGTAAGCCGCGAGCGCGCGAGCGAGCCGAAAGCCCGGGTGCCGATCTCGATGTATCGAAACTCTCTCGATCGCATTAAATGAGATTTAATGCTGTTTTCCAACGGCGGTGTGCATCTCTTCCTCCTCGCTGGGAGACAAACAGGCGGTCGATCGCGGCGGCCAGACGATTGTCCGTCCCCGACAATCCGAGTGCCGATCGATCGATTCCACGGTGCGTGTGTGCGCGCGCGCGGCAAGAACGCGAGGAGCTCTCTCGCTGCTCGATGATTTACGAGGCGAAAGTCGCGCGAACGAGCGCGTAAATTAGCAAAAGACGACGTCGCCGTCTCAATCGACTCGGCACCACGGCAGTCGGAGTTCGGACGGGGGTGTGTGTCGGGCTGCGGGGGGGGTGCGGATCACTATAATTGCAGTCGGATTTCGCGCGGAGGCCCGCGAGAGATCGATTCGATTCCCCGACTCGGCGAACAGTCGCGACTTGAAAGGACGTGTAGCAAAAATATCTCTCTCTCTCTCTCTCTCTCTCTCTCTCTCTCTCTCTCTCTCTCTCTCTCTCTCTCTCTCTCTTTCTTTCTCTCTTTTTCTCTCTTTCTTTGGCGAAGTCGAGCGGAGCGATGCTTAACGAACGAACCAACGAACGGTATACGCGCCAAGTATATAACGTAAGCTCTGAGATTAACTAACAGCACAGCCGATTTCGAGCGATAATAAAAAATTCGACAAAGCGCGCGGGCTCGCGCGCTCGCGCGGTAAGCTCCGTTTAGCAACACAGCCGATTATTCCTTGGATTATGCGAACGACGAAAGGACCCACGGACGGCTTCTCACTCGGTTTTCTCTCACTCTCGCACGGCGGGCGGACGAGACACGCGCGTGCCGCGACTTTATCGCGAACGCGCGGCAAAACCTTGATATGTGCTCGCTTTCCCGAGTGCTTCGCGACGCTGACGAGGACACGGCGTCCCGGTAGTCAAGGCACTGGCACATGCGCACCGAACACGAAGTCGTACTCGTGCTATCGGCGGGCTGGATTCGAAGGATTCGCCGAATGGCGAACGTAATCCGAAAATCGCCGCGCGAGATATCTCGAAGGACTTTCCCGCTTTCCCGAGATCTCATCAGATCGTTCTTCGTCGTCGTTCGAAGGGTCGAGGAGTAAACGATTATCATCGATACCGGCCTTTCCGATATCGCTCCTGGTTCATTCTATCGGATCGACCTTCTTTCCTTGTCCTTCGGCGACCCGAGAGAGATTTTATGATTCACGAGTCTATCATCTTCACTGATGAGACGCGGGCTTGAACAACTATCGATACCGTACGCGGTACGAGTCGCTTGATATTCGCGCTTGATCCTACCGAAATTTTCTTCCGCTGGATGCTCGTCCTTGGATAAGGCGCGTCTATATTCCTCGCGACTTTACAACCTTTATTACGAGTCTAGGAATAGACCGTATCGACTGTACCGTCTCTCTACGTATCTCGGGTCGATCGTGTCCCCGTCGAGCTTTGTACTTTCGTTTCTTATCCTTCGCGACATTACTCTCTTCTTTTCTTGGCATTTATCGATTACGAGCGAGGAGCAGGCGAGATTCTCTAAATAACGACACATCAAGACACATTGGCAACGCGAGCTATCAGCAGCTATCAACGCCGCGATAATAATCGATGCTAATATCTCGTTCGATTGCATGCATTCAAGTCTCGTCTCGTCTCTCTGTCTGTCTGTCTGTCTGTCTGTCGTCGGATGGAAAACCTTCGTAAGCAAATTCGCGTAGAAAGTCGTGGATGGAAACTTTCCTTATCGCCCGCGCGATCCGTCCCCCTAGAATTAGCATAAAAGCGAAAAGCCCGATATGGAGCGAGAACGAAGGACTCCGTTCGTGGACGACACGTCGTCTGCCTGCGGTATTCTCGATTCCACCATGTGGCGCAGCAAGGTGCACCTCGTACGGACGTAAAGTGTCCCTCTTATGTCGACCGATCGTCGCCGCGACGCGTTTCGGACAAGGAATCCTCCATGCCGGACGGACGTATCGATTAACCGGCTCGCCGTGCACGAGACACGATAAATCGAGCGGAAAACGCGAATCCTTCTCCGTGCGATCGCCATCGGCGCGCGATCCTTGCTAAAATTAGAACCCGAGCGTCGTTGACTGCCAAGCCGCCGCCATCATCGTCGTACGGCTGTCCAAGCTCGATGCATATTGGATGCTACCAGTCATCAGTAGCATATAGATAGCTTCGGGAAGTTTCTCGCGATTCTGTCGACATTCGCCGGCTGGTACCGGCCCCGTGCCTCGTCTCGATTCGAGAAACGGATGAGTCTTGGAGCGGAACTATCCTCGAACGGCCGGAAATGAGCGTATCCTCGGGCGAATCAAGCGTGGATCAAGGGCGTCTTCTTCTGCCGCCTCCTACTTCCGCTCGGTGGATTTTCCCCCGAGTGGATCCTCGCTGAGTTTCGAATCCCTCATCGACTCTTGGTCGATCGCTCGGCGGTCGGTTGCTCGCTGGTGCACGTGACTCGAAGGTCGCGTTCCCTCGAATCGATCGGATGGCGAGACGCGCGACTCGAGGTACCGGGGGTGTACGGTGCACCGGAGGGCTGCCAGTCTGTCGGTACCGACGATCGGTCAGCCTCCTCTTCCGGATCGATGACGCGTCCGACCTCGGAATCATCGACGCGGACACCGCTCTTCTTGAGTGAACGGCGGAAGGCTGGACGATCCAACAGCGAAATCCGATCTCGTCGCAATTCTCACGCGTCCTCCATCTCATGTTACGAGAGATGCAAGGCAGGATCGACACAGGCAAGAGAGGACACTATCGCGTTCCCTCGTCGCGTCACCGTACCCTTGACTTCCTCTCGCGAGTCTCCCTTTCGGGAGACACGGATACACTGCATGTATCTACTACAAAGTTATTATACTCGCGAAACGCTGTTTATGAAACTATCCTGGTTTCCCCCGGAGCACACTAGCAAAGGATCACGATTGTCGCCCGGTACACTTAGCACCCGCCGTCCATCTTGCATCATCGTGCAGGCTCATGCTCTCTTTCTGCCAGAACTCGCGCGATCCCATCGTCACCAATACCGAGCTCGTCTTCGGAAGTGCCTCGTATTTCTCTTGGACGTATTTCTCTTACGAGCCCTTGCAAAGTATTGCTCCTTGGACGGACGGCAAAAGCTCGTGTCTAAGAGCTCGTTCCCTCGATCCTCCGAGATCTCTACTTGGAACTGCCTTTTTGGTGGGCAGTGCAAGCCTCGCGCTAGCCGGGCTGTCGCGCTTCTCTCGCCTGGCTGGCTCTCATGGCTGGCTCACCGATCTCCAACCCGAGCTCGGAGATGGTGCGCGAACTGATCACTCCCGGGCGGTCCTCCTCTCAGCTCGCGAACGGGACACCATCGTCTCGCGATGCCCTCCCTGAGGACGGAAGGGCGTCCTGTTCACCGAACACGCGTTTTCCTCCCGCTAACCTGCCACGGATTCCCTAATGTGTACACAAAGGTATACACGCGCTCGTCGGGAGCTCGTCGCTCTCCTCCGCGCCTCCCTTCGTTATCGAATGGTTGCGCCAACGCGCAAGCTCCGTCCCCGTTCAACTCTCGCTGGCCGCTGCCGTCCCCCGTCGCGCGCATCCAACCCCTACGCGTGCTCGTCGTGCGCTACGATCTTTACGTGTAACCCTTTACGTCCGCTTTACGGACGAGGGAGAAAAAAAAGATGGCCGTCGCGAAAATAAAAGTTCCCTCATCGGCGAAACAAGTTTCCATAGCATTACCGTCCTCGCTCTCCTCATTATCGAGAGCTACCCCTCGCGCGTGTCGCGTATTAGGCCGTTTCCACGCGGCCGAGCGCACGCGATTCCATCATCTTTCCATCGCACAAAAGTCCCTACGTTACCTAATTCTTTATTCGTCCATCGTATATCTTGATTTAGAAACGCTCCTGCTGGGATCATAATCGTAATTCATTTTACTAAATTTTAGGACATTCCTTATCATCTTTCAATATCCGTTTTTTTCCACCAACGATCGTCGTGTCATTAACGATCCGTCTCCCTCGTATGTATATTTCGTTCGTCGTTATAAATTATCACCAATTATACGTGTCAATGATGCGTTCGACTATTTTCACTTGATTAAGGAAGGAAAACTCCGTCACGCGACGTAGGCACTTGCGTGCGAAGTAAACGTCCGAGCAATTACGATGCAATCTGCCGACAATCAATCCGCGCAGAAGCGATTCAGTCCTCGTCGTTGCGTGGGCGCAATTTCGATGCACCTGTATAATTGGTGCATGCTGCACCCTTACTGAGATTTATCGCACATCTTCGCTCTCGATAGTGAGCGGACATGCGCTTTCGAGATGTGTTATGAAATCATGCGAATTCACGCGACACCCGATCTCGGATTATCGCATCTTAGTCGAAATTCTCGTCTCGGGATGCACTTACTTTGTAAATTACGGCTATTTTGGAATTTGTTTCATCACGAGCAAGTAGAAGAGACCTGCTCGATGCGTTCTCCTCGCGGCAAGCTACGATGAAGAATATTTGCGTATCCGAGAAGTTTAGCAAAATTTCTCTCGAGATTGATTTAAATAATGGATGGAGCATAAGAAATTAGTGACTAAATATTTTGGAATCTGTACACATTGAATTTTTCCGGATATATCTCCGATTTGACTTCGATAAATCCATTCATATCGAGTGAGTAAATTTGGACGACTAAACATCCGATGACGTCAATATCCGGTTTCCATCTGCTAAACGAATCCGAGGAGCAACGCGAAATATTTATCGTACATGTCCAACGATTGATGATGGAGGATCCTTAAATAAACTGAAATTCTTTCACCGCATCATTCGTGTTAACAGAAGAATAATGGAATAATAAAAAACGATGTGTTTCGCCGTGTCGGCATTTTATTGCTCGATACATTCGAAAATTCCGAAAGTTAGATCGGTAGATCGTTACAGATCTCCGTGCAAGGTGTAAAATAACAAATAAACGGAATTTACATTCCGGCGAAGGAACTTTTAGAATCTCTTCGCGCGTGTACCTCTAAAATTAAACCCTTACACATTTATGATATTCTTGACTCCCGCGAGATCCTCTCGCCGAACAGATTCATTAACGCCGTCGATACTAATTGCATTTCTGTGATATTAGCATTACTCAGTCAATCAACTTTGAATAAAGCTCTCAGCGAGATACACTCCGATCCGATTGTCCTATCGGAATCGTTTCGTTATTTTATCGTGTCTCAGAAGCGAGATCCGTTCACGAGAACGGACATTTTCTTCCTTCTCCAAGCAATCTCGGTAATCCGACTGTCAACACAACTCCCTACATTCGTCCCGGAGTTGGACCCCGAACTGATCGGAGAATTCCGAGACACCCTATAACGTGGAGCCGCGTTATCAGATTCTCCCATGGTTATTTCGGGGTATCGACCAATCAGTGTTAAGGTCGGACGCGCCCACGATCATTCGAGGGCTACCGAAATTTATCGAGCGCGCGGATTGATCCTTGACTTACTTCTTGCTTGCTTGCGTCGGTTATCAGCCGACGTTCAAAAAGCCACGTATGATTGACGCAACGGTGAGGAGAGAGAGAGAAAGAGGAAGAGAGAGGGAGAGAGAGGGAGAAATTCAAACGAAACGCAAATTAATCGTAGCGCACGTCGCGGTCGTTAATTGCTCATGCGTATGCCAATGACGTGTAAAACATGTAATTAAAAAAGGACACCGACAGGAGCCTGCTGGCGGACAATCCGACAAAAGTGCTCACAGAAACAGAGGCGAGCTCGAGCGAGCCCGGCGCTAAATAAAATAATTACGCGAAGCGCAACGGCGCCGTTTTTTTTTCCCCTTTCTTCTTTTTCTCTCTTTTTTCTTTACCCTATTTCATTCCATTTCCGCGCTCAATGCTGACCGCGGACTCAATGCCGCAGTATAAAACACAATAGCCATTATTCGCATCTAGTTTTTAATCGTTCGCGCAAAATGAACAGTYCCCCGCCGAAATTCGCGCCGACGATTCGCGAGATCGCGAGGCGCGCTCTCGGTGAATTTCTTTTTTACCTTGTCCCTGTATTAAAAATGTAAAATTTGCCGTGACTGTTTTCTGTCGAAGGGGATAGTGACAAATTATTTAACAACGAAGCAATGTCATCTTTCGATTTTACGAGCAAAGGAACTTTATTTACAACGGAAACGCGCATAAATGCTGCATAGCTTACGATATTTCGGATATTATTTCACATTTTATTTCCAGATAATGTGTTAAAATTCTGATGCGTCGTTCGATTGTATAAATTACCGTGATCCTTGTAGCAACACCCGAGAAAGAGAGAGCGAGGGGAGAGGGGAGTTTCTAAATATTCTTTAATAACATAATGAACATTTTCGAAATATCTGCATACTGCATGCGCGTTATGCGCTGGCTATGAATTACTCTGCCGTTAATATTAATAATCAGCTCGCGTTGAATCGATATTAATCTAATATTCATCCGCTGAATATTATTGCTGTCGAATCGGGAATTGATTAATTAATATATGTACCGCTTCAACCCCGAGCGACATTTATTAATTCTTCTATACTTCGATCGCTCGAATCGTATGCGAGACATGTCGCCCTTAATCTTCCACGGACGCATAATTTATATTAATAATTTGCGCCGCACGATGCTGAACGTTACGCTTCAGTTTTACTCTCTTCTCCTTCATCTGTCTCAGACAGATATATTTTTTTTGTCACGTTATCAAGATGCGCTCCTTAAAAATTAACGTTTATCCTCTTGAAACTGTGTCGACAGTAAGATATCTCTGACAAATTATTTTTGCATCGCTTTGTGGCGTGTATCTTTGTCCTGTCGTGTACTCGATCTAAACTTGATTCTACGTGTTTACTTGCGTCATTTTTTGCTATAGAAAATAAGAGAGAGAGAGAGAGAGAGAGTTTGTATCGGAGCGCACGGAAGAAGTCCGGCGTTTTAGCTGGGACTTTGAATTATTAAAACGAAATGTTCGCGAATGCGCCCGCGAAAGCTCGCAAGCTTGAAGCTAGCGCTATCGCACGGTGGATGTAGCAAGTTTTAGAGCAAAAGCTTGCCCCGGGTAGAACGTGCCATCTAGCCGCAACGAAAGGCGGGAGATTATTGATCGTAAAAATGGCGCCAACGCAAAGTTGTGTAAGAAGGATATCAAGCCATAAGTTACGGTAGCTTTGTCGAGCCGGATCAATTCTCGGAGCGCGTCCGCTCCCTTTCATCTGCTGAAATAATGGCCCTTCTCGCGACGTGTCAGCCTAACGCGGATGAGATATTTGGATGATTCCCGAGAACGAGAACGAGAACGAGTGCTTCAGCATCGAAACTCTCGTTGGGGAATTCCGAGGAATTTTGTTAATTGAAAAGCCTGCACAGACTTGTATTCTTGCTCTCGATCTCGAGGCTAATCAGAGCACGCGATTCCAAAGATTCCCCCTCGCGAGGGACATTCAGCCGCGATTATACGATTGCGCAGGGAAAAAGGGAAAGATGTATGTTTCAAGTTCAGAGAAATCCCTAACGGGGTTGCCCTTTCCAAGAGACTCCGTTCGCGGGTAGCAGCAACGAGCTCGCGCGAGATCAGCCGGCTCGAACGAACGTGCGTGTTCTTTCTCCGAAGAAATTCGAAGCGGAAATCCAAAGAAATCCGGAAATCGAACGCAGCCGGGTATTCTTGCAATTAACGGGATATCGACCAAGCGGATTACACATGGTCCTGCTGGACCACCGAACGGCGGAACGGGAGCGGCACCGAACAGCGCATTCGTTTCTACACGTTTCCGCAACGGAACCGCATGCTCGAGAGCTCCCAGAGGCATGATATAGCTATATCGCAATCAGGCAAAGTTGAAAGTGGACTTACAAGGAGAACGGCCAGGACGTCTCGAGCTTCTGCGACGGACGCTTTTCGTGCTTGGCGGCGTGTCGGTTCTCGATTCCATGGCAACTGTATGGGAAAGAAACAAATGGGAAAGGATTAGAAGCAATCTTAACCCTGCGTGTATATGATACAACGCATCGCGTATCCGCGATTTTATCGCTGTTATCCTTCGCTGTTGTCCTCCGCTTATTGCAACTCTGCTGACAAACTGACCACCGGCTGCGCCGGTCGTCGAAACAATAAGGAGGATGAGACAGAGAGAAAAAGAGAGAGAGAGAGAGAGAGAGAGAGAGAGAGAGAGGGAGATTCAATGCAACACTGAAATAAGCGTACGCTCTATAATAAATACTTTAGCCAGCTGCGGAACCCCGGCTCCGGCACTCCGAGCTGTAAATCTGCGAGAATGCTTGGATTCACGTGCATCATACGAGAAAATGAGAGACAGAGAGCGATAAAGGGGATGATCATAATGTACAACGAGGAGAATCGATGCATTCAAAAACAAATTCATCAGCAAGTGGATCCGCTGCGGCGAGGGAGGGAGAGGGCTTCGGGATCGCTGCGAGCAAATGAACCGGACAGTTATGCGAGAAAGAACGAGCGTCTATTCGGCCTTTAAAGCGGCATTGCAATTATTATTTATTATCAGCTATTTATATCTTTTATATCAGCTTATTCTTATATCAGCTACTTGGGAACGCTTCTCTCAGCTTTCTTATTGATTCTCATCGAATCGATCGTTTCCTATGACAGCGAACGGTACACGTTCGAGGCGTGTTAGATTTGCAGAAACTGCATTGCAGTTTCGTAAATATGGATTTTTCTATTTTACAGACTCATCGCGTGAGATGCGATGAAATAAAATCGAATAAGAGCGTGATCCTCGTGAGCCTTAAATTAAAGATAGATAAATTATTTGCACTTCGGTTAAACGCTTTTGCGTTTTTCTAGTAATTAATCTTAAATTTGCGATTGAATCCTCGATCTTTAATGGAGTTTAAATAAAATTAGAAATACAAGCAGACATACATTCTTCAATAAATAAAACAGCTTTATTCGTATGAAATTATATAATAATACGATAAGTCAAGAAAAATATCGAGATTATTTGAAGGATCTTTCTCGGCGGAGCCGTTTTTCCTATCTCCTCTTACAATGACGCGCATTTTTACGGAAAATGCAATGTCGATTAGCATACATTTGACACGTGCGCGCGCTAAAGCACGTGTGTTCTAAACAAATAACGGAGATAAAATAGATTGGCTGGTAGCGGAATTAAATCTCGCGTTATTCTCGCCCGACTGTATGAGCGGGTACAAGAGGTCACAGTGACGTAATGTCCACTAAATATTTGATCGCTTTTCGTCTGAATTCGAGAGAAAACGGGAAAGCTGCTGCTTTCGAGCGATTCATACGATTTTAAAGATCGTTCTTCGTGCGGTGAAAATAAAATTGCAGTTTTCAATCTTCGATTTTATCTTTCTTCCATATTATTCATATTTATCGCGTTATCCATCGCGTTATTCATGGAAATTAAATGTGCCAAGGAAGATTCGGATTCCTCTCGACGGAATCCCACTTTCCCGCGGTTCCTTGCGATTTCTTGCATTTTCAATTGCTTCGATAACAAGACGGAGTGCACGTCGCGAGCAAAATTGAAACAAGAGGAAACCGCACACACGAAATTCCTAGTGGCTTCTTAACAGTTGCGGCAGAAACAGTAACAGTACTCCTCATGTATCTGAATAAGTAAACGGAACGAATGGAATTATCAATTAAAATAGAATTGCTCCTCTCTCGGTACATAAATTAACACAACCGTGTCGTTAAGCGTCATAACACACCGCCGCTGAGAGCGATTTAACGTTCATTTCTAAATGCCTGAATATCCTGTTATCATAGGAGCAAAGGAGGAGAGTAGTCGCACATGAAAAGCGCACGTCGAGCACGATATTAAGGACAGGTCGATTCCTGCGACTCCCCGACGTTAACTTCAACCGATTTAGTCCAATCCATAACCTGGATTCTCTTGGCCCTAGAATGGGAACGATTGCACTGCGATTTAAATTAATCAATGTCGAGGGAATCCTTAAGCTTTTCTCGACAGCAGTTTTCGCGTTCACGCGAGATCTGCCAGCTTCAATGCTCCAAAAATGTGATCCCGCTTGCCCGGGCAGCCAGGGTCACCGAATCGCGGAGTCGCCGCGATTCAATCGGCATCATCAGGAATCATTCCCGTCTTCTAATGCTCCTAACGTTACCGAAGGAAAGATCCGCCCACGCGTCCGCGATCAAGAAAGCTATCGCGGCCGAGATTCCGCGCGGCTCGAACGCTACAATATTTCGGCTGTCGGTGGCAACGGTGGCAGGTAACATACACGCGATCGGTCGATACCAAACGCCGGTGTGACCTACAGGATACACCGCCGTGGTGATACAGCACCGCGGGAAACACACACGGTACACTCATCCCCGAGGCCTTCCTCCCTCGCTCCTTCTTTCCCCCCTGCGCCCTCCGCCGCACACGTGCTCGGCATGTGCCTGCATATATATATATATATATATATATATATATATATATGTGTGTGTGTGAAACAGCGAAGTACTTGTCATTGTCTGACTTGCAGAGGGCGCTTGACCTTCCGCAACACAACGAGCACACCCCCGATTTCCTTTCAGCCGATCGTGTGAAGGAGGGACGCGGCCATATTGGCGGCAAGGGGAGGAAAGAAGAAAAAACCCTTTTCACAATGCGCGGATACATCCGGGATATTTCATCTCCTTTGTCGGTGCCACGGTGTCGGTCCAATTCATCCGGATCCGCACACGTCTGTGTGTACCCACTTGAAGAAAAGGGAAGATCCCAGCCCTCCCTCGCGCCCCCYCCCCCCCCCYCTCTCTCTCTCTCTCTATCTCTGATTCCCTCGCTTTATCACGATCCCCGATGGTCGTGGCCGCTCTCCACCCTCCTGCCAACCCTGTCCCCTTGGGCTCGCGAGATCGAGCGCCCTTTCGAAATTTGCCGATGGCCAAAGCACGCCTCGAGGACCGCGCTCCGTCTGGCCTCGAATCCGAGATTCTTATCTTTTAACTGAAAGCTCGCGGAAAGGTGTTATCGAACGACGTGTTACCGTTCGACGTTGTCAAGTTCGCAGCTACCGCGAAGGCTGCGAGACGTTTATGCATCCGGCGACTTTACGAGCGGCATTCGCGACAAAATTCTCTCGCCGCTCCAACTTCCCTCTCTGCCCGTCCGTCCGTCCGTCTGTCTACCTCTGTCTCTGTCTGTCTTTGTCTCGTGCTTTTATTCGCTCGTGTAAAATGTATGCTTGGTACGTTCAATGTGCAAACACCCCCCCGAAATCCACAATCTTCTCGACATTGGGATTCCTTTTCCTTTTTTCCCCCTTTTCTTTTCTTTCTTTTCTTTCTCTTTTCCCCTTTTTATTGGAAGGAGAGCCTACTTTCTTGCGAGTTCCGCTATGGCGGCGAAAAGGAGTTTCGGTATATAACGAGATTTGCAGAGAAACTTTTAATGATCCCTCCCGCTCAACGCCCGGCTATCATTAATCACAGACGATCAGAAGATTAATTATTATATTAATATTCCCGTTATTATTTATGATAACCCAAGTGGACTTTATATCCTAGCAAATTTGCTTGCTTCACTTGCTGCACATTCCATCGAGAATATATCCTTTTCGCTAAGTAGCTCACCTCTTCATCCATGTGAAAGATATCAGGCAACATTTCCGGGGAATATTTCCAACGTCTCGAACGTTTCTCTTTAACGGGATTAATATAGGAGGGAATTAATAGATGGGATAATGCGAAATATAGAGCTACACGAGCCGGTAAGAAGCTTCGGATGCGCTGATCTTTGCGTGCCTATCCGCGCAATGCAGAACATTGCGGATTTGCTTATGCTACATGACGTCGCATGATGCAGTCGACGTGTTGTGCGGGACGACTTGACGGAGAAATCAGCGACAGGACTCCCCGGCAGTCTCCGGAAGCCTTGTCGCCGACAAAAAAAAAGAAAAGAAAAATAGGGCAAAATTTTTTCTCTTTTCTCTTTCTCTCTCTCTCTCTCTCTCTCTCTCTCTCTCTCTCTCTCTTTCCTTTTCTCCCTTTCCCTTTTTTTTCTCCTTCCTTAGAATCGATGCCGGAGGAATACGTTTGTTATTCTCGCATTCTCGCCGGGGGACCGCCGTGGAAATAGTAAAAGTCGGGATATATTTCCGTTTGATGCGGACGTCCCCCAACGTGACAACTAATCCAAATGTGGGGCACTTGCCGTCAGGAATATCTCGTTTACATAATCGAGAATTATATATGACGAACTAACTCAGGCCGCGTCGCTATCGCGTCAAGCAGCTATCCTGCGGATAAAATGAAAACACGATTGCACCGATATTATGTTAAACATCAACATTCGTGTGGCGGGATGTCAGACATTCGATAGTGCACAATTATCCTTCAGCTTTCTCTCTCTCTCTCTCTCTCTCTCTCTCTCTCTCTCTCTCTCTCTCTCTCTCTCTCTCTCTCTCTCTCTCTCTTTGGTGTAGAGCTGTGATAACAAACACGTATGATGGAGCTATTTCAACCAGTGACAAAGTCGTTGGCAGTCGATGCCACCTTATGAACGTGATAATTTATTTTTTCAGTAAAAGAGATAACGATTAACGATTAATTAACGAAAGAGATAACGATTAAATGAGAATTAATTGAAGCTTCTCTCCTACAAAGAGTTCAAGGCTCATATTTTTCAATGTTATCTCTAGATTTTTTAGTGTATTCATGCATAGGAAGCTTATAAACGCAAATTTGTCACACGCTGAGATTGATCACGTTTTAATAGGGATCACGCTTTAATTCAAGGATTACGTGAACGACGCAATCTAAATATTATATGTATCCATATATTTAGCAGAGTGTAAAATATTGTTTGTACAATCAAGCAAATATACTTATATTATTCGATTTCTCGCATATTGATTTACCCAATCTGTATTGATATTAAATATTTAAACAAGTCTTTTCAACGATTTACGATTTACAAAACATTCTATTGAACAATGTCATAAATATTCTGAATTCGATCAATGAAAGATATGAGCTACAGCTGCAGTAATCTCATATGGAAAATATCTGCAAGAAATGCAAGTAAGCGAACGCGGAGCCGTTATCGAATTAATGAGCGGCGAAAGTACGCGAACGTGAAAAATCTCGTAGAAAATCTCACGCAATCGTCATGCTGGAAATATTCTGCGCTCACTCCGCGCGATTAAAAGGTTCAATCTAGAACTATAAAGGGCACGAGAGGGCGCGTGAATGCCGGTAACGTGGCGTGGAAAATAGATTTGGACGTTTGGAATTTTGCATTTTTTAAAAGGCCCCTCCGTCATGAAACATGCATGAAAGCTGAATTAGAAAAATGACTCCTTCGAGTGCAAAGCCGAAAGGCGAAAGTGCATAATTCATATATCTTGTGTGTTCTTCCCCAAGGCTCAGGCCCAATCGGATTCGTGTATCGCCGGTGTATCTCTCAGCATCGCATATTTAAATCAACCCGTTCATCTCGGCGCGCCCGTCCGGAAATGCTCTCGCGTGATAGCGTTTATCTAAAAATCTGCGGCCGTGTAATTTCCGGCCGCGTGTTTTCCTCTTTACGCTATCTGCGTCGGCTCTCTCGGCCCTTTAATATAATCGCGCCTCATCCCGAAATCCCGCGGGAACAAAGCGCCGGTAACTATCGACACGTCTTCCCTCGCCATCTGCGAGGCGAGAAAACGACTTGCTCGATGCGGCTGCAGGTGCATGCGCGCACTCGTGGATGGTAGATCCGTGTAAAGCGCAGGGCAACTGACTCGAAAAAAAAGAGGGGGAGGGGAAGGGAGAGAAGGCAAGAAGAGAGCCGACGAGAGCCGACGAGAGCTTTCATACATGGCTCGAAAAGACCATCTCGACCATCCGCGTACGACCGGTCGAGCACACCGCGAGCAGGTTTAAAGGCGAAAGGAGCAAAAGAGCATCTTTATGCAGCGGCGCTGCTTCAAGCTCGCAATTTCCATTGTCCTCCCCGTGGCAGCTCGCTAACCATCGCCAACAATCAACCCGAACGTTAAGGGTGAGTTCACAATCAGGAATCGAGCGGGGGCCCGATCTCGCCTTCTCTCATGCCGACAGGCCGACGTTGGAGGCCGACGATTGTCATCTTGGAAAATATCACGGCCCGCGTGCCCTCTGTGAATTAGCGTACGGTTGATTTAGCGAGATTAAGGATGCTCGAGAGATCGAAGCAACGGCCGTCCGGATGTGAAGTCGATGCTCGTTAAAGAAAGGCTTGGTCGATCGATGACAGATTATTTCCAGACACAATCAACAAGCACCGCATGGATCAGAGATGACGATGAACAATTGAGTGGAACATATTACGCTTGCGTAGTTTAATAACAATTGAAAATTCACACATGCAAAAAAGGACGATCGAAATGGAACGAAAGGCGAAAGGCGCTCTCACGCGTGCCACGAGTTAACGAATGAAATGAAATACGAATGAAATTGACAAGCACAATCGCGTCTTTCTCTTTTTTGCTCTTTCTTTCTTTTTCTCAACAAGAGCAATAGAGATATCTAACGTGCCCGTCGATGCACCGGAATATTTCAGGATCGCTGTCGTGTTAATCGTCTCTCAAACAATCAGACGCCGCTCCTTAAGACCTCGCGCGTTTCAGCTTTTCATGATTCTGCGACAATATTGACCGTGCGATCCTCGATAATTCTTACATTTAGTTCTTGCTTTCAGCAACGAGCTAGATCACGCAGCATTGTGCAGAAATTCGTTGCCACGTTGCTGAATAGATGCAATTCTATGGTGAACGCACCATAACGAGACGACACTTTTTCCGGGACGCTTTGTTTGATCGCGAAGACCTTCAAATTTTTCAGGAATTCCCTTTTCCTTCCGCATGTTTTTCCTCCTCCAGCTCGCTGAAAACGACTCGACGTGCTGTACGTAGTTCTGAGATAGCATCGCTAAATTAGTATAGGAAGTGCTATAATCATCGGATAATCGTCGCGCTGATCATGTTGACGCATCAAGGAACAATGTGTTAATCAATCTTTGATTGATACATAACATATCGAAAGATCAGATATTTTTCATTGATTACCAGCGATTCCGTGAATTGCCGTGGAATTTTATTTGCTATCTACCGACGTCGATCATCAGAGCAAGCTGATTGGCAAGGCAGGAATGCACAATGAGTCGAAAGAGAGAGAGAGAGAGAGAGAGAGAGAGAGAGAGAGAGAGAGAGAGAGAGAGCCAAGTAGCAATATTTTATCAAGACACTGGAATTATTGCGTTTGGAATGAACTTATCTTCCTCTGCATCTCTTCCGCATCTCGTGCGCACTTTTTGTATCTTCGTGCATCGTTTGTTATTTGAATCAACCTCATCATTTGCCGAACTGCCGATTATCGCGAATCACGAGCGTGTTTGTCGAGATTATCGGAAAGTATCGGAGCGATTTTTCGATTCGACGAGGTTTGATGTAACCAAGTTATCATTACGAGAATAATGACATCGAGTCGGCCTCGTTCTCGACCCTTAACGGAAAACAAATGCACAGATTGCCTCCGGCCGTCACAGTCTATTCGCACAAAAAGCAACTCATTGACGACGAGCTTTATATGCGTTTCCGCATAAACAATGGACGCGCGGAATGCCGTGCACAGCATTGAAACGGCGAGGCGCCGTCAATGTATACGAATGTATTTTTTCATCTCGACATATTTCAGATTTATAATGATATTTGCAGCAAACCAGGCCATAGAAAGTTCTTCTTTTTCCTTTGTTTTTTTTCACCTCCTAACTGCAGATTTGAAACGTTAAACTGTTGATTGTCGGGAAAGTGATCATTGCTGAAAATCTGAAACATTTTTTTCCCTCCATTGATTTCTTTTTTATTCGTAATCATTTACCGATAATGGAACAATGCGAGAACTATTTATTTCTCGGTTCGCCTACAAATGTGTAGAATATATCGAATTCGAATGTTTGAAAATGGCATTCACATTATTCCGGCCGGTTTCAGTTTAACTGTGGGGAATAAATTTTTAAGAGGCAGCATCGACGAGCTGAAACATGTCAGATGGCTGATCTTAGTGTCAAAGCTGAGATAAACGTATATAGATAATCGCGAATTCTTGAAAATGATACAAGAGATACAGAGATGGGACAATGTTTTGCGTCCGATAAAAGCATAATCAACGTTCCACATAAAACGTTACGCATAAAACGATTGCGAAGTAATACCGCCGTTTTCTCATCCAGATATTTCTGAATTCTTTCTACAATAAAGGTACCGCATATATATGTCCGTACAGCGAATGAAATTTGCAAAATGATCTATAGCAGATAAGATAAATAGGTGAAATTAGGTAGAAGAAGATAGAAAATTGCAAGAACGGTAAGTGACTCGTTTATTCTCGCTAGCACTGGTAACGATCGGGTGATTCAAGACCTGAATGTGAATGTGATGAATTTTTCTCCGCCCTTCGATGAGAAGGAAATATCTCGTCGAGAGTAATAATAAGTGAGAAAGAAGAAAGAAGAAAAGCTGTGATAAATATATTCCGGTATATTCTAGTAATTTAAATTTAAAACATCTATCATGCCTAACTTATCACGTCGATACGGATTTGTTTTGCATATTTTATCAACAGCAGCTTTGTTAATGCAGCATCATCGATGCATTCGTATGAGACATTAAACGAAAAATATGTATGCTTATATATCGCCTTTGAAGCAAGTTTCGAACAAAACCCGAATTAAAGCCGTGTCAGTATCGATAAGTAAAGGCAAAAGATTTATGCGACTTCATGAATGTTCGATGAATGCGGTTATTATTATCAATGTTAATCCGTTCTTTAGAATTTACAATGACGAGCCTCGAGTGTATTTACGCTGAATGAAAACGCGTTCCTAGCCGCGGAAAGATATTGCATTGCTGAGAGTGCACTAATAGTAGCTCGAGTTAAGTACAGTGCTTTTACCCACATTAATATGCAAATGCAAGTTCGGATATAAATCTCGAGAGCATCACAACTGTCTAAGTACTTTAATTTTTCATTCAGAAGGCGCGCCACGGCGTAAATTACTCGTTTGTAACTAATGTTACGTTTGCACCATACGCGTACTTATTTCTCGGTTATTTCCATAAAAACGTTCGGCTTGCGTTTCGGGGGAGCAAGATTCGGTCCGCGTTTTCTATCGTAAAGGCATCCATCTTCGCAAATGCTTAGAACTCTTTAATCGCAAATTTGCAAACTGGATAGAAGAAGCAGAGAGGAGAAACGCTCGAAAAGCCAGAAGCCACACTAATTACTTTGCGAAACTTACCTTCGGAATTTTGCACGCACTCGCACACAAACACACACATACGTTCGAATAATCGAAAAAATATTATTAAAGATAAATAAGAGTGTACAATGATCGAAGAGGCTTGATCGATAATTGGTAATCACATTATCCCCACTGCGCATGCATTATGAAACGAAGACTTGAAAGACGTGGTTGCGTCGCATGTAAGTTCATACGCTACCGATTTGATGCACTATGCGTGATGTCGTAAGAAAGGAAAGAAGAAGAAACCAAAAAAAAAGAAGAAAAAGGCGAAAGACAATTGGCGGAGCCTTCAAAAGATCGATGATGGCGGACAGAGAAATGGAAGGCGAAGAATGTCGAAGCATGCGTGGTCGTGAAGACTTAAGAGGCCATATTACTTCCAAAGAGGAAGAGAGAGAGAGAGAGAGAGAGAGAGAGAGAGAGAGAGAGAGAGAGAAGAAGGGCTGAGTGAATGGCAATGGCGAATTGATATGTATCAAATGATTTGCTAAGAGATATTACAAAGAGGTAGTAATAGAAGAGAAAGTAGAAGAAGAAAAGTTCGAGCGTAAAGAATAAAATATGAAGGCAAAAAATAAGATAAGAGTCAATGTACCCTATTGTTCATAGGTCTGCGATGGTGATCGCCCAGCAGTCCCGACAATAGTCCAATCCCTACCAACACAATAATATAATAATCAGTGATTTTCAATGTGATGGTCGCATTACGCTAAGCCGCATTAATAAGAATATCGATACGACAGATTACCGAACCGATGTTCGGGCGCTCCGAATTGTCTAGATTTAATTTAAGAGAATCACGCAGAGGCATATTTAATATTAGAGAAAAAAGAAAAACAAAGAGAGAGAGAGAAAGAGAGGAGGAGGAAGAGGGAAGGGGAAGGGAAGAAAAGACTAAGAAGCTGCCGTTGAAAGGAAATTATCTATCCGCTAGTTGTATCACGACGAACAAAAAGCGTTCCGTTTCATCTGGCATTACACACGTTACGTTTCCGTAACTCGCGCCGTCCACATGATTCATGCCTCTTCGTGATTTATGGATAGACACATAAGCTCATTTCTCAATATGACAGCTATACTGCGCTCTTTCCTTAGAGAGGAAAATCTCCGCGTATCGAACGAATGAATGCAACATTCGTATCGGATCGTTGCTAATTCGTCGATTCAGTCAACATTTATCCAACGTCTCACTTTCTCTCTCGAATTCGCCGATGGTTGTCTAACGGCCTCGTTTGGCCGACGTTTTACCATTGCGCAAGACGCGACACTCGAACGCGCGCGATCTAAAGCACGATATTAGATAGATCGTAGAATCCTCGAGGGCTGCGAGATGCGAACCTCGACAGAGATCGCGCTGATACGCGACAGAGTCGCTGCCATCCCTTAAGCGGTTCATCCGCTTGGCGGGTCTCCAGGCAATGCTGGCTGATTCTTAGGCCTCTCAGACCTCCTTCCGACACCCATTTTCAGGCCCACTCGAAAAATTCCCTCAATCACCTATTTACAAGACGCGGATAACTCACGCTAGGTCAAAAAGATCTGGGTCACTGATTCGGAACTAGTTGCCGGAAGAGAGAGAGAGAGAGAGAGAGAGAGAGAGAGAGAGAGGAGAGAGGATAGGCACTTGATACGATTGACTGGTTATTATAATTATTCTTCGTCCGATAGGTTCTGTCGCGTGTATGGCTGCTCTGACGGATACGCGCTGATCGAATCGTTCGGTATCGAATGCACGTCGAGCGATATAATGTGACACGAGATAGTACGTACCGCTAGGTTGTGCCGTTGCCGTGGAAAATCGCGAGAACCGGGACATCTCGGTGAAATTTACGATTCCGTGATACCTGAGGAACGAGCATCATTAATGTTTTCGGAGATCCTAAAGTCACGTGTTTGCTTCAATATCTCCCTCGGCTCTCCCATTTCACTGTGTGACACTTTTACGATTGTTTATTCGACAAAGAAACCGGGAGAGCATTTTGCAAATAGAACGCATGTTGCAAAGAATCTATCATCGCGCGTGCATGAAGCAATTACGATGTTTTTCGATGCAAACGGTAACTCCAGCTTTCATTTACAGAAATCAGCCGTTACGCGAACTGGAATCAATCCCGGATTGATTCGACGATATATCGTATCCAATTTTGATTTGTCACTTAAAAGATATGCGCAAAGCGCAGATGTCAACGGAATCAAGCTATCTTCGAAACGGGATAAAAACAGAAGGCAAAATAAGAGGCGTGAATCGAGTGCCAGGGTGATATCTTCTTCTTACAAATGAAGGGGAACGTTTCAACTGAATCATTGTAAATAATAGTTTCCGTCATAATAACAAAGACATAGGAGAGATATGCTTTTCCATGTATCTCAAAAATTGAAAAGATTAAGACTAATTTTTCCGTGGAGGACAATAAGACAAACGTCGCGTCTTAAGACGAGATAGACGGCACATCATTTTTCAAAGGAACTACTCGGGTGCATCCAAAGGTTAATAGGCCACCTAGTGATTTCTAGATCATCGCTAAATGATCCCGCGTAAAAACGCATATCACTGGCCCGCTAACGGAAGGGAACATAAATCACGAGGGCAGGGGAATCTGATCGGATCAAGCGCGATACACGGATCCTTCGCTGTTGAATAAAAGCGGACACGCGCCCCGACAAGCTCGTGCGCGTAAAAAAGTCCACGCGGAATTACTCTCGGGCTCGCGTAAAAGCGAGGCCACGGAAAGCGATTATAAATATTCTCACAACGCCCACCCTCGCAACGTAATGCACTTATGGTACTGCGTTAAATGCACTGCGCAAACTGGGCACGTTCAGCCATTACCTGCTGAAATTTGCTAGACTCGATGTTACTGGAATACAGCAGAACGTATCTCAAACGAGGAATACTGTGAGACTGAACGTTTCCTCGATGAAGAAATATCGTACCGATTTTCATTCACGAACCGACATAATTATTAGAGAGCCCCTTCGTCAGTCAGGCTTCGTATGAATAAACGATGAATCCGAGAATATTCTCTTGCTCAATGAAAAGCAGATCTTGCTCTCTGATTCGCAGCCTAGTCTCTTAGACGTCGAAATTTAGGAAATTCTAACGGACATCCGGCGAAACGTGTCGCAGAAGTAGAGCTATACGGGGAGGGCATCGCTCGACAGCTGTGGCGAAATCTGCGAACAAGTATTGATAAGAGGGATTTAGAGGGGGGAGGGGGGGGGGACGAGGAGAGGAGTCGTTCACGGAGGGCGGGAAAGCGCACACGGGTTAAAAAAGGAAAGAGCGGAAGGAGAGAAAGTAAGATAGAGCAGGTAGAAGGAGAAAGAGAGCTCGCCCGAACGGGTGGCAACAGGAGAGACACAGAAGAGAGACGGGGAGAGAGAGAGAGAGGGGGAGGGGAGGAGGAGGGAGAGAGAGGAAAACGAGGACTACAATATGGGTCAGTTATTGATTGCTCCCTGGTCGACTCTCTGTAACGCCTACCATACACCTCGTCGTTTCTATCTTGTTATCTTAGATACCGAAACGTAGCCACCACTTACCGCCCTTTAGCGTCGTCAGTCCCTTTATTGCCATGCGAGGTGGACGAGTTCGCAGCGTGCCGAAACTGTGTTTTTGCTGGCCGGCGACTGGCTTTACCGTTGCACTTCCGTTAAATTCGCCGGCGAGACGCCGCGCGGAGTGGATAACGTACGATTGCGTGCCCTGTCTCGATATCTCGCGCGATTCCCACGTGCCGCGGGGCTTTAAGTCATACTACATCAGCAGCGCACGTTCACGTGCTGTTGTGTGACGAATGCGAGACTTCGAGCGGGAGTCCGTTCGTAACTTCCCAGCTGTCGGATCTCGAGCAGGAGCATCGAGAAACCGGCAGCGTCTCGTGCCAAGTATATAATAAAATATAAATGTCTCCCTGCGCACGAAACGGTGCACCGTGCTTGTTCGCCGAGACGAAGGAATGATTTTTTCAACAACGATCCAAGACTGCGATCCAATGTCGCGCCTGTTCAATACGTTCAAGCGATTAGATGTCGAATGAAAACTCGCGGGGAGGGAAAGGCTACCTGATTTTAAAAAGTGAATAAAGTTCTGTTGCTGTTTTATTGCAACTTCGCAAGAACCAATTTCATTGCAATCTTATGAAAAGACCTCCGCTTTTAATCGCTCGTGATGCAACAACGGGAGAACGTTTCGACGCTTTGTATCGTGCAAGGAAAATTTATAGCGACACAATTTGGCCGACGCTATCCATCATTGGAAAATCACATCGTAGGGCGAAAAATTGGGAGAACACATGCGAGAGTTAAGAGCGTGCGCATTGTTCGCAGTAATGATTCCTCGCAATCGCTAGTCGACATTAAATACATTCTTTATGAAGCGTTTGCCCAAAGAAAATACGGTCAAGGCTAAACCGGTGTGTTGCATAAGAGGGAGCAGAGAGGTAAAGAGAGAGAGAGAGAGAGAGAGAGAGAGAGAGAGAGGGAGAGAGGAGGGGGAGGTAGTATGCAAAAATATTTCTGTGAACTAAAGAGCCATTTCAGCGTCAGACGCGCACTGTGAATTGAGAAAAAAAGAATGCGTAAGAGGATTATAACGTATCAATTAACGATGTCGAACCGGCAAGATGGATGAGTGCACTTTTTCATCGATGATATGATCGGCAAATATCACTGTTAAAAGGGATAAAGATGGGATCCGTTGTAAACTGATGTTCTCATTATCGAGGCGGATTACGTGACTTATCGTGGATAAAGAAAGGACTTGAAGTTCCTTTTGTTTCATTGACCGATAGAATTTTGAAGCAGCGCCTTGATTAAGCACAATTCTGAGGTCTCCGGTAACGTTTTCGTAGAGAATATTCTTCTGCTGTAAAAGTTCCCAAGCGATTTTGTAATATGGCCGCAGCTTCCGCGCCAAATTCGCGCGAGAAATTTGACGATTTATGACACTTTGTTTCTTCTTCTTAATGCTCTTAAATCTCTCGCGATTCTCCTTGTACCTTGTGCAAGACTCTCGATCGATCCAACGAATTTTTCTCACGAGATTCTAAAGTTATTCAGATTTAAAGTTAAATATGTATTACTGACTGGTAATATTGACATTGTATCTTTTATTTACTCGATGGCGTTGACGTCCAACTGATCGGAAAATTGAGAGTTCCGAAGTCCAGTGTGGAAGGGCAGATTTCCGTCGAGGAAGCGCATCCTCTGCGAACCAGGATATACATATGTACGTATTCTTAATACATTGTTCCTGCTGGTAGAGATTTAGAGTGCGCGACATTATTCGAAGAATCTCGCGCACACATGGTACAAAGGCCAACGAAACAGGATCGATGAACAAAGTGGAGGCAATGACAGTTCAAGCTACGAGATTCGAAGCAGCCTCGAGGGTGCGATATCGAGGGTGCAGAATCGCTCGCCGGGAAAAAGATCGCAGCGATTTTTTAAAGCGGATCAAAACGCGATATTATCATCGAAGCTGTGGATGCTCGAGTCTTATCGGGTTATCGAATAAGATACGAGATGCATAGATTGGGGGTGTATCGATATCTGCAGCACTGAAATATGAGATTAGAGTACGAAGGGCTGGAAGTACTTGCCATATCTACGGTATTCAGATATCAGATTTTCCATTTGCATTATGTATGCAAATCCAGTGTTCGAGCATCGGAAGTTTACCGCTTAATTTCGCAGCTGGCACGCATTCCTTTTTTTTTTTTTAATTTTCTTAATCGATTCTTTGGATATCTGGCAATTTAGACAACGTTTCAACAGTCGCATCGTAGCTCAGGTATTATATTAAAATTCCACTCGGTAATCTCTTTTTCGTCAGCGATAACAAATGTGAGGATAATGCGGCATCAGACAAGGCGGGATTCGCTCTAACGACAACGATGACAACGTTAACTGAAATCGCGCTGTAATCATGATTGCGCTATTTTTTTGGTATTATAGGATTTAATCGATCGAACATGACACCGCCTGCCAATCGTAAGATTTATTCGTGTGTGACCATGGAACGGGAAATGACTCCGACTATTTAGACGGGGTTACGAATTAATTGATTTTCACTGTGACAGAGTTACGTCAGAGACAGAAACAACAATTGACGGGTCGCTTGGAAATCGATTTGTGGATGTGTATATATATATATACACTCGTTCTACTCGATTCTCTCCCGCTTCGAAGATACACGAACGTCGCATCGCTGTATTATCCGCCACACATGATCGACGTCGCCTATCGATCCTCCCCGCGAACGATTTGCAACAACAAAAAATGGATAAAGAAAAAAAAAAGAAGAAAGACCGGGTAGCGTTAAAGCGCATTCTCGCGTCGCGGATCAGGATCAAAAGCGAGGTAAGCGCGCGATGATGATATATTTTCTAATGATTAATAGTATAATAATTACCGTTCCTTAACGGCGATGGTTTGGTAGACTTGATACAGCTAGCTGTACGATAAGTGCTTGATAGTTTAGTGATAAACAAATATATGGATCTCGGATGTACGCGTGTAATAACGCGTGAGTGAAGCATGAGCGGCTGGCACTTTGTAAACGGCGTTTCATATAAAAATCACAAATAGGTGTAAGCACACGGTACATAAATAGTAGATTAAACGTCCGCGACGTCAGCCATCGTTAAATATAACATCAGGCCCGAGCAGCGAGCAGACGATTCTTACGTGTACATACGGGCAAGTTTTCGTTAGAAAAAGAAGCCGCTCTAGTTTGATATGAAACTTTGCTATTGCTCGGTCCAGCAGAATAATCTTCGACAATGACCGCATCCTTCCTAGAGTTTTCCCGAGTTCCCGCTTGTTCTGACAGTTAGTTCGCTTCTTGATCATTCTGCACGATAGGACGGATTATTTTTATGCGAATGGGAATTACGAGAGTCATCTAGTCTCCTAGTGCATTTTGGCACTCGAAGCGGCCGCTTGCGAGACTCGCGAATTTTCAATGACCTCCCATCACCTTCCTGGTTTTTTGACTGACCGTTTACTGTATCGCCGGAAGTTTATCCGCTGAAGCACGTCGCGACCGCACTTTTTTCTCATCGCTTTTATCGATTTTACGATCGATTGGTTACACGCGAACTGTTTTACACAATTCCCGATTCAAGTGCAATCTTCCATCCATGAATCCATGATTCGCGATCAGCGAAGTGGTCCAAATATGAATCAGGATACGTTTCTGTAACAACTCGGTGGTGTCATCTGGACCAAGAAACGCACAGACTTTTAGATCGCTAATGGCAGCTTTGAAGTATCAAGGAAACGGCACGGCATCTGGAAGTTCTCGCCGAGCATTTAGCGCAGTGATTCGGCATGATCTTCTGCGGCGTCATGAATCAGACTCGAGAGATCAAGCCACCGCGTGCTTGTTCGATAATATCTCATGTCAATTCTAGCTACACATTCACACACCGACTCTATCCCGCATTGATCTCTGAAGTTACTTTCCCTAAAATGAGGCGCGGCGCGCCTTTAAACGGCGGTTAACGTGTTGTTCAATGACGTAAACTTCCATTCTTCTGTTTCGAGTATTCGCACGATGCGCGATTTTAAATCCGTTAAATTGATTACGTGTGCAGCACGTTGACGTAACAGCATGATAACGTGCTCGAGATATTCCTCAGTGGTACGCCAAGCTCAGGAATGACGAACTTGGAAGGATAAGGGTTAACCGGCATGCATACGGGAATAGAGCATTCTGCACGGCAAGGGATAACGGAATGACATAAGAAATTCCAGGCTCGGAGTTTAAGACAAACTAAATAAATTTGAAGCTGTTAGCAAGCTCATCAATGATAATCAGACGGAACTTTGCCAGCAGGTCGTCTGCAACTTTATTATTGCTATACTTTGCTATTTTTAATCTCGATTAAATGCTGTACGTAGGAAGGTAGTAAATATACATTCTTCCCGAATTCATTCTTCAAGTTTCCATTGATCGAACATATGTATGCATTGAGGAATTAATGACTCGATCGATACGTGAACAACAATGAGGATCAATGAACCAAAATATAGACGCGAGGAGTTTCTTATTGGCTTAATTTTGGCCCTGAATAAAAATTTCCAGACGTCTATTTAGGAATACGAACTTGCTTGAGTATCAACGATGCGCTCACCTATCGCACGTGGTATTTCTGATGTTCTTATTTTATGATGGAAGATATCTGCGCGATGGGATCAGTTCGCAGGTCCGAAGTTTCTCAATTGCGCAGATATCGGAATCTTGTGCTTTACTGCTGCTCATGAACGAAGCTAAGTTTAGCGATTCGAGCACCGCATGAAAGCTTTTGAAGCGACTTGATTTTCGATAACAGAGGTGACGTCATTTGCTCGCAGGCCTCGGCGGGATAGGATGCATTTTACTGCGTTATTTGTAGGCTTAGCTCTTGCTGCCTCTTTGCCGGTGATACTATCGCATCGTGTTGTTGTCTTTTTCGCGATAGTTGATCTAGCAGTGGTTAAGTGCACTTTTGGGTAGAGAGCCGTGCATAATGAGGTTTATGTGCCGCACATATGTCTAGCATGACTACTACCTTGTATCTTTGGTACGTGTTACTTATACGTTAATCTAAGTTCCCTAAGAAGTATTTATTCGCATTCGTGCGAATCACTAGCTATTCTTGACGTTGGCTTTTCTGCGGCTTCATCGATATTACAGAGAAATTTGTTATTTGACACAATTTACGAAAGGATTCAGTTATTTCGTAAATTACGTCTAGCTGAAAGTAGTCTTTATCTCTTGGTCTTTTGAGGTCTTACTCGTTGATCCTTGATCCATTATAACTATAAAAGGATCACATTACAGATTCTCAACGAGCTAAACTCTCGACATGCTACCAAATAAAAGATATTCTATGAGAAAATCATCAGTAAATAGGTTTTTGATGGATTTAAGCCTCTTTGGAAATTGAGAGGTCTGAAAATTGCTTGCGATTATAACTATCGTATAATTCTTTAATCGTGTCATAAATCATTCCTCTTTAATCCTTTTGCATCTAGCTCTCTCTCTCTCTCTCTCTCTCTCTCTCTCTCTCTCTCTCTCTCTCGTCAAGTTACTGAAACCGCAAAAAATCAACGTCTCGTGAATCATGCAAATTCATGTTGATAGTGGTAGATTGAGGAAATGAAAAAACCATCCAGATCGTACTAAATACAATCCAGATCGCCCCTCATTTCTATTTTGCCATCCGAAATTGAAACTGAAACTTGCTGACGCTAGTCCTTTCGAGGGGATCCTTTCGGGGTCGCGGTTATGTAATTAATACTTTGCTTGATCGATATTAAAGCCGGGACAAAGTCCGACAGAAAATATCGGGAAGGCAACAACGAGCAAGTATTTATGCGAAAGTAGGCAGGAAACGTAAGATATGAAAGGCGAAAACCAGAGACAATATTGCCATTTTAATGAAAGTTCATCGGCAAAACGTCTCGTTCGTACGATGAAGAGAAGAAACGAATTCGGAATTCGAGTAACAAACGATAATCCGCAGCAAAAGAAATGAACATTGCTCAAGACTACTGATCGCGCCCACGCTTTTCCCCACTCTGCCCTCTGCGAGGAAGCATAGGGTGAAATTCCGTGAAAGGTATCCGTCGCATAGCACGTGGGTGGATATCTAAGCAATATAAAAACGTGATAATCCGCCGTGCGATTCTGTCTCGTAACGATAAATGATGATGAATCATAACTCACGGATGAGAGACGCGCCGGTGCAGGCTTCTCATGGACATGGCTCTGTTCTTGTTGCGACTCGTGGTGGTGATGGTGATGGTGGAGGTGGTAGTGGTAGTGGTATTGATGGTAGCGGTGGTGGTGGTGGTCGTCGTCGTTGTTGTGATCGTCGTGGTCGTCGTCGTGATCGTCGTCGTCGTCGTCGTGGTCGCCGCTGCCGCCGCCGTCGTCGTCGTCGCCGTCGTCGCCGTCGTGTTGTAGCCTATGATCGTCGTGGCCGAGCCCGGGACCGGGCTGGCGCTTCCATTCGACGTGGCGCGGCGTGGCACGGCTATTGGGGGAGCGTGGGGCTCCCCCGGGGCCGCCACGGCCACCGCCGCCGACGTGAGGCCCGCCGAGGTCGCCAGGCCGCTACGCCGGAAGGGGCCCGAGGTAGCCGCTAGTCGGCGTGCTAATCTGCGGGCGAGCCGACGGGCCAGGCGCGCCCCTGCGGCACCGGCACCCACGCTGACGGCGTTTCTGTGCCACCCCCCGTGTCCAGGGGGTGGTACACACACTGGGCTCGGTTACCGCACCTGACCACTACGTCCTTCTCTCGCACTTCCTCTCGCACCACGCTCGCTTCTTCTCCACGCTGCTTCTCTCTCGCTCGCTCGTGCGCGCGTGTCTACGTGTGTCCTTGTCACGCGCGTTCTCTGCTTTCTGTTTTCCGTCCTTGTAATGAATCGTTATTCACTTGCCACCCCCGCGCCCGTGTCTTCCGCCCGCGATCTCATCAATGTTCCCTCTCGATCGTTGCTCGATCCGTCAGTCAATCGAGCTCTCGCTTCTTCGACGGTCAATGTCGCACGGCGAATCGTGCGTGCGTGCGTGCGTACCGCTGCAACACGGAAAATAGAAAAGTATAATAATAGATGATACCGATACGTGGGTGTTGGAAAGGGAGCACGTGATTAATCACGTCGGGGATGGATTATGGAAAGGGTGTCTTACCACGAGTAACCTGAAACTTAAAGTCACGATATTCCGACTCGGCTAAATCTGTCTGTAAAATATGTAACATGCGTTCATATATAATTTCTACGAACGTAAATGAGAATGCGAAGAATTAAAGAAAATCAGAAATTCCATATTCCTTCGATCAATATAAAATTCAACTCTACTCGCATTTGAAATCCCGACTCGCATCTCGCATTTTTCGTTTATTTTGATTGATCGTGTCTAATATCGAAAATAATAAGAATCATCACGCTGATGCGTGCTGCAGAACTGCAATCAAAGATAAATGCAGCAATGAAATGCAATCATGAATCGGAAAAACTGCAGCTTGCAATATATATATACATATATATATATATATATACATATAGCACATAATATCGACCGCGAAATTCAAGTTGAGTTAAACAAATGCTCGCGACTTTGTCGATTTAACGACACCGTGTTTGAAAACCGATCGAGCCATATAGGTGACCAAAGCCACTTTGCGAAATAAGCAATAAATATGTGCGCGTTGAATTTTAATGCGCAGCAAACTTGACAAAGGAGTTTGCCGAAGGCACGCCACTTGTTTACTCCATGCCGGTACGAAAATCGTTACCGGATCGGCACGTATGCAAAATGTCGCGATACTCTCGCCCGACGTATAATCAAAACGAGTGCATCGAGAGGAAAGAAGAGAATATCATCTCCGAGCGCATTTTGCCTACACTTCACTATCGAACCATTTCCTTGATTAATGCGGCAAGTAAATCGAAGGTCTTCCGGTGTCGTTATCCCCGCCTGGTATTGGACGAAAAGGAGCACTACGGGAAACGACGTACCCTCGCTCTGCTCTACCCGATAGAAATTTCAATGCGCGTGTTAAAGACGGCGAGCCGTGGGTCCTCGTTAAACTTTAAATTGAAAAATACCGTTGGGTATCGTGTTATTGGAAAATTCCCTCCGCGCTCGGAAATTTCTCTCTCTCTCTCTCTCTCTCTCTCTCTCTCTCTCTCTCTCTCTCTCCCCTCCCTTCCTTTCCCCCCCTCTCTCTCTCTCTTTTTCTCTTTGCTGGCGAGGTATCTTGTGTCGCGAGGGAAGATTTTTAAATAATCCGCATCCGGAGTAACATCCGCATGCATCGAATTTCATATGCGCGGATATTGAATATCTGATCAATTATAATAATCACGTGCGAGATATCGAGTTGCCACGGATATCGAGGTCCTCCACTACGATTGCTTTCAAATAACAATCCGCAATGATGTGGTCGACATTTTTCATTGACAGGATCAACACAAACGCCTCTCAAATCGTTCGAATTGTCTTTAGGACACTGCCGAAATTAAATATCTATTCTCATTTTAACTCTCGTTTACTCTCATTTAAGCTCTCAGGAGATGCATATTATCAAACAAATATATTCATATCGGAAGAAATAAATGTATATATATATATATATATATATATGTGCTGATGCAAAATAAAATATTTCATATTGATATAAAGATGTTATTTCGCATAAGATTTTATTTATTTATTAGTTAGTACTTCTTTACGTTAAAAAGTAGAAATACAGATCCAAAACAGAATCCAATAATCTAGCCAAAGGCGAAGGAATTTTTTCGAAAATGTTTGCAGTTGACCTTAAACTGTACTGCTTAATCGATCTTTCTTTCTTCTTGTTGAAAATCCAAAATACTGTGAGCAAGCCATACATATTCACTGCTGAGAAATCCGAAAATTCTGCATTCAGCCGTTTAAGAATTACATACGCCGGCAGGAGCGAGTCTATTTTCGTCACGTTGCTTTTATATGACATTCATTTAATATCGCGAATCGGATACTCAACATCATGTAGTCATAGCAGAAATATTTACGATTTTAATATATGTCGCAAATATCGAAACAAATCTTTCGCTTGATATTAGTATCAAATCGTTAAGACGGTATTCGATTTGATTGATTCCGAATATATAAAAAAGAACATGGCATTTATACAAAAAATATTTTATTTACGTATATAAAGAATTGCTGATGAATCTACAATCATGACAACTGTCACTTTAAAGATATAATAGAATTGATTGAAAATTATTTTAAATATGCTGATAATAGCTATAGCTGTTGAATTTAAATAATTTCTAATTATAATTGATCATGTAAATGCAAAATGCTATTAATATTTACGTCGAATGAAAAAAATTAACTAATGTCAAATTTTATTCAAATAACATAATAAAATCTATAATAGAGTGTAGTAAAGTGTATGGAAAGAGAAAGAGCGAGATATGTGGATATATATATGAACTTTATATCTCTCTTTCTCTCTCTTTCTCTCTCTCTCTCTCTCTCTCTCTCTCTCTCTCTCTCTCTCTCTCTCTCTCTCTCTCTCTCGCTTCTATACACATAAATCTACACGTAACCCTAAATCTTAATTAAAATCGGAGCGTTCGATAGCAGATGTGCACTCGATAGTAGGTGTAGCGCGTGTACTCTGAAACTATGTTATTATAATTGGAATTACACAAATATGATATAAACGTCGTAATCTCTGATATATAATGATGATGATGATGATGATGATGATGATGATGTCAATGATACAACGAGCGATTGACACTGTTAGCTTCCAGACCACATCCGTGGTCTCTCTTTAAGCTCGTTATTGATGATCGTCAATGTCGATATAAATTTTTCTTCATTGAAAGACATCTGTTACCGAACGCTCCGTATTTTCCGTTGCATAGGTACACACCTGGCGATTTATCACGATATAGTGGCGAACGAAATCCCGCATCGGCGGCAATTCGTCATCCCGTCCCCGATCCCTCTCGTCCCTGCGCACCCTGTGCAGGCGCAATTAACCGGCGCCCTCTCGACGTCGACGAGAACGGGTCTCGCGTTATCGGCGTATCACAGTCCGCGAATCCGACGCACGAGCCCCGCGATCAACCATTATTATCCCGATCGAACACACTCGCGTCGCGTGCCGCACTCCTCGCCATCGCGCCTCGCATCGCGACGTTCATTCATTCATGCTTGGTCCGTTAGTGGTTCCCTGTGAGAGCGCACGTGGGTGCCTATCCTCCCTCTCTCGCGATCCCTCTTTATATATCATAATATCACAATGGACGATTTTGTTGTTGCCTTGCGTTAATATCTCTTGACGATTTACGGTATATACGGTGAATAATAACCTTAAGCTTAGAAATCACAGTCGCGAATTGATAACGGGTCCTCGTGCCTGCTTCCTCGCGGTCTCTCTCGCGACGTCCCCGCGACACCCTCGTCGCTCAGCGGACATATTTCCGAGTTTGACGGCGGCCTCTCCCGGAAGGAAGATGAGAAGGCGATTTGGCGTCTCTGAAGGGCATCCCTCTGTCCCCTTCCGTCGATCTTGCTGTCTCTCGCCGGCAGCGACCTTCGCGGAGTCAATCAACGGCGCGCGCCTCCGATCCTTCAGGATTTCCGCGACGACGACGACGCAGCACTCGCGCCAATCTGACTATTTATGACTTCTTCCTTGCTACGATTACTGCTGCGGACGGATTGCTGCGTCTATCTCTTCTAACGAGCCCGATCGCCGATCCCGGCCTCCGATACGGCCGCGTTATCGATCATCCTCGGCGCGTGTGTTTCCCGGTCACCCCCGCACAAATTTTCCCTTCAACTCTGCTCTCTGCTCGATGTGTGCGCGCCGGGGATACTCTCGCCTTCTCTCTCCCTCTCTCTCTCTCTCTCTCTCTCCCTCTCTCTCTCTCTCTCTCTCTCCCTCTCTCTCTATCTCTCTCTCTCTTTCTCTCTCTCTCCCTCAGTTCTCTCGTCCTTGATTTCTTGTCCGGGGGAAAAAGAGAGGGACTACCACTCAACGACGACGTTGGCCTGCCAAATGACGCGACTGCCGAAACGCGATGAAACGTCGTAGAGCGGCAGCTAGCGATCCCGTTGCTACAGGGGTTGTTTCTGCTCGCTGTTCCCTGTTGTATCGCTCGATCACTGCTGCTGCTGCTGCTGCTGCTACTGCTGCTACTGACTCCAGGCGACGACGACTCGTACTGCTATCCGCGCGCGAGCTGTTCCGCGGTGTCGGCTTCCTGGGGGAGCGCGCGGCGCGCGATGCCATCGTCCTCCCTGTGCCCGTGCCGACCGCCGACTGTGTGCCGGCACACGACCGCCTTGCCTGTCGACGACGAGGGCCGCCTGGGCGCGCGCCCTCAGTAGTCGCTCGCTCAGCGACGAGGCGATGCGACTTCCGTGCGAATCCTATCGCCGGATTTTATCGGTCGATCGCTGTCCACCTCTTCCGTGTTCTGATGCTACGTCGCTCCTGGATCCGAGCGATTTCGTCATGCTTCTCTCGCCGCAGGTGGATAGCGGAGGCATCGATGAGCCTGGCTCCGATCAAACTTGTTCAGGGAACGAGTCTTCCCCAGAAGATGTCCCGCAGAAGTGAAGTCTTCGTCGAGTACCGGATTACGCTCGTTAACGTTCGTCTCGGGTATCCGCTTGAGCTTTCCAAGTGTCCATCACGAGTCACATTCGCAGTTACACGATGACATGTTCACCTTCCGTCACGACGACATGCGATCGCGACGTTACACCGTTCTCCCGTTGCACTCTCACTCGTCGACCGCGATTACTCGTCTTCGTGGTACATACGATCGGGTGTCATCGCACATCGTTCGCACGTCGCGGACGCAATGGAATCCCGGTAATCCCTTCGTCGAGTTCGCTCGATGACACACTGCTCGCGTGACTATGACGCCTCGTCTTGTCGTTACGCTCGTGATTGTCGTCGTGGTCGTCGTTGTCGTGGTCGTGGTCGTCGTCGTGGTCGTCGCCGTCGTCGTCGTCGTCGTCGTCGTCGTCGTCGTCACGAGGACTCTCGTGTCGCTCTTCGCGTATTAGGGGAGGCGTTGTTGTCGTCGTTTGGGGATGATCCCGTTCGGGCGAATCCCAATCAACGGGATGAATGAGCAGCAGAATTTTATCAAGTGGCGGCTTCGATGATTCTTAACGAGGTACCTCGCCTGTCGAGAGCACGACCCGCCGACAGCGATGATGACGACCCTGTGAATCGAGCGCGGGCGTGAACTGGCTGCTCGATGTCGGTCCCCGGCTGGCGAATACCGTACTCCGAACGCCACATTCGGCACCACGGTCGGTCCTCCCCCACGTTCCTCCACCTCTCGCGCAAGCTCTTCTCTCCCGCGTTCCCTCTCTCCCTCTCTCCCTCCCTCCCTCTCTCTCTCTCTCTCTCGCTCGCTCGCTCTTGCTCGCTCCCTCTTTTTCCGCTTTCTTTTCGCCCGCTCGATTCCTCTTTTTCGATTTTTGTCAGGTTTCCTAGTCTTCCTGTTCCCTCCTCATCTTGACCACATTCCGTCTCCGTGTGCTCTGTTTCTCTTTCCTTTTTTCTTCTCTATCGCGTTTGGTATTCGTTTATAGCTTCATTCGCGACCCCTTTTGTTTCTCGCGCTTCTCTTAACGCGCTTATTGCTTTCTCTCCCTTGATTTTTCTCACTTCTTGCCTTTTCTCATCTACCTGTCACTCTCTTTCTCTCCCTCTTTCTCTCTCTCTCTCTCTCTCTCTCTCTCTCGCTTTCTCTTTATCTCTCCTCTACTTATACCTCGTCTACTCGTATTTTCTTCTTTTTACTCTCTCTTTTCCCTCTCCTTCTATCGCGCGCTACCCCAACCACGCACTCCCCGCCTATTCTTCCCAGTCATCTCTCGATCTCAACGCGGAGCGCGAAAGCTACTTTCCTTTTTATCGCTACTACTGGAGACGGTGGTGTGCACGAGCTCTCCCCTCACCTTTATCGATTACGACGCGCGGATTTACGAAGGGTTTCGTCCCTTCCACCGATCTAACCGATACGAGAGGCAGAGAGAGAGAGAGAGAGAGAGAGAGAGAGAGAGAGAAAGTTCATTATTCTTTTCTTCCTGCTATTATTCGCCCCTTCATATGTAAACTCGACAAGAACAGGAGGCATCTTATAGAGATGTATCTCACGTGGGTGGAAAAGAGCGTACGTATACATCTATCTGCCAGTTTATCTATCTGTCCATCCATCCGTCCATCTGATCGTTTAGATACTCCATGCACTTCTCTCTCTCTCTCTCTCTCCCTTTCTCTCTATGTGTGCGTTGTAGGAGCCATGTTACATATGCAGATGCTTATGCTGGGCGACTGATAGCCACCCTCGCACTGCTCGTTCGCTACGCACAGGCAGTGACCTGGCGTTCTCCGCTCTTCTTGAATCACCCGCGATTGCGCGGATCCGGAGAAGAGAATCAACCATCCTCTTGCGACTAGGCACTGCGCGCCATAAATTTATCTGGAAGCGATTCGAATGACAAATTGTATGACAAATTATCCTTTCATCGTAAACTGTTCCCATTTAAACTTTGATACTTTTATTACTTTGGTACTACCTTCATTTGAAGCGAAGCGAAAGGACAAAGAGCGGTATAACGATTTTGTTGGTTTAAAGATGGGCAATCCAGATAAGAGTGCACGTTGTTGAATTGGTTGTGATCTGTCGGCGTTGCAAGCAGATGTCTGAGAACTTAAAATTAGGGAAATTTTATATAATGAGCGACGTATGATTCTTTTGATAGGGTACATCATTGTAGCTTCTATTTTTTATTTTCTCTGCTTTTGAGGAGATTAGTGTTATGGAATCAGAATTTATCTGATCGATCAATTTGAAAACATGATAAATTACAGTTCTGCTTCTTTGTAACCAAATTTCATTTAATCTAGAGCATTTATCGAGTGATTTATTTTATTTTCGATAATATAGAAATGACATAGAAAGAAAGAAAAATAGAAATAACATTTCCAATCAATCTATATCGAATCATTATATGCTAATAAAAACGATACTATTGACTACTTATAGAATTGATGGCAACTTTAAATTGATATTCGATTCCATTTTTCTAAAGAACACAACGTTTGTTCTATCAAATATCAAAGATAAAGTCCTGTAAGAGAGAGAAAGAGATATATCTAAAATTCTAATAAATCTTTAATAAAAACAAGACTTTCCTGTAGAAATTATTCATCAACCGTTTTATTATGTCATTAATCAAAAATCTCTTTTGTCATATCAAATTTTACTTTTGGATAATTAAATAATTATGATAATAATCAACGATTAGCAATTTTTATATGATATTTTCATATAGATATCTTCGTGAAATAATAAGTTATATTCATTTAGCGCTTATATATCTCTGATGGTATTTGATTTTTATCTCAGAATAATATAGAAGAATTTAAGATAGAAAAATTTTAAGATAAATTATGAAATGACAGGGCATTGCTTGTTAAAATATAAAATTTATCGAGAAACATCGAGACATGGGAGAATCGATTTTATTTTTTCGCGATAGCTTTCGCTAAGCAGCTTATTTGATTTGATTTTTGCTCCTAGTGCTCTCAATAACTTCTGTCAAGTGCCGAGAGTGATAATTATCGTCGCAAGTACACGTTACACGAATGAGCGCAATAATGTAATTGCTCGCGTTATTTTTGGAAAACACGCGATCGCGTCAATTATCGGCTAATGCCTCTGAAAACGAGAGATGGTACTTTGGGCGATATCTAACGGCGCCAACTGATATTAAAATGTGCGCACTCGCTGATGCTAGAAGTGAAATTATTTGCGTGTATCAACCGTATAATTATTTTTATTTAATAATCTTTCATCTGTCTCTTAAACTTTCAATATCAAACATCTTAGATGTGCATGCAGCTCCTGAAATGTCAGCTGATTAGCTGTCTTGAAAGTTGCCAAATAGGTAGTATAGAAACGATCATGGTACACGAATGTGTAGATGCGTCACGTGCACGAAAATGCACAAGAATCATTTGTATTTTCATATATAAACATATCTATATCAATAATGTTCATAGCAATCGTTCAACTGAGGCAACTGAGACGATCTGTCAGCTGTCGAACTTTTGATACATATATAAAGCGGCCAAATGTCAGATTTTTGGTCAGGATCAGAGACGGAAAAAAGCGAAAAGTAAATGAAACAAATGCAAAGAGCAATAAACAAAGCTAGATAATACGTGATAATCAGCGCATCAAGTTTTAATAATTTATTACTTAAGCTGGATATTTAGTAGACGCGTCATTATCCGAGAGTATGAGTCTCTCCAGCCAGAAATAATTTTTATCTCAAACATAACGCAACGACAGGACAGCACTAGATATAGGAGCAATAAGGAAACGGAATCTCTGATCGATTCTCGTGAAAAGATTCTCTCCGCGACTGTCAGATACCACCGCCGCCGCGGCGCGACGGAGAACACCATCTGTATCTCGCGCGGTGTCTGCGGTCTGTCGATGGATCGACAGATCGTTCGGCATTATCGATCCGCGAGTAACGGCCGTGGTCTGTCAGATTCGACGATCCTGTGCGCTTCCGTGCCGCGTTTCCTCCAGGTCCCGGCGACGCGCCGGGTCATGTCGGTACGATTCCCGCGCCAGGTGCACACGTAGCTATCGTGTGTCATTCGTCGAGCAGATCTCGACCTCGTTGCTCCGTTGCTCACCGCGATTCCGTGGCTCCCTTTTTTCTCCCTCCTGTCTCCCCGCTCCTCTCTGGCTAAACACCTCAGGCCATTTTTTCTATCCGATTGCCAAATAGTCGTGTCTCATCGCGATCCGCGATGGCGGAGACAAACGAGACCGCAAATTTGAATACGAAGAACGGCAACTTCATCTGCGGCGTGGTGGAAGGTACGTGGATGCTCCATGTTATCGCGGAATCTCCATCGCGCGATCGACCTCGATGGGGACTCGTGACTTGTAGGGGATGCGCCTTTTACGGCATGACATTTAGCAGTATTCATCAAATGAACTCCCTACGTTCGCAGGTTTCTATGGACGGCCGTGGACCACCGAGCAACGAAAGGACCTCTTTCAGAGGTGAGCATACTTTGCGAATGGATCCACGATGCAAGAGAATCGTTGATGTTGGTATTGATGTTGGTATGATGGAGGACACAGTTGTTTGTGCCCAAAGCATTCTCGTTGTATAATCATTTTAATGATTAATTTATCCTTTGCTTTAATTAATTATACTAATTAGTTAGTTTCTAATCCATGCCTTGTTGTATGGATATCATCTTGAAACGTCAGGTGTTTTAAGTCAAGTAAAAAACAATATACTTCTACATTTATGTATTATTCGAGAAAGCGATAAAAGAAATCGATAAAAATGCTGATCTGATGCTTTTTCAACATAGTTTTTACTAATAGAAAGACTAATATCTTTAGATCTTAATAACAAACTTACAAAAGCGATATCATCTACAGTATTAGCTTCTTATAAGTCCAAAAGTACCAATTGTACTTTCTTGGTTTTTCATTAACAATAAATTGAGAAAAAATGACAAACTATCATATTTTAATAAATCTCTCTTGTATCTTGTATCACTCTTATATCTCAGTCTTCTTTATGAATATAAGCACAAGTGTCCCTTTTTGTTTGAATGCAAAAATTGCTTTTCATATTTTTAGTATTGCATTAATGTAATTTATATATCATATTAATGCGATAAATCATGATATTGACTGAATCGTTTTTATTACCAGATTAAAAAAATGGGGAATGGATTCTTATCTCTATGCTCCGAAAGACGATTACAAACATCGTGCTTATTGGAGGGATTTATACACGGTAGAGGAAGCCGAGCATCTGACTGGTTTGATTACAGCTGCCAGAGAATATGGAATTACTTTTTATTACGCATTATCTCCAGGATTGGATATTACATATTCTAGTTCGAAGGAAGTCACTGCTTTAAAAAGAAAGCTGGAACAAGTGAATCAGTTTGGTTGCACTGCATTTGCATTGTTATTTGATGATATCGAGCCAGAAATGAGCGAAGCTGATAAGGAGGTATTCCAATCATTTGCACATGCTCAAGTACGTATATAATTTGTATATTTGTATATTTATATATATATATATATATATATATTTGCATTTATATATATTTTAGTAATAGATATGATATCATAATATTAAGTGAATAATTATGAATATTAAGCTTTGTGTATCTTCTTTTTATTATTATTTCTTATATTTCATAATATACTATATTTTATATTATTCAGGTCTCCGTTACAAATGATATTTTTCAACATCTCGGCCAGCCTCGTTTCCTTCTGTGTCCTACTCAATACTGTGCGACGCGTGCAATGCCGAATGTTGTGTCTTCAGAATATCTCAATACTCTTGGAAGTAAATTAGCTCAAGAAATTGATATAATGTGGACGGGACCTAAAGTTATATCAAGGCTTTTAACTGTGGAGTCCATCGAAGAAATCACAGAAGTGCTCAGAAGACCACCCGTTATTTGGGACAATTTACATGCTAATGATTATGATCAGAAGAGAGTGTTTCTTGGACCATATTCTGGTCGTTCGCCTGATCTTATACCTAAACTTAGAGGAGTTTTGACTAATCCAAATTGTGAATATGGAGCGAATTTTATAGCAATTCACACATTGGCTCAGTGGAGCAGATGCAACATCGATGGAAAAAGAGATCTAAGTTTAAGTATGTTGTTTTACATTATATTTTATAAATTTTTTTCATATAGATTTTAAAGCTGCTTTCTTTTTGAGAATAAAATTTGTACGAGTAAAACTGATTCCAGAATTTTATTTCATGTTTCAATTTCTGAGGCATTCTTGCCTCATGCCACATTTTTGCCACATTTTTGCCACATTTTCGCCACATTTTTGCCAATTCTTCATTAAAAGAAAAATGATGTTTAGATACAATAATATAATTTAATAATAATAGTGGATATTAATAATGGAAAGCATAAAAATTAATAAAAAATTGTTTTTTTATTACAGATGATACTGTCTCAGCAGATATTAAATTAGAAACTGAAACAGAGGATGGTGTTCTTGGCGAAGACGTCCCGTCGACATTATCGCCAAATATGTATCATCCTAGACATGCTCTGAAAAATGCAATAAACGAATGGCTGCTGGAATTCAAGAAGAAAAAAGCAGCTTGGGGAGTAATAGCCAAACCGCAGCCATGCGTTGCGCCTACAATACCTATCCCGATAATTCCATCCGTCAACACATGTATGAGTCTAACATCGACGACGACAACCACAGTTCCTGCTACACCTACGCCCGGAACGAATTCGAATCACCTTCAAGCCTTAGCTGAAGTTTGCTCAAACGTTACGGATAGTTTTGCGCAGCCTTCGTCTGGTCCTGTGATGAATTCCTTGGTGTCGGACATAAAAGTGGTCAGCGAGCCTATACTGACCACATTATCTGCTAATATGAGCGGCGAACCGTCGTCAACGGGATTATCTTCTATGGAACCTATGGATTGTAATACGACACCAAACAACTCGCCAGCGCACATAGCGAAGATACCTGCGGAAGATGACGCTATGGTAGATAATTCTTCTGTAAGTCATTAAGGACGCGTGAGAATTTCATTATGCATGTATAATCGTGTAATTTCTATCTATCAGACGTGCAGCGAAACTTCCGGAAGTATGCAAGTGGACGTAGACGGCACTTCCCCCACAGTCAATGGCACGCAAATGATAATAGAAAACGACAGCGAGAATCACGAGAATTCCGATAATGTAGATGTGATAACGAATCAGGAACCGGTGGATATTGATAAACAACTTACGCAAGAGGATCTGTCGCTCTTGTGCGACCTGTTCTACTTGCCGTTTGAGCATGGCGGTCAAGGAATTCAATTGTTGCAAGAGTTTAATTGGTTGAAGAGCAACGCTCATGTTGTCATGAAAAAATCTAAAGAGGAAGAATCTGCATCCGAATCAGACGTGAGTTACCTTACGATGAGATTCATTTATCGATTCTCGTTATTATCGTTATATATCGATTTTCATGTTTTTCATGGAGTATACATGATTTCAGATTGAAGAATGGCACTTGCGTGCCGCTAAACTGAATGATATATGTAACGCAGTAAATAGATTATTTCAAAGGCTCACATACTGTAATAATCGAGAACTGCTGTACGATTTGTACGCGTATGTATGGGATATGAGAGGAGTTGTGTCTCTTCTAAATAGTTATGTAAAATGGCTGGGTAAGTTGCATTTGATTCATATATGGCATATTATCTGATACGTTGACAAAAATGATATACAGAGAATATTTTGCATTAAATTTTTTTCCAATTTATTCTTTGCATAAAGATTGAAAGGTCCAAGTCATAATTACAATAGTTTGCGACAATAAAATTAATTATTCATTATTCCAAAAAATACAAATACATCTATATTTATATATAAATTTAAATCAATGACGATCTCTATAGATAGTCTCTATAAATTTATATTCTTGAAAAAACTTGATCTCAATCATGTGTGTTATTTGTTTTTAAGATTATATCTTGTCAAATATCAGAAATGTATATGAATCAAAATAAAATTTATGGAAATATATAATTTTACTACTATTTTTATCATATAAAGAAAGTCAATTTGAAATGCTAGTATGCTGGTATAATATTTATGTGCAAATTAATAATATGCTGTATGTATTAAATTCCAAATCGTATATTTTACTTGTTATGTGTATATAAAATTATTTATCAAAAAATAATTTCTTCTATTTTACATTTGATTAAATTTAAAATCCATAATACAGACAAGTACTGTTTTTGTTGACTTCTCTCAGAAATATTATAATTTATTACATATACTTATATTTCAGAACAAAAGTGTTTTGGGTATCGGTAAGTGAACGTTATCTTACTTTTTGTTACATAACTTCATCTTTTTACAAGGAAAAATTTCTTGAATGAGAACTTTATGAAAAATTTGGATAATCGCAATAATATATTATATTGCTTATTAAAATTCGATTGATCAATAAAAATGAGTTTCGATTAATCAATACGTTATAATGTTTAATATTTATTTTGCAATTTAAATTCTATTATGTAAAATCTAAATTCAAATTCAAGTCTTACTAATAATCTCGATCAGTAATTTATATTAAGAAAAATGTTAGTACATTAAATATATTAGAAATATATGTTATATATTGTAATATTGTCATATAATTATATAGATATTTTATTTCCTTGTAAATTGATTGACTTGTGCTGTGCAAAATTTTTCTACATATATCTGCCTTTTAAAATCCGTAAATTACTGATTTTTTAATAAATAACTTGCTTTCTGTATATATTTTATTTGTGTGCGATAATGTAGATGTGAAATAAGAAGAAATTTATATGTGTGTGCATATATAATCCCGCACACACATGTACATGTACATATATATATATGTCGTTTTTTTTTAATATTTAATGTTTGAAAAGATCTAACATTTTTAAAATATATATTCTTCATTAATTAATTTATTTGTTATAATCTAATAGAACATAATTTCTTTTTATTTATTATATTTCAAGTCTTATATAATCTTTGTTTTATACATATAATTTTAGATAATAACTACTATCAGTAATATTCGGAGAAATGTATATGCCAAAACTTGCATATTAATACATTCACAATATGCATTTGTTTCTGCGCATTAGAAATAAATGTATTTACACTGCGCGCGTAGAGAAAATTTTACCATAAGTCAGAATTACTTGAAAAATCGGCATATATGCATATATGTTGATTCATATATATATCGTTGGAATATATTTCTATGAGAATAAATGGAGAAATTTATTAATATTTATTGTATTATGATATATATATATATCGATTTTTAATAAAAATTGCAACTGTTTTTTCAGTAGATCTATAAAATTACAATTCTGACTGCTAATGACTGCTGTTCTATGCCTAATAATTATATAGGTAAGCCATTGATAAATTTTTTAAATAAATTTATAATAATTTGCAACTTGCATATAAAACTTTACGATCAAAATTACTTGATCTTGATCAAATTAATTAATTGTATTATGATTAAAATGTGAAATAAATTAATGTGGCTTTCCCATGTAACGGCGAAAAGATTGCAGTGATTTTATGAGATGATATTCAACAATATTTTTACAGAGGTGAACAAATACCGGATTTAAAAGTATCTTTTTATACCAGCTATTAACATATTAATCGACTTTCTTTACAGATAACATGATGCAGGAGTATGTTTTCTATAAATTGTTATATTACTTTCATTATGAAAGTTATCTAAATTAAGAAATTTACTCGTTTCAGTCATAAATTGATTCAATTACACATTAATGTTTCATTAGATTGTTTTTTCTTACATCAAATTATTTATAAGAAAATATAGACAATCCAAGAAATTTTCCATAAACATTCTTCTGCAGAATAGTGTCAGGATCAATATAGCTTTAATTCAATCACTAACTCGCATTTCTGTGTTTTTTTGTCTTGTTGATAGCGTTTGGCAGATTCCCATCAACGATGACGACATTTACCCAGGGCAGCTACACATGTATGCGGTTCAATAATCTTTGAGTAATGCAAGCAGAAAGCGCGCGAATAATAAAGTTTCAAACATTGCAGCGATAGTCACGCTATTAAATTTTTGTTTGGGACTTTATAAAAGACATTAATATTATCGAGATATATGCGCGTATAAGCATTGCTATAGCTTAAAAAAAATCAATGTGTACGGTGCACATTCCGCGTTTTGATAATATAATGAACATACTTCTTATGTAATCGCAAAGATTTATGTTTAATTCCGTTTTTTATATAATGTATATAATGTATATAATGACAAAATTAATGACATATCTATATGCATATACATATATATGATATTATAATTTAGCTTTGCGATTTGTTGTATACAGTATCATTTTTTTCAATGATATTTTTATTAACAATATTTTTATTGTTAACAACATAACATTAAACTTTTATGTATATAGTAATATTTACGTTTTTGTTAATTAATATCAATAATTAAATTGTTAAATTTTTTGTATCCTTATAATTTTAAAAATATAGCATAAGATTTAATTAATCCAACGTGTTAATTTTAACACATTAATTTTTGCGCATCTGAAGTGTGTTCATCAAAACGTTGCGTAGAATTGGCACAATTTAGCAAACAAAAAATTATAAACTCTTGAACATTTGCCATCTGCGAATATTTGATCATTTGCGATAAAAAATACTTTTTCTATTTCTTTAATTCACGCTTATATGTATACGATATTTTACAAATTATAAGATTAGAACTAATTATACCTTTCTCTTTTATCTTAAATGATCAATTCCTATCATCCTTTTGCCAACTTGCCTGCACTAATTTATTTTACTTGGTTTCAGAAAAACAATATTTTTTCCAGGTGTGATAAGAATTTTATTTCAGGCGTATATTGGCAAACTGGACTATTATTCCATTTTTCCACATTCCAATCCAATGGTTCAAGGGTTTAGCATTGCGCGAACTTTGGTGCAGCAGATATGATATTTTGAATGTTCTTCTCTGTTTGTTAATTGATGAATTTATTTTAAATGAGAAGATCGTATCTTGATTATTATAGTCAAAATTATTTTAAATTTGCATTAGTAATCTTTTTGACTTTACTACGTACGTTAAATATTATTAAATATATCTCTTTATATTCGTTTCAAATCTACAAAAAATTGGTGCACCTTGGTTGTCCGATTGAATGGATCACACTTTCTCTCATATTTTTATTGGACATGAAGCGGAAAGGCCAATTCCAAGATAAACGAGAGAACGAAACGTGAAACATCTTCAATCGAATTGTATCTTTGCATGCTAAAAATTTAAGCAAAATTGATGCTCAGAACAGTGGAGGCCAATTGAAATCAAATTAATATTGCATAACGCGCGAATTTATTTCAAACATTTCATGGTTTATTAAAAACGGTTTGTATTTTGGGATAGGGTTTTCAAATGGTTGGAAAGAAACTTTTATGAGCGGAGAACAGGAACCATGGGTCTTCCGCGGTGGTCTCACAGCTGATTTACAGGTGTACTGTCTTTACTGTCTTCTTTTGATATAAGAATAGAGTAGAGTATCTTAGAATATCAGTCAGTATAGAACAATATCACTTTTTTGTATTTAGAGACTAATTCCAGTGGACAATGGTAACGATTTATTCGTTTACAAAGCACCTGAAGTGCCCACTAGCAAAATATATACGATTCGACCATATTTGCCAAGTGACGAAGAAGCAGTTTATTCAGTATGCAATCAAATCAATAATTGTACAACTTCATCAGCCGTAGCAGATAGGTATAATATGATATACTTACATCATATGCATACTATAATAATATATTACTAATATATGATTTATATGGACTTGTCTTTTTCTAAATAAATATTTATTTATTATTCAGACTCGTTGGAGGATTTTTAACATTGAGTCCAGAAATGTGTATGGTTGTTGAGGATGAAGATGGTATAGTTGGTTATGCAGTGGCTATACTGAATGTAAAGTCATATAATCAGAAACTAGCTATTTCTTGGATTCCTGAATTACGGATGAAGTATCCCTTGGACAGTAACATTGGCGAATTACCACAAAATGTTCAGGTATGCGAGTATTAATAATTTTATATATATCTGAAACGGTTATCATTATTGATAAAATGAAAATTATAGGATGCTATACGGTATTTTCATTCATTTATTCCGGATGTATCAGAACAATTATGTAGGCAGCATCCATCGAAACTCATGTGCACTGTATTACCAAGTGTAACGGATCAGTCTATCTGTAAACGTTTAATAACCTGTGTTCTTGCGGCATTAAGAGCAAATGGTATGCATTCCATTATTTCTGAAAAATATCCAGTAAAACGAATGGTAGAAAATTTAAGAAAATAAAACGTCAAAAATGGCATCATGCTATTTTTTTCGTTTAATGTCATATTTCATATTTTACTTCATATGTCGTATATAAATGTTGATATATGGGATTTCAGGTTCTTTCGGAGTGCACACGACGATATCGTCAACGGATAAAGAGTCTCAGGAATTTTATGGCAAATTAGGTTTCCTTGATTTGAATCTGGCACATGAGGAATATCCAGGAATTAAAACCATGTGTAGAAGTTTCTAACAAAGAATCAACACTCCAGTGATCTTTGTGAATAAAGTTTATTTGCTTGGACCGTCTTCTAAGAAAGGACGATGATTTCCTAGGATAGTTTCTACAGAAACTTATTAACAAATACCTTTCTCTAAAACGCAAGTATGCCAAGCATGCCAATGCGATAATTAAAATCAAGTGTACTTCTATCAGAAGTATGTCGTGACATCGGTATCATTAGATCGATATTAATACTATTATTTGTAATATGCCTCTATATAATCTTCCTCACAGTATCAAGAGAAATCTTTAGAAGTATTTGATACAAATGTATACATATATGTACATATGACAGAATTGATACGGAATTTTAATATTGTAATTATAAAGCAAGACAAATAGCGTATATAGTGCAATAACAAGATGCATTTTCAGCATAATAGGAATTTGAGTTTTTATTTTAGTAAAACTTACATCTATATGTTGCAACATTGCTTTATTATTTTGCCAATTTCGAGATTGTATTGGAAATCTTATTAAACTTGGTATGTATATAAAATATATATACTAAAATAGTGTGTGATGAAATGCCAATATGTGTGTTCATTAATGTATCATCTAAACTTTCTGATCTATTGAGAACTATTTTCTTATCGGAGTTATATACATAGAAATGGTTAAATAGGATTTCAAAATGCATTTTTTTTAATATGTATCGTAGAATAGATATCATGTCGACGTGATATTCGATATATAATTGGTGCTTATTGTTTACATTATATAAATATATCTCTGGTAGTATATCGCTCAATCAGAAATATGTAATATATATTTTCAATAGCGAAATCCTTTATGTTCCACATAATTTCATGTTTTGTAGTCTTTATCATGAATTGTCTGTTGATCGGCTCTACAACTGCAATATGTGTGTATGTGCTACTACAAAATGTGATATAGATATACAAGGTATCTATATATCTATATATCTATATATATATATATATATATATATATATATATATATATAYATATATATATATATATATAAAATATCGTTACTTTATTGTAATTATATTATTGGATATCGGGGCAAGATATACTTTAGATATTCTTTTTCTTCTTTATTGAAGATTGAGTTGATATTACGAATATTATTTTAATTATACTTTTCATGGATTATAAATAATACAGAATACATTAATTGTAATAAATTTGTTGCACTAACACAATAAATGAAATAGAAAGCACAATATCATAAAGAGAACAATAAGGCATGTTTTATATATACATATATAAATCATTTGCTTTGTTACATTATGCCTCTCTATATTAAGATGTCAATAAGTTGACTGTTATCTGTACAGATATTAATGTACGAAATATACAGCATTGATATGAATAGTATATATATATATATACTATAGATATATATATTACATATATATATATATATGTAAAATCGGTAAAATTATAAAAAAATAATTATAAAATATCTTAGATTATTTGCCTTATATCTATTATTAATATTAATTATAATAATAATAATTCAATATATTATACAAGATTTTCAAGTATTCCATATAGCAAATACCTCGAAACTTAATCGAGGCTTCATTGAGTGCCATGTACAAAAACAAAATTAAGTAAATAATTGTAATTATTGCAAAGAATTACGTTATAATATGCTATATTCTACTTCTACATTTTGGTAATGTGTAATTATAATTTGCAGAATTTTTATACAGAATATGCTCCAACGATAATCTAGTAAAAAGAATCGAATACTTTGAATGAAGGGAACGAAATTTTCTCAGAAATTCTTTTAGTAATTTTTCTGGATATCTGAGATATCTGAGATATTTGAAATATATACGAGCACGTATGCGCGCATATATATATCTTAGATATTTCTTATATTTTATACGTTATTGATAATATAATTTCTATCTATATGTGTTCTTGGAATTTTAACAACATTTCAGTTTTTATTATATATAAGAAGATCGTAACAGTTTGTTTATTTACATGGATATGTATTGAGAAAGACTGGGTGAAATTAATATTGTAATACATGTGATTGGATACCGTTTTATTTAAATAAATATCTCAAGACTGATTATTTCTTTAGAATTATTGATAAAATAAATGTGGAATCCATTGATCCTGATATTCTTAATATATCTTTTTAAAGTTCGAATTTCTTTTCAGAAATGTGATGGTTAATAAATAATGGCTAATAAAATAAATGAAAATAATAATTTAATTCAACATAGTTTTTACAATATAATGCATAGAAAAAAGAAAATATATTTAAATTAAAAACATAAATTATAAACTTATGTTTAATTTTCCATTTAAAAAAATTAAATTGTTTACGGATATCGAAACGAATAGTATTGCGAGCATTGCATAAGCGTTCAGGAAACAAAACAAACAATTGAAATTGGCGCTCGTAAGTGTAGCATTCATAATACGTGTTCATAACTCAATTTATAATGCAACTTTAAATAGAAATCTATAATTAATATTTATTCGTAAGAATTCTCAGTCATGCAGAAGTGCTATGCTATATGCATTTGTATATATTGAGCACGTTTGGTTGTGACATTCGTTTCACATTGCACTTGTTGAAAGGTGCACTTAAATCCTTATAGTTGTAATTAATTTAGAGTCATTTTTTAGAGTTTTGTACTTTATTGATGAAATGCATAAAAAAAGGCGATTTTCTCGTTCTTTTACATGACATCGCAAATTTAATCGATCTTTTTGGTATTGAAGATCAGCAAAATCTTAACGAGGTACATTCATAATTGATTTTAACCTTTAAAATATTTAAAATATTAACTTTAAATACATTAAATACATTAAATACATTAAATACATTAAATACATTAAATACATTAATTTTAACCTGAAATATATTAAAGTATTCTACTAATTAGAATCTGTTTCTTTGTATTTTAAATACTAGAGTTTATAATTGATGCTGTCTACTTTATGTATGAAATGAAATTATGATTTAAATTATGTCATTGTGTCATATTAAGAAATATTTTAGTGTGTTGAATTCTGATCATATATTTAGAATATCAGTTCATGGAAATTGCAGTATGTATATTGGAATTGAATTATTCTGAAATTCATGAATTGATCAATATTTTGTACATATTTGTAAGTCCAACTTAATTAACTGAATATAACTTGAATACACAATTACAAAATTGTTTCATAGTGAAGCAAGAAAAAGCAAGATGCGTAGCAGAAGTAATTCTGGCGTCCGTTTGGACTATTATCAACGAGTTGTCCATGAAATAATTATGAATCATCAGAATCCCGTTACTGGACTCTTTCCTGCAAGTCCTAATAATAACCATGCATGGATACGTGACAATGTCTATTGTATACTTGCTGTATGGGGTCTTTCAATGGCCTATAAAAAAATAGCCGATGCGGATGAGGATAGAGCAAAGACCTACGAACTTGAGCAGAGCTGCGTAAAGCTAATGAGAGGTCTGTTAATGGCAATGATGCAACAGAGAGAAAAAGTAGAGAAATTCAAGTCCAGTCAGAATCCACATGATGCATTACATGCAAAATACAGTTCTGTCAATGGTCAGACTGTAGTTGGAGATACAGAATGGGGACATCTTCAAATTGATGCAATATCTCTCTATCTTTTAATTCTTGCGCAAATGACAGCTTCTGGTTTGCAGATTGTCTTCAACTTGGACGAGGTATTTATGCCTGATACTTATAATAATCTATAAAAATGTCTTTATTTGTAATTCAATATTTTTTAACAAGATATCTGAATTTATAAATATATAAATTTGTTCAAAAAGATTATAAGTAATAAATCAATATATACTAGATTTTTTTATTATAAAAATAAATTTGAAATTTATTTTGCAATTTCAGGTAGCTTTTATCCAGAATTTGGTATTTTACATCGAATCTGCTTATTGCACTCCAGATTATGGAATTTGGGAGAGAGGCGATAAGACGAATCATGGTTTACCAGAATTAAATGCAAGCAGTATTGGAATGGCCAAAGCAGCGATGGAGGCAATGAATGAATTGGATTTATTTGGCGCGAGAGGTGGACTAACATCAGTAATTCATGTCTTGGCTGATGAGGCACAAAAATGCCAAGCAGTATTGCAATCCATGTTGCCCAGAGAGTCAAACTCCAAGGAACTGGATAGCGGTTTGCTATCTATTATAAGTTTTCCCGCATTCGCGGTAGATGAGCCTAACTTAATCCACGAGACGAGAGAGGCCATCATTAAGAAATTACAAGGACGATACGGATGTAAAAGATTCTTGAGGGATGGATATAAAACTCCAAAGGAGGATTGGAATAGGTATACTTTATTTGCTTGTTGCAATTCTTTTGTATTTTTAATATAATTTTGGCTATATATATAAACATTTCTCGTTTTTATTAATAGATTGTATTACGAACCATGGGAACTCCGTATGTTTGAGAATATTGAGTGCGAGTGGCCTTTGTTCTTCTGTTATTTGATACTAGATTATTGCTTTCAAGGCAACAAAGAAACAACTGAAATGTTTACCAAACAATTGGAAGAAGTAATGATTAAAACTGATGATGGTATAAAACTAGTGCCTGAATTATATTCCGTTGCACCTAAAGATGTATTAGCAGAGTATGCCGAACCCGGTAGCCAAGATCGAATTGCCTTAGGCAGATGTCCATTTATGTGGGCGCAATCACTTTATATTCTGGGAAAATTGCTGCAGGAAGTAAGTAATATTGATCATAATATTAAATATTACATTAATAATAAATGGTTTTATTGTTCTATCTCGTTATAGGGATTTCTTGCGGTTGGCGAATTAGATCCGCTCAATAGACGTTTATGTAGCGAGAAAAAACCGGATGTAGTAGTGCAAGTAGTCATTTTGGCAGAAGATACGGAAATCAGAGAGAAAATCGCACAGCATGACATTCATGTGCAAACAATCGCAGAGGTTGCACCGATTGAAGTACAGCCTGCGAAAGTACTCAGTCATCTATATACATATTTAGGTACGACTTAACAAAATCGTTTATGAATACTTTAATTGAATTCCAGTTTTGATATTTCATTATATATCTCGCTTTTTTTTTAGGACGTAACGAGAAATTGGGTTTATCCGGACGCAAGTCAAGAGACGTAGGAATCCTGAGCACTAGTAAACTGTATTCCTTGCACGATAAGATATTTGCGTTCACGCCGCAAGTAAGTGATCGCATTTTGATGATAAGTATCATCTTTCTATATCTTTACTTCTCTTACGTTTCCTCTTGTTCTCGCACCGAATTGGCTAGTTGACAGATATGACCCGCTTCTACATCGCATCGGACTATGAGCTCATGATTGACATATTCAAAGGTGAAATTAATTTCTTGAAGTCTAGTTGGCAGAATATGTTGGGCCGGCCGCTCGTGGTCATGCCCCTCAAGAACATTCATCTAGGTAATTTAACGATTTCAAGATCGTTCTTCCCTAGTCGCTAACTTAGATTTTCTGAAATTCCTTGATATTGTCATGAAATAGACAAATTTTGTGGTTGTCTTATGAAAATGATACTTAATACTCTTGCGTGACAAGTTTCTTACGTGAGATTTACGTTGCCCTCGGACGGTGTGATTGTCTGCTCTTACAACTAACGTCACTGCTTGCATGTACTTGTTATGGTGCTCACGTAATAGTTAATTAACCCTCCATGGTTTAGCTCCAACGATAATTCTGGATATTATGAATTATGTATACTATATACTGCGTATTAATTTTATGATTCGTTTTTTTTGTCAATTATACGTTTAATTTCAGGCTCAATAAGAATGTAATTTATTTTTAATTAGTAAATACTTGTTACAAAATTAATATTACTCATAGAGGGTTACGAATATATAAAATTTTAATATAGTATTCATTTGCGTTATGTTTCGCTATACTTTGTTACTAACATATTTCGATCATTTGGATCTCAAAAGTGGATGCGATTGTGAATTGTATTCATGTTAAAAATGTTCAAGCGATATAATGCGGGGTATAAAGCAAAATATTCGAGGCGAGATTGCTTCCTTTTAAAGCATAAAGCAACAAAATCCTAAAAATATAGCTTATATCATGTGTTTGGTGGTATATGCGTGTGTTGCATGTGTTAGAACTTTGACGCGGAGGAGTACTACATGACAAACGATGCCGACCTGCTTGTCAGCACTTACACAACTACCTTGGCCTTCCTCAAAATCAACTGGAAGCAAATGCTCGGCAGACCAACCGTAACCCTTGTCGCTACTCATAATCATTTAGGTATGCTCTTGTCGAATGCTTTAAAACTCATCGTACAATAATAAGCTTGATGGATATTACAATTATGCAATATAGCGTGAAATTATTTATTAGAAATTATATCACAAAATTTGAGCGTAAAAACAGTGCAACAGAGAAGTTCGCAAAAAAGTAATTTGTATATATATTCTTTGACAAATGATTGATGATTTTTTCAATATAAGCTCAATTTGCTCAATTATGAGATATGGTAGAAGAATAATCTGTAATTTATATGTGCGGTTATACTTTCTTCGCGTATTTCTTTGCTGCAATATCTCTATATTTTAATTTTGTGATATTGTATAGAAATTATAGGGATACGTTATCACCTCTAATATAAAAGACATATCTATTTTTTCTTTTTTTTTTAATTAGTTTTTATTTTTCTATTAAAATTAGTTAATGATTCTTTTCCAGATCAAGGTAAAATACCGCTAGCCATGATAACCACTATGAAGAAACTCAAAAGCGGTTACATCAATGGTACCAGAGTGTCGTTGGGAAATTTAAATGACTTCTTAAATACGTCGTGTATTACGAATCTTAGTTTTCTAGGAAGTTCCGAAGATGGTCGTCCCGATAAATTGAATCCTCAGGTATATAAAATTTATAGCTGGATATTTTTTCAAAACTATAACATGCAACATATATAGTAGTAGCAGTTTTTGCAAAATATTTGAACACTTTATTAACAATTGCAAGGCTACTATGTTTAAATCAATGATATCGCATATGATATTGCATATTTATATAAATATATTCAAAATCTTTTTTTTATTTCTATCCAATAGAGATTCATTATGATGTACTTTATGAAACTTTATCTTTTTCATTTGCAAGATTCAACAATATTTGGAAGAACATCTAATGCGATCATTCTCTCATCGTACAGGACTTCTTAATAAGCAGGGAGCGGTACGCTCAGCGAAAAATTTACGACGCAGGATGTCCGTGAAAGGCGCGATAAAAAAGACACGATCTATAGCTGTCGAACGTAAGTAACATTCGTTCCGTCAAGGAACGAAGTGATGTTAATGTTCTAACTGTGTGTTGATTATGTTTTTTTAAAGAGGATCCTTAAACATTATCGCAATGTCTTCCTGTCGTGATCTTTACCATCCTTCAAGAATGTAAGTTCACTAACTGGACACTATAATTTTTACCCGATCTTGAATCAAAAATTGATTTCATATAAGCACAGCTGATGCAAATTTTTTTTTTGATACATCTATATTGAAAAATATTATAAAGTGTGATTGTCTTCACCTTCTAACTATTAAATATTCGTTACATTCGTTAATTCATTAATACATTCATTAATATATGTAAGCATCAGCTTCCATAATAAATATAATACTTTAATATTATAAAGTTTATGCAAATGAAAAAAGTTCTTTTATCATTTTAGCTGAGATTCTTGGGATGGATCGTAGACATTCTACTGTAGGGGAAGACCGTAGATATTCTACTATTCTAACTGTAAATCCATTTATTGAAGTAACGGACACTACAATGTGTCCTAGTGTCACCCAACCAGTAACGATTGAGCGTACGCCATCGCCAACGGATGAATTATTGTCATGGAAAAACTCTCCCAAAACCAAACATAGAACGATGTCCGAAACTCAATATGCCGAAACGGAAGTTGAAGAATTGCTCTCTATGCTACGTGAAACGGAAAGTCTCGAGGAACAAGGAGATATTCTGCAATATATTGTTAGTCACCTTTTTATTTTAATTCACGAAACGAAGTCGCATCTATATCGATGATTAGAGCATAATAAACATTATTTCACATATTTGTAGGTGGACTCAAAAGGATTGTATTTTGACACGGGTGTATTGGAGGAAGGTCATCCTGTTCTGGTAAAGGACCTGCTGAAGGATCTCTATGAAAAGGCGTGTCAACAAAAAATGTGGGGTATTGTACGACACAGTGCTGGCATGTTGGGTAAAAGAGTGGAGGATTTAGCAAAAGCAGTCACCGATCTGCTAGTACGTCAGAAGCAAGTCACTGTCGGTATGCCGCCCAGCAACGAGCACACGATAGTCGCACCATTGCCAGAGAACGAATTGCGGACCGTGATCCATCAGGCATATGGCGACGATGAGTCGACTGCTATGCTGACGCAGGAATTACTTGTTTACCTAGCAATGTTCATCAGAACCGAGCCACAACTATTCCATGAGATGTTGAGGCTACGGGTCGGCCTGATTATCCAAGTTATGGCAACGGAATTGTCGCGAACTCTAATCTGCACCGGGGAAGAAGCTTCCGAGCACTTACTAAATCTGTCCCCCTTTGAGATGAAAAATTTATTACATCACATTATGAGTGGAAAAGAATTTGCTATCAGTAGTGGTACGTTTCGATTAATTAAAAGTTTCGATTAATTGAAAGATTGGTTGAGTTTGTGAAATTATGCACACGAATCTAATGATTGTTCATTATCGCAGTCGGCCGTGGCAACTTTTCTGTCATCAGCTGTAAATCAAGTAGAGTTAGCAAGGTAATATTTGTCTTACGTAACACCGCGTTTGATTTGGTATTATTGACTAACGTCCATGTATCGATAATGTAGCGGAAATTATGCATTGTATATACTGAAAGATATATTTAGATCTTTCAAAATTCTTTTTGAGAATTTACTTTTTCACCATAATATATGATATATCCATTCTAATTTTAATTTAGAAATTATTAATTCAATTATGATTTTACTATTTAATTAAATAAATATTCGGAAATTAAAGTTCTTTCTTTTGTAGAAATCTCAAATCGGTGGTTTTTTAAGTGCCGAACAAAATGCAGACGGCGAAACAGAAGTCGATAGACAAGGTCAGTGGTTACGAAGACGACGATTAGATGGTGCGCTGAACAGAGTACCAAGAGACTTCTACCCACGCGTATGGCAAGTGCTTGAAAAGGTAATTTCTTTAATTAGTATCACTTAATAACGTACGTTCAAATATGTTGCATTAAAATCTAATATGTTTCATTAAAAAAAATTATGATTTTCAACAGTGTCATGGTTTAGCAATCGAAGGAAGAGTACTGCCGCAAAATCTCACGCAGGAAATGACATCCGGCGAGTTAAAGTTTGCTTTGGCCGTAGAAACTGTTTTGAATACCATACCGCAGCCAGAATATCGTCAACTTGTCGTCGAAGCTTTGATGGTATTAACATTGGTGACCGATTACAATGTGGTACAGTCTTTAGGTGGTCTAATCGAAGTTGAACATTTAGTACATAAAGCGAATGCTATTTTCTTGGAAGATCAGGTATTTTATTCCATTTTTTGTTTTCATGTTTTCAATTAAATATTTACAATATTGAATTTAAATTGAATTTTTGCAAACGTAATAATGAATATAGGAAGAATGAAAAAAAGAATAATATCATTTTAATATCATAATTGTTTGTTTCTTTTGATACAAATAATTTATACATTTAAGATTATTGAAATTGATTTATAAATTTTTCTCTCAGATCTTATTTTCTGCTAAATCTCATACGTGCTATAAATATGAAGTCTTATAAATTATTTTTTTCCTAAATGAAAAGTAATTATAAAATTGTAGATGGCCATCGACGGTGATGCGACATTATGTTGTGCTAAACCAAAGGAACAACGTGAAATGACTGCTATGGGAACGCTTTTGTGTGGAGGAGCAGCATATATTTGTCAACACTTTTACGATACTGCCCCTAGTGGAAGTTATGGAACTATGACGTATATTACGAGAGCAATCGCCGTAATGCTCGACTGTCTACCCAAAGATGGCGATTTGGAATGCTCAATATCGTAATGAACATAATTTAGTGACAAATAATTTTTAATCATACAGTAACTTTAAAGTAGCAAGAATTACTAATATTTCGAAGATTATAACTTATCGTATTTTGTGACGAAAATAGTGCCATATGCATAGCGATCTTTAATGTGTAATAATCTACGCTTTACATACAGATTTTGTAACAAGATACTTCAATTTTTGAAAAATGAAAGTTGAGAGATGCAGATCTAATATATTTCAAATCAAATATTATTAAATTACAAATAGATATTGGAAATTACAGAAAAATATCGTTAGAATACATTAATACTTTGTTACCAGTGCAGAGTACTGCATTTCAAAAATTTTGGAAGAATGATTGAAACCAATTAAACAATGATGTATTTAAAGAGAATAAATTTTATCGATTTTGATTATCAATAAAACAACTTTATTTTGCCATATTTATATATTTATATATTCAGAAAATATTTATTCCAAAACATACTCAGAAAATTAAAAGTTTAGAAATAGCTAAGCTTTCTTTACAATATATGTAGAGGACAAGAATTAATCTAGGTGGTCTTCGAACTTTTGAAAGGATTTAGTTTGTCTAACCAAGTAGAACTCCTGCACAAACAAGATTATATATATTATGAATTTTGTGATACGTAAATGCTAGATACCTAAACACTGCATAATTACGTACTGTTTTGGTGTTACGACTTCCACGTTCTCAGCTTCTCTGATTTTATTCTCCTTCAGTTTGGCTATTAGTTCGGATCTATATTGAATTTTTAAGGGTTTCGGTGTAGTATCTTGCATACGTATATATTTTTTTGAGGCTTCGTAAAATGTTAAACCATACCACTCGATTTCCTCTCTTGTGTACTAAAAATATATTAATGAATTAATAACAACGATTAAACTCTTGTATATTTAATAAAATGCAAAATGTTCTAAAACTATTAATATCTTGATAAAGCATATATTTTTATAATCTCATAACCAATATTCACGATTTTTCAAATAATTTTTAGATCATAATGTATGATACAAGAAAATTTTTCTTACAGCTTCCAAATATTGCTTGTATTTGTCATACACTTCCGCACGTTTTTTCGGATCCTCGGGATATAAAGTTTTATCCGCTAATGCAATTAATATCTTACGTTTCAGTTTCAATGCAAGTAAAGACTTTAGATCATAGGCTGGTGTCTGCGAATTAAGTGCATCAGATATTACAGAGAAATCTTGAAAAAATCTTATAGCATATACAATTCTATATTTCTACCTGTAGAAATATAGAATTCTATCTCATAGATCACTATACCTTTAATAAATAATGATCGAATCCATAATTCTCGTGAATTAATGTCATTGTTCTATCTGTGATTGTAATTCTCATGTACGTGTCAAGAACTTCACTGTATACAACGCTGTTCTTCAAGATAGGTATCCAAAAATGTGGAACTCTTCTTTTGTATTTGCCCTTTTTCAGAAAGCCTTGTACAATCCCTTCTCCACCCCATATACCTTCATGCATTTTCTTAGGATAGATTACGGGTAATGGTACATTCTGTATTGGACGTCTATGAATCATATAAGTAATCGCTATACTTATTGCGATAAATGGATTACAATGATATTTATAGTGAACATAAAGTTATTTTTAACATGTAAAACTTATTTTTAATATGCACAATATATTTACATGTGTATTTAATCATTATAGGAAATAATTATCATTATATGTTTCATAAAAAATATTTGATAATATATGTTATATATGTATCATACACTTCTCCAGTTTTCTCATTCCTCTCATAACTGCCTTTTTTCTCAATATAATGAACTGCAGTGGGCTGTTGGTATTTCCATTCTGTCCAAAACTTTTTATATTCTTTTGGTAAACAAGTACCAATTCCTTTGTGCCAACGAGATGACTTTTTTAGATAATATAATCGCTACAACAATTTTGTACATATTTAATTATGTCTAATATATAATCTGATAATATTTAATTATATCTTATACATATATTTAATTATTGCTTAAAAGTTATATATCTAAGACAAAAATGCTTTAATTATAAATCAAATTGTCCTTTGACATACTACATCAAGCATGAAATCAATAATGGTGAGACAATCTTTTCTTGAATGAAAATTAAATATACAATATATTGATTTATATTTCTATATATGACAGATGTACAAATAATAATATATAAATAATATATATAATATATTCAAAACAATTTTAAAATATATAACACCAGGTTAGATTTCTGGCTGTTCATTACCCATTATTCTGAATAATTGTGTTCTGAATAATTGTAAGACAGTCTTAAATTACAGACCTGCACACTTTCCTTAGCCGACATATCGTTACTCGAGTTTTACTCAAGTCAGAATTATAGATAATTTCAAGGAAATTTAATAGAACATTATATTAGACATTACATGCCCTTTATCTTGGCACGCACTCGAAGTCCAAAAGCGTCATTTAGAGGGAACTAAATGACAAATCTACATTATCGACATAACCAATTAATTTTTGAAGATTGATTCGTCATACTGGACGAATGCCGTCCAGCAAAGACTGACATGCTATAAGATAGAAAACATCCCAATTTCCCAATGAATGACCCAAATCCTGTCTTTCTAACGTTTATTACATTCGAAATAAACATTCTAAAGACAGAGAGACATTTTTTTTTTTTATATACTTACTCGTCTGCAGTAATACACCTTTTAATATTATGCGATTTTCATATATATATCATGTACCATATAAAATATATCAAATTTGATTTATGAATAAAATTCTTAAACATTTTTATCAATGAAGCTTTTGGTCAATAATTACATAAACATACGTTTTTTATTACACACATATGATTTAATTAAATATAAACAGATTATATACGCACTATTTCTAAAATGTTTTGTTAAATATATATAGTAATTTAATTAATAGCAATCTTCATTTCAATAATTAATTTTATCTCGAGATCTATGTCATTAATTGATTAATATATCTACTTACAATTTAATAACCTACTTTATATATATACATTTTTTTATATACATGATTTGTCAATGCAAATCATTATGACAGGATTATATGATAATAAACAGATGTACATTTAAATGACATTTTTATTAATAAAAATTTTCTTTTAAAATATTGACAATCCATTAGAAACAAGAAGAAAAAGTATATCTAAATTTTATTTAAAATTGATACGTGATTGTCTTTTGTAAAGAAAAATATTATTAATAGAAATAAATTATATTATCTCGTTTTTAATTAATTATCTCATTTATTTTCATTACATATTTTATTAGATATTATTTATCCTTATATCATTTATTCTCTTTTCTAGTGCTGGCCAATACTTTGCCAAAATAACGAACACAATAATCGTAAAAAAAATGTAACGTCGCTTTCGATTGATTCGCTTATAATTTTAAGCTTCGTTGAATTGATTCATTATATCATTTCATGATAGGTATGATAAGATGCGCATAATAATATGGTGACTTGACAATTCTCGTTATAAAGTATTCTGAGATTATTGTCGTATATCCTTGACAGATGTTAACAGATTGCTCAGATATTTACTTTTCTTGTTACTCGAACATAAACATAATTAAATAATTATGTTCTTAACGCATAATTATGATCTTAACGCGGAATATTTAGATATGATTTTGTATTATATAAATTTAATCGATTAAATATCATAAATAACCTAAACTATCAAATTATTTATAATTGGAGATCTTTGGAATTTATCTGCTAAAATCCTTATTATATTATAATAACACATTCAATTTTAAATAAGAACAATGATAGATTTTGAGATTTTAAGTGAAAGCTTAAATCATGCACTCTCTATTATCAATTGAACAAATATTATCGACTATCGATATTATTATTGAACAAAATATGATATCAAATATCGATATCACGTGATAAAATTATGCAAAAGTATTATTTGTTCTTCTTATCTTTTATTTATTATCTGAAAATAATGGTCAAAAATTTCGCTGTTACAATTTTGTTATCATTGATCATAGTTTTTTATATACATAATATTATTGATACATAATTATTCAAAAATTAACATTTTGATTAATTATGTCATCAATATGCATTTTTTATGCTTAATTATGATTTTTGATTATGGTACAATATATGTCAAAAAATTAATATTTTAATATTCAGCATTTAAATGTACATCTGTTTATTATCATATAATCCCGTCATAATAATTTGCATTGACAAATCATGTATATAAAAAAAAATGTATATATATATAAAGTAGGTTATTAAATTGTAAGTAGATATATTAATCAATTAATGACATAGATCTCGAGATAAAATTAATTATTGAAATGAAGATTGCTATTAATAGCTTCTTAGAAAAGAAATGTACGTATTAAGAAATATAAAAATTCTTCTCGCCATTTCTTTATTATATAATTATTTATTTTAATAATAGCATAAAGATATTACAAGTCCGATATTCGTAAATATAAATTTTAAATATTATAAACATTATTATATTTAAATATTACAGATTCAGTTCGTCACCCGCATCATCCCTTTGTAAAGAGATACACTATTCATTTCGAGCGACAGCACAAAAATAATGCTTATGAGTCACTCAAATCTGTTCGCATATTTCGCGCGAACACATGCGAGAGAGTAGGTCTCGCGAGAATATTAATAAATATCGGACTCAGCGTAAGGCGGTTGACAACACGACAGAAGACAGCAGGGTGACGACAAATGCAGCATGCACGATCTGATTCGTAATCAATTTCGAGTTGAGATTACGCGGTATGCAAGAATATTCCATGCGGAATGCAATTTAAATGATCGATTCGAATTAAACGGCAGCTAACTGGATTAGTATGGATGGAGATGCCGTAAAATTTGGAGATTTCCTCGAATGGAGATTTCTGCATGATTATATCTTCAGTATCTTCCGTCTTTTTTCTTGTATGCAGCTCACGTTGCAGCGGTTTCGTTTTCGCATAGGATATGAATGCCGATAAACCGATAAGCGAGGCCGAAATCTGCACATTCCGCTTTTCGAATAATATCGATCCTTATCTATAGCGAAATCGATCTTTATCTATGGCATGCGCGCGCGCGGAAATTTCTTGTCGTTTGCTTTATGATAAATCTATATGTCAGATTTGTATAGTTTTTATAAATGCAAATTTCAATCACGTTTACGATTAATGTAGATCTTGTTCGGGATTCAAGACGATCTCTATTGAGAGTCCATGTGAGTTATATAGAGATGCATGGGAGAATTAATTATTATTTAAAATAATACCGGTCATAAATACGACATTGTTGGCATAAACAACTCAATTCTCCAAATTCTCAATCGTTCTTTACGGAATCGTCTACGATTGCCGGTCGAATATTCCTTTAATCGTATGTTAAAAATAGAGATTTCGAAATTGAGTTGCGCTATAGAACACCGAACTCGTCATTGCTGAAAACGGCTTCCAGGTGTTCCTCGCGCGTTTAGAATTGCATACCGATTCAAAAATGACAAATCTCGCGTGTTAACGGATTAGTTGGTGTATCTCTTCATTGCATTTATTTACGTTATATATCTTCTGCAAGTTTGTGAAATGTTAACTCAATGAGAAGAGGAACAATTACAGAGAACATAAATTAACAATTGCAGATGCAAATCTCGTATAGTAAATGCAATAATAAGAACAACATGACAATTGAATTAAGTTAGACGTAGATCAAAGGTATCGTGATGCGTTCGAATCTAATTTACGTTTATATTTTAGACTATATTTTGATATTAATGATCAATATTCAATGCGTCTCTAATATCGGGCAAGTATCATTTATTCATGTAACATATAACATATTTACTTACGATAAATTACGTTTACCATTACATTTAATAACGTTGCCTGAGTGACAGACAGCGACTGTGTACCTCGACCTGACGATACGCAATTGGATAAATCGAGCACGTTGAGACACATTTCCACAAATTTCTAAATTGCATTTTGCAAAAAAAGATCCACGGTATACCTTAAAATTTCATCAAATAACGAATAGCCGAGACGCACTGCCAATCTCTCTCCTTGTACATTTTTAAAACGCAATTTAATTTCCTTCAGCCTCAAAACTCCTTTGCTGCGTGCGTTCTTACGATGATCAAATAAAAGAAGAAATTTTCGAAAAGCATATTTCATTTACCCGATCTAAAATTATCAAACATTGTATCGCCATCTTCATGCCACAACAATTTATTATATATTTATCAATCTATTATGAACAATTATACGATTTATATCGATTATCATCTGCATGAACCGAGAGACGAAGAAAAAGCGGAAGGACCGGAGGAAGATTCGAGAAGACAATTCTAACGAAACACGAAACGGTGAGATTCACGCGAGGGGACAACGCGTAACGGAAACGCGGATATCGCCGCGAGCAAACGACTTTATGCGCTAATGGATTAAAGGAGGAGGGTGGGCGAGGGAGGATATGAAGTATGGATGGCCTTCCACCGGCGGCTCGTCGGTAACAAACGGGCGGGCCGAATTGAGAACCGCGAGAACACTCATCGTCTAATAATAATATCTCGCTCGAATTTCTATTTTCAGGCCGATAAATGCGCGCGCGGCTTTTATGTAAAAAGCGACCAACGTTCCGTATTGCCGGATCCGGCGAGCCGCCGCGGATCGGGATCACGCCGGAAGCGGCCACTGTCGGCGGCGCCGTCGCCGGAAGACCCGCGCGCGTTTCGTACAGCGCGAGCACCTTACGCGTTTACTTTCGCGAGCAAATAGTCCGCGGCGCGTAAACTTGTCAGGTTGGCGAATAACGGCCGCCGCCTGCTTTGCGAGTAAATTCGAGTTAGCGGGATAACGGGGTCGGTTTAACGTAACGCCTCGGCAAACGCCGGAAGGGAGGAGAAGAGCTGCTGCTCGCGCTCGGCGCTTTATAAACGCGCGGAACCTGAAGCAGAGAGAGAGAGAGAGAGAGAGAGAGGGAGGGAGGGAGGAGAAAAAAACATTGCATAATAAATAAATTCGGCTGAATCAAGACAAACCGACTCTGACGGGGCTTAATTCTCCGCGCTCGGTGGAATAGCCGCGGCGGGCGGGGGAGGGAGATGACGCTAAATACGCGTGCGAAATACGTATGTGCGTATGTAGAGAGGCTGCAGGATGGTTTAATGCACTTCAGGATGAGAAGGAGGAAGCATGCGCTCGCGTTATATTTTATAAATATGCAGCGTCGCGCGAAGGGAGAAAGAGAGAGAGAGAGAGGGGGGGGTTACATAATGCGGGCGATCTAAAAGCGCGTGCTCCACGCACGTAAAATAATAATAGATGATGTAAGGTGACTTGGGTGCGTTCTCGTCTGAAATCTTTCTAAATCATTTTCTCGCCAACATACGAGACGTATAAATACGTTATTAAACAATCTAAGACCCGTAGGCGTGACGTACGATTGCGAGCTCTTATGCTTGCGGATTTATGAACATATAGACGGAACGGCGCGTACTCGCGTCGAATCATGCATGTCTGTTGCGTCTATATCACACTTTGGTCTAGCGGCTAAGATGACTAGCGAAGGGCTGACGTGTCGGTCTTCCGTTTCTCCTTTTTCTCAGCGACAGCGACGTTCTGCCAACCTTCGCTGTTGTTTCGCCTGTTATTCCACGTACGCCAAAAATATGACGGTATATCGCGGCAGGACACCCGATATCTCTATACCGCGCGATGTTGTACGTGTGATTCCATGCAACACGCATTACTCATACAGCTGAGGGATCTATATGCGCGCGTACGATACTTGAGCAAGCTGTTTATCCCGTTTCACGCAAACCGAATTGAGAGCAACCGTTCGTTCCCCATCCCCCTTTTTTTTCTCATAAACATTCCGTCCATTGTTCTGTCCGTAAACTCCGGTCATCTCGCTGTCACCACGAGAACCCCCGGTCGTTTCCTCTTACATCCGATCATTACAGACCGCTCGTGGAACGTACGAAGTCACGTTACAATAATCCAAGACATCGTCGTCTTCATAACCGTAAGCGCAACCGGCACGTAGGCGTAACCATATACTTGGGCCTTTTACATATAGCCACGTGTACGCTTACATGTGTGCGTGTGTGTATATATATATATATATATCTACTATATTCATATATATGTATCTCCCTAAAAATAGAAATTTGAGCAAGATATTATTATTAGACGATGAGTGTGTGGCCGCGCAGCTCCTCGCGGTGCTCAGCACGATGCCTCGTTACGAAAAGCCGAGAGAACGCGAACATCCCTTCGCGCACCTCATTCGCCCACGCGCACGCCGCTTTCGTCGGAAAGAAGGAATCCCGCCACCGAGTCGAGAGTTCTCGGGCACGCGGAAAGCGTCGCTGCTCGCCGGAGATTCCTGTTTGATTGCGAGAAAATGCTCGCGATCTGTCATCGTTCCTCGATGATCGAGGTTTCCATGCGCCGATGATTGCCGAACGAGTTTTTCTCCGCACATTACGCAATGAATTCACTTAATAGACGATTCTTCACTTTGTGTACGCTTAAATCAGCAATGTCCGACGTGAATCAGAAATTTGGAAAATATTAAGGGGAAAAATCAGGCTAGAATAAAAATAGGATAGGAATCGATATCGATCATAAATTTCAAAGATGTTACGAAGATTACGATTTTTGTTTTTAATATCATATTTTTGAAATGGATTGCTCGTGCAAAGAGAGAGGATTATGTATTAAAGAAATGACAAGGAAATATTGAAGACAAATATGTATACATATTCTGTACAAATTTAGATATATCTTGAGATATATCTAAACATTATACATATATCTTATAGAAGAGAATATGCCAATTTTAAAAATGAGTCTACAGTAAAACTGAAATTTCTATTTGATGCATAAGCGTATACATGATAAACATGATTACATATTTTATGTAAGGAGTGAATTTATGTTGATAGATACTCTCTCTCTCTCTTTCTCATTTTCCTATATGTAAATCATTATTTTATTTATAATTCAGATAAAAAATTCAATCTATCTTGTGCTAATCGAACAAACGAAATGAAACGTCCGCTGCGGTTTCACGGATTAGCAAATTCGATGTTTCCGCAACGGTTTCGGCGATGATTGCTCATCACCTCGTGATACAGCAGATATCTTGTGAAATTCAATCGCCGTTATTAACACTTGCTGAAATTATATTTATAAAACCGTGGATAATCGTAGAAGAAATCGAGCGCGTGGGAAGCGTTTAAACGATAGCCTCACATATTTTCGTCATGTCTCACTAACGGCGGGCACCCTTTGGAATTCTTCGTGTCTACCGTCTTCAATGTATTTTTACTTTCCATCACGGCCGTAATTCTTCTTAGGGGGCGGAACTTTCCGTCGTGAGCTTGCGTAGATTTACATATCCCTAAGTGGGTCAAACGTGTACTTTTGTATGGACATTGCCTCCACAATTGTGATATATATATATATATATATATATATGTGTATATATAATATATTTTATTTTAAAAATAAAATTACACATGCTCGCGTGTATTTGTTCATCTTTATGGCTTTTATGGCTTATAACTTGTCATTGGATATAAGGGTGATTCAATAAAGAAAAAAAATCTTAAAGTCGAGGATTTCAGTTTGATAATTTAATCGGAATAAATATCGCCAAAAATTTGATAATTAATCAGAATATAAAAAACTCTTGAACTTTTCATTTATATATCTGGTCCCGGGAAACAATCAAACGAAGAATAATTTGATTGTCTTCTTTACCAGTTCATTCAGAATTGGTTGGAATACATTTTGTACGTGAATTTAGTTACGTGATATGCATTTCCGAGCTTTTTAATTAATTGAATTGTTCTAATTACATCGATTTTGCTCAAACAAAAATATAACATGAAAATATGTATCGCAGCAATACATAAATATATACATATATATATATATATATATATATATATATATATATACATATTTTTTTTTATTATTGTCTCAGATCTAATATAGCTAATTTGCATACATATCGCTCGCTGGACTGTCATCTCTATTGCTTTTTTTCGCAGATAAATCATGCTTGGTTGAGAATTTGCTATCGAATATATTATAATTCTTCATATTATTTATATCTTCGTATTAGTTTTACAGTGCAAGCGATCAATATCACATTGAAACTTAAAAATATGTTTAAAAATATGTTTAAATAAGTACGTTTCTTTTTTAGAATGACATTGGTACTGAAATACTGAGAACCAATCGTAAAGATTTTATCTATTTCTTCAAGCGTTTCCCGCTTTGTACTTGTAGCGATAACTCTTATGAAATCACTTTTAAATATTTAATTCATAAATTGTTTTCCCAGAAAGTGCTACATCGTCGAACGTTTCTTTTTGATAATTGTTCATCAATACGATATTCTCAAATATGGAAAATTTATGCAAATGTAAAGTCGGGAATTTTATAATGCAAAACATTATATTGCTTTATGCGGTATGCTAGTAGAAATCGCAGTAAAGTCAGACCAACATTGCGTGCGAAAATCTAAGACCCGAGGAAAGATATGTTCAGCAGTCATGATATATTAAGACAGACAAATATTTCTAAATTATTCGCTTCTATGGATAGAAAGTAGCTGTCAAACTTTGACGGAGCGCAGTCGGAGATTAAATCAATCTTCGCTTCTTCGGTACTTCTCAGAAGTGTTTCACCACTCCCGAGACGTGCGGCAAGTTTCCGAAGAATCATCAGTGAGCATGCCGCGTCCCAAAAGCCTAAATCTTCAAGAGTCCAAACTCGAAGAATCCTCTTCGGCGTCCACCCACCGCCATCGTGGTCGACGTCACCGTCGTCGTTGTCGTCGTCGTCGTCAACAGTACTGACGTTCCCCAATGCACACGTGCCGTGTGCAAAGCCTGAGGGGCTATGACTAGGACGCTCCCGACTCGAGCACAGTCATTCGAATCCAGTATTAGTGCGGTGTAGAGTGCTCGGTGTTTTGTAAATCCGCATTCGAATTTTCCTCTCTCTCTTTCTCTCTCTCTCTCTTTCTTTCTCTCTCTCTCTCTGTCTTTTCTCCCTTTCTATTTCTTGCGCGACTACGATCGATTAGTGGTGAGTACCCAGAATACAGAACAGTGTGGCGGATACGTATACTACTACTACTACTGCTACTGCTACTACTGCTATCACACATCCCGATGACAATACTCTTAGTCGACCGATACCGATACACAAACATCGCCATTTGTTCTGCTATCGACGAAGTGCACGTAGAATCATTGCCAGCGTGACTTATCTTGGTCTCGGTGATTTATTTTTCTCGCCTCTGTTCGCCACCCTTTCTCTTCTTCGTGAGCTATTGAGATTTGCATGGTGCCGGTGAGAAGGGAATTCATCGAAGGTCCCTCTTGATGTACAGCTAGTTGATAAACTCTCACATCGCCAGTTACTTTGAAGAAATTACCTATATAGCAGAGATCTCTCGAAGTCTCCCATGAGATAATTGATGGCAAAGTAGTAATACTTTTGAGAATAAGCGAGAATGAGTGACGATATCTCGAATGTAACTCGAATTGTTAGAAATTTGCCAGGATCTTTCTTGAGAAAGTCTCGAACAAATTGATTCTACTTGTAATTAATCGATAGCAATTTTTAATTATTGATATTTCGGCGAATCATCTATACAGCTGATTAGATTGCAATATCTTTAAAATTAATAATTTACATCAGGCAATCTGAATTAAGCGAAGTATCAAATTAACAAGTCATTCCTATAGATCAAGAATACAAAGTGATTCACCTTAAAAATGATTCACCTTCGTTTAAAATTTACATGCTTCACACCTTCAGCTTCGTACATACACAATATACACAATGCAATTTATTAAAGGAAAAGATTATGTAAGAAAAAATATTTACATATAATAATAGCCATACACGTAACCGAGTCATATCTTGCTTAAAGTGCTTACTTTATTTTTATATTTTTATCTGGATATTTATATCTTTGAAGAGTCAGCTATGAGCAAATTCGAAACGAAACATGCCTTGTAGTTTTAGTGAATAACGCACATAGGAAGAAGAATGATTCAGTTAAGCCAGCGTTAATATTGGGCGTGATTGAGCGATAGATGGACAAAGTAAAAGATGTCTCTATGCTGTCTAGGATGGATATGGCATAATGATCTAATATCCTTATGATCTAATTTCGTGCACGGATATTAAAATAGAATCGCGACCACTGAACATAGAGATTCTATATTATAATTAGAGATTCGGGCAGACCTTAATCAGATTCATGCGTCGAGAGCTAAATTATGCTCGTTTTAATTGAGCTGAATGCTGTGATGAAAACTGAAAAATAAAAATACATAGAGAGATATCAAATTTCACGAGAATAGAAAATTGCATGTAAAATGTGACAAAGAAATAGATCCCGTTCTTAAATTAGAATTTTAATTATCTCAGATCGATTTAGTTGTTTAATATTTTTAACCATTTTATATGCAAAAAAGAAAAGAATAAATAAATAATAACGATTATTCAATCAATATTTAAATAAATCTCGTAGATATAAACATAAATGTGAAATAAAATCAGTTAAAATAGTCTTAAAAATACTAAAAATTATTATCACCGGCAAAAACGAGTCACGAATGATGAACTCTGTTAATTTTAAAAATACGCATGCATTTTTTTCGTCGCTATTATTACTTATAAAATTCGATCTTTATTGGACAACGCTAATCGAATCAAGTTGTCGGATAAATTCGATAACGAATCGTTACTGTATTTTAAGTGAAAATAATTAATCGAATAATCGCTCGAGATGCTCATTTCGTAAGATTGTTATATCATTACTTATAAACTGACAGCTAATAAGCTGAAAAATATGAATTTGAATGCGGATTCCCGAATTAAAAACAAATTCTTTTCAACAATTTCAAGAAATAATTTACATGATATTATTTATCGGGTCAATATCCGATCCGCAGATCATCGCAATATTTCGGTTCCTTCCTTGCCTCGCAGTACAGCATAAGATATCATGTTACATCCGTGAAATGTTCGTATCTCCGTAATTAATTGCGAATCATCAAACGCGTATGTACAAACAAAGATTTTTCATAATATTAGTTTTACTGTTTATTTGTGCTGGCTTATTCTGTTCATGGTTTAAGAAGTTATTTCAGAAAATATGATATAATATTAGTATTAAAGGCCATTTAAGTAAAGCCAAGTTTTATAAAATTGACACTTCCGATAATTGCCAGATCGCGATGATTCACATGTTTATTAATGCCAACACTTACCACATCGCATACTACTAGCTATTCATTCTTGGCCGTTTCATATCATTATTGTAGTTGCATTTAATTATAACTTTTGCGGTCATTTAATATTGCGCATGTTTTCATTCGCGCATGATTCATTCTCTATAATACAATGCTGATATTTATTAAGGTTTCAAATAAAATTGAATCATTTATCGGCTCATACTTTTCTGACATCAATAAAATATACGTTATACGTAAATCTGATGAAAAAAATATAACATAATATAATATAAATAATTTTACGTTAATAAAGTTTTTGTTTCCTCTCTCTCTCTCTCTCTCTCTCTCTCTCTCTCTCTCTCTCTCTCTCTCTACATAAAACATTAACATATAATATTACATATATTACATATATATTACATATATATATTACATATATATTATTAACATTAACATATAATATCGTAATGCGTGATATCCTGGAAATGATCGCGTTTGCAAGCCTCATTATAATATATCGCATTAGAGAGATCTAAGTTGGCGATAAATATCGCCAACGAGATATCTTTGTTACGACAATTTCTTACACATGGCAAATGATCTTTAACTATTTAGCTTATACTTTAATAATTTCTACGAAATGATCTTCAACATAAGCCTAAAAAAATAAACGCGCGTAAATGGACCTTTGCTTCCAATTACTCGTGCGTAACGCAAGATCGTTACACATCCCTTACAGGGCTGTGCAAGGGGCTCACCGCGTGGCAGGACACGCGACTTGGGTTACCGCGCATTCTATACATCCACGAATATGCGATTGAACGGTAGGGGTAACGAGGAGACCGCCACCGTGGAGAACCTAGTGCCTTCCCTAATACGGCCTCGCGGACCCGCCTGCACGCGCCCGCACGGATATAGATTCGCCTGCTAACTCTCTTTCTCCTGTCTGCCCGCGCACCGCTGTCCGTTTCCACTTCGCTCGCGCGCAGCCTGTCGCTATTATCGCCGCTGCCGCTACTAGCGCGTTCGTCGTCACTGTCAGCGACTGTACCGGAACGCATACAACCGGAAGGCGGTGAACTTATTAATCGCGGTAAATCCCAATGTACGGAATTAACGTTAAATTATAATCGACTTTTCGAATAGACATCGCGCACGAATGAGAATTGGAGTTCAGTTTGATGGAAATTGAATGATTTTAATCAAGGAGTCAGGATTGTTCAGCGATTGAGATCGATGACGATGGGGCACTTTTACATTACGATTGCAAAAGGAACAGTGAGATTTGTAATAAAATGGCTCTCGGAAGTTTTCATCGATTGTGTCTTTCAGATTATTCTCATGTAGATTAAATGAGATCTGATTAAATACTCCCATTATAATATCAGATGCATTATTACTATGCGGAATTATAAATTATAAATAAAAGGGAATTAGTTTACGTGTCAAAGATGATGAAATAATGATATGAAATAATATGCGTAATGCTCCAATAATGCACGAAAGGAGGAATCCAAATCTTTGAAATTATATTAATCTATATTAATATCGCGTGGATACGTATGACATATTGTTATTAGTGATACTATAATGATATTGTTGCATTCGAAATAGCATCTGTAATAACTCACAAGTTATTATAATCTGGCTACTCTGTTTCTATCATATTTTAATTTTCTTTCAACTTTATGATTACTTGATTACTTCACGGAATATTTTATTATACATTATAGCATTGTTTTTGTACTATAAAACAACATGTTGCTATCGCGGAGTGACAATAAACTGTTAACGTTGCCAAGCGATACACCTCGCACATCTATTAAGTAATTTGTGCCAGATACCGTTAGCATTTCTGGTCGTTGCAGCAAACGTGTCATTGTTGACTACTGTTTACTTCTACAACGATAATGGCAAATGTAAACATCTATCTTGAAATCATAGATTTCCGATTTTATAACAATTTCTGCATTAATTCCACATTCGATTTACCATTTTATTTTTAATTCATCATTTTTTGTAATATGAACACTTTGGAGAAAATCTATAATTTCTTGAATATTCTGTACAGAAATATAAAAAAGAAGAAGATATCTATGTTATACTATTTCTTGTGCTTGTTCGCCATTATAAATCTGTTCGATGCTCACGAATGGTAAATGGCGCGTGATATATTTCTCTTTTTCTTCCCCCTTTCTGTACCTCCAACCTTCCACTTGCTCAATCGTGCGCTTTAAGCTGGCCACAGAAATAGAACTAGTTGCCGACGAGTCAGACGGAAGCGCGGATTGTTTATGTCCTCGTAAGCGGCCGGTTAGGTAACCGAGGTGGGTTACCGTACCGACGATGATTCCCCTTGATAATAATAAAACTGTTCATTTCGATTTGCTCCCGCTCTCGATCTTAAATTCCAAAACGATGCATCTTCTTTTGAAAAAGAAAACGTCTTTTCGTCGTCCGAGGCTTTTCGTATTCTTGAGAAACGAAATATCTTTCCAACTGCAAATAATTGACTTGTAATATTACATGAATAATTTTTACGACGTAAATATTAATATTACATTACTCAGAAATGGTAATTAATAATAAAATAACAATTGGCACAAAACTGATTCCTCGGATTAATAAAGCGCGATATCGCAACAAGATATGGTCATAGCAAAGCTTCCTATAACGGTTTTCTGTCCTTGTTGCAGTATAAAAATGCCTTTCAAGCCCGTGGAACACCCAAAGTGCCCTAAATGTGGCAAATCCGTTTATGCTGCAGAGGAGCGGGTTGCCGGTGGACTGAAATGGCACAAAACATGCTTCAAGTGCGGTAAGTAAATATATAATCTTATTTAGAAACGTAGATAGACGTTTCTTTTCTTTTTATTGGCGACCAATAAATTAGTATTTTGGACGCGATATTATTTCTTAGCTTTGAAGCAGAGAGAAGGAAGGTGATATTAAGAAATAATTCTTTTGTTTTTCTATCTGAATTATTATTGGAATTAGTTTGTTCGTTCATATTCCGTGATATAAATTGCACAAAATAACTTCATGTTTTCATTAAAAAACGCATTTAATCTTTAAATTGTAGCTTGTAACATCGAAAGCTTCTATTAAACATAGAATATACTGAATACTGAATGTCCAACGAAGAAAGTACATATTCTTTAATGTGCGATCAGATTAATGCAATATGATTAATCTAAAAATTTGAAGAAACTATATTTCATCCATATAATCATAACGGATTATTTGAAATTTATTTTTTCCTTTGATAAATTTAGTAACGCATTTCTCTATAATGTACATTCAACGAGAAAATGCGTGTAGTCGTATTTTCAATAAAATATTTACGGAGAAGGCATTATCCTATTTTTAAGTAAGCTTAAAATAAATTTTATGCACGGATAATCTGTCTCGCGACTATAATCGGGCCTGCGTGTCGGCCAAAAATCAATTAATGACTCTGCGGCAACGGTTCCGAGTGCAATGACCGACGTAAATAATTTATAGTGATCTCAGTGTTGTACGTTGCATCTTGAAAACACAATGTCGATACAGTGTCGATTTTTAAAACGGTGTTACGATCTGAACGAACGGGATGTAATTAAGTTAAAACATTTAGCCATATTCGATTGCTTTATTGCTTGTCGATTCGGATTGCCTGTTATTGCTTGTACAACGAACATTCATCTTTGAACATTTTTGACCTAGGCGTCAATAAAGTACATGTATCTATATTTACATAACAGAATATATACGTATATTATACTGTTAAAAATATATTACACAAAATATACACATATATCACAATTTATATAACGTTATACGACTTTTCTCTTCTACACATAAAACTTGCAACTACTTTTCGATATAATCGCTTCGATACGATTAGAGCGACCGATGCTTTTCCACAACGATGAAGCACAGTAGCTAAGATCAGAAAATGCGCTCTATCTATTTGAGACATATATTTAGAAAGTCACTAAAATCAGGAGCAGAAAATCTTTCTCGCAGTCTTTCTCAAGAAACAGCAGATCTGCAAGTTTGTCGTAATTGTGAAAGAGATAAAAGAGCAAGGAAGTTTATCTAAATTTCATTTCGGTTCTCCATTCTGTTTCCGGAATGTATGTCTCAAGTACGATTTCTAGTTACGACCTTCGATACAGTAACGTCTGTATCGCGCCGCGACACTCGAGTGCTCCCAGCCAGGAAGCGCCGTAATCTCCAACAACGGGCAACGACCGTATGTTGCAGGTCTTTGCGGCAAACCGCTCGACTCAACAAACTGCTCCGAGCACGAGGGCGAGCTGTACTGCAAAGTGTGCCACGGCCGCAAGTTCGGTCCTAAGGGCTACGGTTTTGGTGGCGGAGCTGGCTGTCTGTCCATGGACAAAGGCGAGCACCTTCAAGCGAAGAGCGAGTGAGTGCATCTGTCGTCCGCGCAACATCCCTCTCTCGCCGTCCTCTTTTCCCCCTTATTCCCGAGTAGCGTACCCGAACCGCGGCCTTGAACTGCGGAAAGTGTCCTCCCAGTTTCTGTCATCTCCCAGTTCGCTGCGTGAATACTTCACGTGAGCGAAACTGAAACACCGACCAACCATCGTTGAACGTCCGTGATCCGTCAGCATGATCCTCTTCTTGGTCAATCGCGTCTCCATCAACTCCAGGAAGAAGCCGCTGCTCATGCAAACTGAACCAGGAAGCCGAAGAGCACGCATCACATGTACGGCATGCCCGACATACCCGTTGAACCATGTCCACCCAGCCACGTTTCCTCCCTGTCCTCCCTGCCGAAGTACGACGAAGACGAGGTGTCGTCCATCCCGTGATTCTCGTTTCTCTACCTCGCCAAGTTAAATCTTCTCCTGTCTCGACAATCGAGTCTAGACGGTCCTCCTAGGAACCTAGGGCTATTCTGTTCCCATCTTTAGAGTCTGTCGTCTGTCGTGCAGCGCAAGCGAGCATGTCATCCTCGTCTCTCTGTCCTCTTCGGGAGGCCTGTCCTCATTTACTCTTACCTCGCGTGCACCGTCGTGAACGACGGCGTTCTCTCTCTAGTCAAGTCCACATTCAACAATCCTGTTGTTTCCTCTCTTCAACCTCTTCCTGGCGTGAGTGGCCGGCGCCGCTTTCGCGCTCCGAATAGCTCTCTCTCTCTCTCTCTCCCTTTTTCTTCTGTCTTTTTTTCTTCTTTTGTGTTCCTTTTTCTTCTATGCGAATACATGTGCTAGTTTGTAGGACTCATTTGTACCATCTGTAATAAGTGCCATTAAAAGTGGAAAAAAGGGAAGATAAAACTGGAAACCAAAAGTCGTGTTTTTCATTAACGAATAACACACGTTTCCCCCTTACCTTTCAGTGTGTAGATAGATCGATGTACGTGTATGACGTGCACCGCGAGCGTGTCCTCAGAAAAACGCGAAATATGGAATCGCCGGGTCGGCTTTGATCAAAGTCGCGCAATCGTCGTTGCGAATTGATAAGGACAAATCCCATTTTCATGGGAAATCATCCGTGTGCATTAAAGCTGGTATAAATTCGGTAAGATCGATTTAAAAGATTGTGAGCAACATCGTTCGACATAGTCGTCGCGTTCCCTTCAGTGCGTATACGGAGATCATTGTTCCTACCGAATTTATGCCGAAGTTGTGCCATCTTCGACCTGTGACTGTGACTCTGACTGAAGCTGACTGATCGCGACTCCATTTTCGCGCATTTACTAGAGTGTGCACCGTCGTTGCACGTTGCACTTTCTCTGTCTGTGATGTCGAGCTTTTGCGTGCGATACCCGCATCCTCGGCCCTTCGCAACCCTCTCTTCGGGCCCTTTTGCCGGGAAAGGGAGCGAAGCGTGCGAGAATGCAGGAGGAAACAAAAAAAAGTAAACGAAAACGGAAACGAAAAAAAAGAAAGAAAAAAGAACAAAAAAGATAGGAAAAAGAATTGAGAAAACGCAAACAAGAGAAACGATATGAAATATACGAGAAAAGAAACACACGACACACCCCGCCCCCGCCAGCCCCGCCGAGCACGAGCCAACCGGAGGCAACCATTGAACGATATACCGTTGTCACTTTATCACATAGTATGAGCTGCGTGATAAAGAGAAAATACTGAATACAAAAATGGTGAGCATCGAGTCAAATTGCGCCTCTGCCTCTCTCTCTCTCTCTCTCTCTCTCTCTCTCTCTCTCTCTCTCTCTTTATCTCTATTTTCTCTCCTTTTTTTATCTTTTTCGCCGCGTGACGAAGCAGCTTCTTTTTCTTTTTTGTAGCTTATATATACGTAGCTCCTCCTGCATGGCCTCTCTCGCACCTCTCACTCTTCTAATTCTATAATCTCGCTAATACCTTAACTATTGCGTGGGTGCTGGCGCGTGCGTGCGTGTACGTGCGTGCGTGCCCGCGTGCATGCTAATGTATTTCGCGTACAACGTCGATGCAATGGGGTAACGATGATCAACACTGTTCTCTTAGCTCAGAGACAACGGCAATGCTGCAAACAAAGCAGTTACGACAATGCCATTGACGCCATCGAGATGAGCACATTGACATTTGTTGACTACGTTCTTGACTCCGTAGAGTCAAGATTCACACACGATTCACAGTCTGATGCAAGTGCACTTGTCATGTTTTCCCCCCCTCTCTCTCTCTCTCTCTCTCTTCCTCTTTCTCTCTCTCTATCTATCTATCTATCTTTCTGTTTATTTCCCTCTCTTATTAAATACGGGATATCTCAGATTTTCTACATCTATGTGTATTTTTATTGTAGCGCGATTTTATTATCCTCTCCCGATTGATTATACTTTAATAAAAATTCTGAGCTACGGATTAGCTCAAAAGTACAAATCTTCACGGAATCAAATTCTCTTTCATTAATTGAAGTTTCACCAATGAAACTTTAAGCGGTAGATAAAAATGTCTAAATAATACACTCAAACGTCCGATCAAGATGCTGAAGAGATATCAATTGCAATTAGACTAATTTGTAAACATGTAGAGCAACTGAAATGTCCCATGTATGTTACTTCACATAACGCACTCTCTCCCACGAAAGATTCAACTCTACTTCAGCCACTCCACCACATTCAGGACTTTCTTGACATCTGTGTGTTCTTTTTCTTCTTCTTCTTCTCTCATCGAGTTTGAGTTAACAGAATCAAGCTGTATCCGCCTACGCTTTCGCGCGGATCGTCCTGGACCGCCAGGACGAATCCAGCAACCAATCGTGATAAGTGCATGTGCATTTGCACCGCTCACGTGCTTCATATGTGTACATACATGTCGCTATGCCATAACATAAAACCCATCTCAGTGGCGCAATTATCATGCCCAAAGAAAGATAGCACGATCGGATGTCACCTCACCGTGTCGATGATTATTTCACCTTACGGATGTGTGCGTGCGTACGCACGGGCTCTTCACACTGCGGCACTCCTCTACACACGCACTCTCTTCCTCTTTTTCTCTCCTCCTTTCCTCTCTCTCTCTCTCTCTCTCTCTCTCTCTCTCTCTCTCTCTGTTTCTCTATTTCTTTCTCCCTCTTTCTTTTTTTTTGTTGCATACTCTTCGCTGGTCAATTGTACCGTATTACGTACGATCTGCTTCTCGGCTCTCCTCTCTCGGGGCTCGGCGGAAGCCACGTGCCGTGGTTGCAAAGGGGAAAAGTTACGCTAACATGTTGACTAACACACGCCTAACACGCTAACCCGCGATATTATTTTTGATGTATTCACGTTTATGTGATCTCCCGGCCTCTTCTCACGTTTGACGGGGGTCTCTCTGATATCCCGAGCGAAAGCCGGACACTTATGCAAGAAGGAATTAATAACGAAACTGGAAAAACGAAACGCTGTTGACGTCGGAATTTCTTCAAATCTGGATGGTGTGAACAGAAATTGATTTTTTTCGGGTTAATTCTTCGTACATCGAATAAGATGTGATAGTACAAACAAGTACTATACAACATAGCATAGATCTATGATATTCTTATCCGTTTCCAAACGGCAATAAATATTCCTACATTGACATTAAACGAATCCTCGATTGTTTGTGACATAATAATACTAACATATAAATTTATATTTTAGATATCCTTCTGTAGTCTGACTACTAGAACATCGTTTCGAGACTGGTTCCTTCTTGCACAATTGTACTTGACTGTCCGAGAAATACTGATTCTGTACATCGGATGCGATGTCTTTTGAGCTTTGATGATGCTATTTGTTTTGTAGATTAGCAACGTCCGGATAGTGAAATTGATGAATTGGTGAATCGATGATGGTGATTTGTCGTATACATCTTAATTATTTTTTTGCATTATATTGTATATGCGTCATATTACATATCTTCTCATAAAACAGCACAAAACATTTCGCTTTGGCAGAATATAGAGTCTGCTATAGCTAAAAATATATCGAGCCAATAATTAAACATTTTATAATAATAATTATCATTTAATGATTATTTTCGTTCTTTGAAGCATTTTTTAGCATTGTTTGTAACGTTATGATATATATTAAAAAAGATTTCTTTTACATACAGATTCTCCGATTTTTTACATTTTCTCTCGATTCTTGATCTTATTTTTTATAATCTACATACTTTTATAATATACTTTTAATTATCATCTGAATTCACATTCCTCGATTGTCATTTCGATTGTCATTTCTAGGATATTTAAATCTGAAATCGCTAGAGTATGAATTTCCAATTAATTATATTTCAATTATGGCAATTACCATCTGGATATCTCACGAATTATTAATTTTACTTTCTGACGATTATTTCTTTATTTATGTGCTGATGCGTTTGATATCTTTCATTGTTCGATGCTCCAACCCGCATGAACTTATGAGGTTTCTTGAGATTAAACTTCGCTCGCGAATATCATTCTTAGAATATCTGGAGAAAATTTCATCCTTACATTGTGATATTCATCATAAAAAATGACAGCGAGCGAATTTTTCTCTTAAAGCTCACGTTGATGCCGCATCGCGCAAAATAGATCGATTGAATTTTAATATATATGGATTTTTAGGGAATTTTCACGTGGTTCAAACGCTATCCTCGAACCGCGAGCCATCGCGAAAGCACCCGAGGGAGAGGGATGTCCTCGCTGTGGAGGATATGTGTATGCCGCCGAGCAGATGTTGGCTCGAGGAAGGGTGAGTTTGTCCAAGAGATCACCGCGCGTCGCGTATGTTCAACATTAAATGCAGCAAGCACAGGCGCACCGAATCGATCAGAAGCTGTCAGATAATTTCGCGTTTCTATTAAATGTAATCGTCGTAAATATTTATTAATTGTTTGACACGGTCGTATATCGCATATAACAGCTGCATTTAGCGTGATACACACAGTGACACGTTTCTCGCGTCACCTTGGTGCTTCGACTGATCGTTTGTTCGCATAACGAACCTGAAGAGGATTCTGTGTATTTCCGTCGTCATTCGGACGATTGTTAATTCGGTCGATGTTTTAGACACACTCTGTTAATCTTGGGTACATGAAAACATGCCACTTTCTAAGTAACGCCGTTACGTTACTTAGTTCCAGTTTCGGGCGCAGATATTGCAGGCTTAGAACAAGATCTGGAACTATCAGGCGATTCGAGATATCCCCGATGACTTTTGAAAATAAAGTCGCGCGAGAATCTGATTCCTGCTTCTCTATTTTGGATCCTCGACTGATTTGACACCTGATTTCAAATTGGCAGACTAATGTAGAAAATCCGCCGTTATATTCCTAGTCGCGACCTTATTATTCTGGATACGCGATGCGATGGATATATGCCCGTGGGTGGGCCGGCCTCAAATCTCGAATTCCGTAACGAACGAGGGCGGCGGACATGCGGGGATACAGCATGATTTAGCGCGCGAAGCAATAAAATCAGCCGCCGACGCGGCGACAGACAGATTGACGCAATCGGCGGCCTCTCTCTCCTCGGCGCGCTCTTACTCACGCGTATTTCGGAAAATCTGGACGGGACTGCGCCGGGACGGAAAAACGCTCGCCGCGAATTACAAAACAGTGGGGCGGCGCGGTGAATCGCGCGACGAAAAGCCGCGCGTCTAAATTCGGCGCGCGTCTAATGGACGCGAGTCGCGCGTTCCCGTAATCTTATCCAATCTCCATTTCATAACAATGTGAGGAAAAAAGACCGGCGTGGAAAGATCCAGGTGGGGAATTAGACGTGAGGAGGAAGGAAGGAGGACTCGCCTCCCCTTAACGCCAGTCCCAGGAACTTTCTCGGTGATTTCGTCAGAGAAAACGACTTTGGCGGCGCACCAACTGCCTAGCCAATCTTAGTTCGGCCCGATAAAATGGCGCGCTACCAGAAGGAGCGCATCGCTCGCGGAACCAGGCAAATGGGGGCTAATTGCCGGCCGACAATCTGGCTCGATGGTAATCCGCGCACAAAGACGGCGATCCATCTTCCTCGTCGTTTGTGACTCATTCGAAACACGAAACGGCTTGTTTACGCGAAAGGTTCACTGCGTTTCGAGTTTCTAATCGTTGTCTCTTAAACCTAACAGAAAATCCACCGTTCTTTCGTGGATACAAACGCAATGATAGATTTTTCAGGAAACTGCATCGCGCTCTCAAGAGACGAGAGTTTTCGAATAGATCTCTTAAATTAATTCTTTGCGATTTATATGCGCACAATATGTACACATATGTACACATCAGTATTAAAGTTTTCGGAAAGAAATGTTATCGCTGATTACTGTTACATGGACGAAACTTACAAATCAAGACAGACTATCCGGCGATTCGTCGTGGCACCAAGAACAGCGTCGACAGTATCGATAAACGATTCGTCGGCGATTCTGGTCAATCCTCATTCTTGTGATTAGGCTTACCATAAACTATGCTACAAGTGCAGAATGTGTCATCGAGCTCTGGATTCGACGCTTCATTGCGATGGTCCCGACCGCGAAATATACTGTCGAGGTATCTTTCGTCTGAAGAAATCTACAGATCTCCCACGGTCCCGCAAATCCTCGACCGTTTCTCGATTTGTCACAGATATCCGCAACTGACAGCCCCTGTGTTCTGATATGCTGATCATTGTCTCCAGAACATGTTGATATATCTGTTTATCTTCCGTTCCGACTCGTTCGTTTTTTGTTGTTGTCCACTAAAATCAGTTTGCGAACTCTTTTCGCGCCGCCAGGAAACAGCCCCCGAGCGCACAAGGGCTGCAAAGTGTCGCAGAGGCAAGACATTGATCCTCGATTGATTCCATTACCTCTTCTCTCATCATCGTTGATGTATAGCCGCATGAATATTCATTTATTCCTATATTCTTGTTAGAAATTGTAACTGTTAGTAGAGATCAAAGTAAAGGAGAATGAATCTTGAGATATTAATATCTTTTGAGTACACTGTGAGACTATGGTAGAATGTCCAAATATATTATGACTAAAATTAGAAAAGAGAATCTATTCAAAAGAGACAAAGTATGCTAATGTTTTCATCAACTAGTTTCGAGAGTTTTATGGAAGCGCGGTGTAATTAATTTGACATTTTAAATGGCTGAAAGTTGAAGCATCCGTTATCGCGGACTCGCGAAATTCCAAAACAGATCTTGGCGGACCGCAAGGAGCTTTTAATGTCTGTGCTCCTGAACGATCTTATAAGTGATTAAAATAATATTGTAAACAATAGCATCTTCACCTCCCCTTAGGAGTTTCAGTGACTAACCTACCCTTTGTGTTTCGTGCAGCAATGGCACAGGGAATGCTTTAAGTGTGCCAACTGTTCCAAACGATTAGATTCCGTCAACTGCTGCGAAGGGCCTGACAAAGACATCTACTGCAAAGGTAAGAGCGCGGTAGAATCGCACGTGCGAAGCCATAACGTACAAGATACGCGTTTCGTCGAGATGCAGAGATTGTAATAATTAAATTTGAGACAAACACGTAGAGACAGTCCTCAACGGAGGAGCTCGACAAGATTGACATTTCCTCTATCGAGAATCGACTCGATCGTCCTGGAAATATTTTCTGGAAATATCGCAGAATGTTCTTATCAAGAGCGCAATTAAAGCTGCAGCGATTTGCGTTGCGCTGGAATTTATTTTGACGAATAATGCAATGTTAATGTAAATGGTAACATAAAGGATCATCGATTCGAACAATTGCATCGGCGTACTTGTACTATTACGTCTTCGTCGCGTTATCATTATGAAAATGCGTAAGAACGAGACGACGTGAAACCTTTAATCGATATTGTCTACAGTATGCTACGGAAAGAAGTTTGGACCGAAGGGATATGGCTACGGCCAGGGTGGCGGCGCCCTGCAGAGCGACTGTTATGCCAATGGGTGGGTTTTCAGAGGGACTGAGACGGGAAGCACGCGAGAAAGAGAAATCCCGCCTCGGCTTCTACACTTTCACTATATATGATGCGCTTGTCTGCTTAACAGCTTGCTATCCGAAGAAATTCGGTCCGCGAGGTGTCGGCCACGCCGGGGTTATATGGATCGGGCTGCAGTGCGATATTGAGGACGAGGGGTACGCGTCCCCTTAGTTATAGCATCATGATCATTTTCGTGCGCGTGAACGGAACGCCTGGGAAAGAGAGATGCACAGGCGACGATGGCGCTTTATCTTCGAACGATATCTCGCTGATGTTCTCTTTGAGGGCGAGAGAAGTCGTGCTTATTTTTCATTTCTCGCGTGTAGATCGATCAATTTGCCATTTCGGAATACTTAAAATTTCAAGCACGCGTCACATTCTGCGCAGAATTGTCTTTGTCTATTTTTGTATCTAAGTGACAGATGAATATTGAGTGTCCTAGTTTCGAAAAAGTTTTTCTATCCAAAGAAACATTCAGTAGAGCGGAATGTGCAGTTTGAATATATTAGCGATATTAGATTAAATCTCAGAGAGCGGATACTTGATAACGTGAGACCATTTCGAATTATTGGACAATGAACTCTCTAACTTACAAATTTCTTCAGCGGATATTAGCTTTAATTGGATCTTGCAAATAGAAAAAAAAAGAAATAGGGATTTTTATTAATCTCTATGTGCATAACTTGATACTCGAACAATTTTATCTAACTTGGACATAATTATATCCAAAAGAAAGTTAATTAAATGTAATTTCGATACATGTATGATTCTTATTTTTGGCCATGAAATTCTGCCATTTTCTCCTTGCGAGATCAAGTTCACAGATTCTCGTTCGTATTAGAAAAGATTTAGATTGCAATTATTATGGAGATTTGAAGTCTCTTGACTGAGAAAATATCAGACTTGATTTCCTCGAAGAGTGCAAAAAAGTTGTTGTTGGATGCATCTTCTCCAGGATATTTTGTACACGCGCGCGCCTGTGTGTGTCCATGTATATATACTATATATATACATACATATATAAACCGACGCCTTAACGCTTTGCGCTACTACTCACCCCATTACGAATTAGCCGAGCTGTATCGGAATATCGAGTGTGGTTTCTCAGTGACGATCACGACTCAAAGAGAGACAGAGACTCGTTTTGAGGAGTACTCACATGGACGTTCATAATAGCCAAAGACTCTTCCACATACATTCGACATTCCTGTTGTCAAACGGTCTGTACGATCTTGTGCATGCATTTCTGGCGATCGAAACCGTACCTGAAATTCATGTAGAACCTGATCTGTCACTAATTCCCCCTGCAAGTAGATATCGCATTGGTACACGTATTGATAAATCGATCCTCTCATTTTTTTTGTTTAACGAGGTAAGAGATTAGATGTCACTGTATGATGTACAATTCATCCGAAACACTCAAATGAGATGGAAATTTCGTAATTGCGTTTGTATAGAAGAAAGTCTGTATTTCGGGATATAAATATCATATCTCAGTTCTCATTGCGAGATAACTGGATTCGATATTGCGTGTGTATCGTGCTTCATACTTTCCAGATTGTCCACGTAGATCGCGAAATATCATATCCATTGCGTCTACAATTTTTGTCTTACAAGTGAAGCTTTTCTCGCTCTTCATCTCACAAGATCAGCATTATGACAGAAATATTATGACAGAATATTATCCGGGAACTCTTCTATGTACCTTGCCAAGCGATTGCCAACAACCAATCGTCCTATCGTCCGCATGCAATTTCGTTCTTTTGTGATTGCACGATCGAGCCAGGAAGATCGCGGAAAAGCGAGAAGGATTGAAATTCCTCTGCGAAGTATCGTTTCTCAGTCTTGTCCCTTCGGTCATCCGAGACTCGAATGGTCGAGTTTGCTCGAGTTCACGCGGACAGACGAAGCAATCGCTTTTCCCCAATCTGCACGACTCGACAATCAGCCGAGCGAGAACGAGCCGCGATAACTCGTACGATCCTCTGCGACACAGCGATGCGGCTCCCCGCACCACCGTGATCGACACCGCGATAATCAAGGCCCCTCCTGGCAAGGGCTGCCCCCGCTGTGGCGGCGTGGTCTTCGCAGCTGAACAGGTGCTCGCCAAGGGCCGCGAGTGGCACCGGAAGTGCTTCAAGTGCCGCGACTGCACCAAGACCCTGGACTCGATCATCGCCTGTGACGGACCGGATCGGGACGTCTACTGCAAGACCTGTTACGGGAAGAAGTGGGGACCGCACGGATACGGATTCGCATGCGGCTCGGGATTCCTCCAAACCGACGGGCTCACGTAAGTCGAGTTCGAGATCTAGGAGGATCTTTATACGCGCGCCCGGCTATAAATATTCGATTTACATAACTGACCATGTTACGTCGAATGTATAAGCGCAACGAAGCGGTCGCAAAGATCTTCGGATGATTATCGGTTATTTCGCAGATTCATGCGATTCATTTCAATGTGATTGCTTGCCGAAAATAACTAATGAATATTGGCGAAACTATAAGGGAGCGTCGTTATCGAATTTTATAAAAATAAATTCTAATAGTACAGATTCTATAATATATAATAATCTTATGAAAATACATATATATACATATATATATATATATATATATATACACACCCTTAAATCTTCATTGAACAGAAAAAAAAGAAACGCAATCTCGGATGAATTTCATTGAAGGATATACTGTAGAAATTTCTCATTTCATTATGTTACGATACAATTTAAGAAAAGAGAAGAATGACATTGAAGAATGACTGTGATATAATGAGACTTAACTGATACAGAGAGAGAGATTGGAAAGCAGAACATAATTAAATCCCAAATTTGAAATCAAATTAGCGCTTCATAAAGCATATATATCATTACGTTTCTTATATCGCATATTCGGTCGCTATTACGATTCTTTTAGCCAGTTTAAGTAAAATAGTTGCTTAAAGTCAAGATTGAGATGTATTGTATTCAATCAATCAAGATTTTATCGTAATGCTCCTAGGGAGGAAGAAATCTCGGCCAATCGACCATACTACAATCCTGATACGACCTCGATTAAGGCGCCAGCTGGGCAGGGTTGTCCCCGTTGCGGTGGCATGGTGTTTGCCGCGGAACAACAGCTCGCCAAAGGCACCATGTGGCATAAGAAATGCTTCAATTGCGCCGAGTGTCACCGACCTTTAGACTCTATGCTGGCATGCGATGGTCCGGACAAGGAAATCCACTGCCGCGCGTGTTACGGAAAGCTCTTCGGGCCGAAAGGTTTCGGATTCGGCCACAAGCCGACTCTCGTCTCGACGGACGGAGATCATGCGCCCTCATAGTAAGTTCATCAATGATCGGTATGATATCTCTGAAACACCAAACGAGAATCGGTCTCACTCCAAAGGAGTGCGTTCGATTCGAAGAAACACGCGATCACAGAGTGCACATCTGTTAAACGGTAAACGAATTGTCCTCACCCGGATTGTCCTGCAGAGTAGTTCCCTGCTTCCTCCGTGATGTTTGACCAAACACGTGGACAGTTATCTTGCTTTTCTTTCGCAGCATCGATGCTAAGCCCCAGGTCGGTCAGAAGCGAAACGACGGGCACGGCTGCTCGCGCTGCGGCTATCCAGTGTACGCCGCCGAGCAGATGATCTCGAAGAATCGCGTGTGGCATAAGCGATGCTTCAATTGCGGCGAGTGCCATCGTTCTCTGGACTCGACGAACCTGAACGACGGTCCAGACGGAGACATCTACTGCCGTGGCTGCTACAACCGGAACTTCGGACCTAAGGGCGTAGGCTTCGGAATGGGCGCGGGCACCCTCACGATGGCCTAATCGACTACGGCCTCCCCCTTGCACGCCGCTCGAGAAGAACCCTCGATCCAGTCTTATATATTAATGTAAATACAACTATACATAGAAGCGTCTGTGTAATCTATGTATCCGACGACAGACGAACACGCTGCTCCGGGAATTTCGATTTCTCCTTTCCTAGCTTACGACGATTCGATGATTGTCGATGACTACGCTCTCGTTATCGCGAACGCGAACGGCGTAGCGGAGGACGCTGGACCGCGGATCCAGATCTCATCTGGATCGATGGGGATCAACCGCGCCGTGGATAAACCGCTACAGATTGTCGACAGTTCGTCGCGGTATGAAATCGCGCATTGATCGTATTACGAATAAATTAATTATCAAATTAATTGATAATCCGCTTATCCGTGATACGTATCGACGCGATATCGTGCAATTTGCGATTGCTGTTTTAATGATGGCGCTATTTCGAAATAGAGGAGGATCTGATATCGAGGACTTGGTAAAGATTTAGAAGCGTTTAGAAACTTGAAAAATTAAACCGCATTAATACACCGATTGGCAGGTCCATTAATCGACCTGTCGAAAAGTTCACTGACTCTTCGAATGCGTCCATTCTGAAATATAAATATTACCTTTAATCGTTAACTTCGCGGAACTTGTAACGGACAAAAATATGACACAAAGTTTCATCATTATTAAGATTAATGCTTAATTATATCTTATATCGATTTGTTGCTTTTGTTGTTTGAATTTTCGACAGTATATCGATTTATTTCTGCAGTCAGTTAGATCCATCCTCGTCCAATCGTCATAACGATTTGCACAGACTGCTGCAGAAATTTCATGAGATTGGCAGGAACGCTCTGCGATCCATGCGAGCAGTGTTCGCGATTTCAGTTATCGAATAATTCGGTGATCCGTCTCACGCGGATTCCGTGACGATCTAAGCGATCCTCGATGACGAGCTACGCGCGAACGATTAATCTGATAACGATAGTCTGACGAACAATTACGAACAGTTACGAAACTTTTGTTACTTTCTTTCTCTTCTTTTCTTTTCTTTTCTTTTGATTAGGAAACTGGAGATTACGACTACGAAAATCGATCCGCGTGATGTCAAGTTTAGAGGGGGCCGTACTTGTTGCTCAAAATCCTTCTCGGGGTTTTGGAGATCTGTTGATTTCCGATTAAAATATCACTTCTGTCGTTCAAACGCGTTAAGAGTAAATAAAAAATTGAAGATTATCTGTTTCAAGAATTATACTGGAAATCCAAAACGGAGACATCTTTAGAAGATAAAACGTACATCTCGGTCTGCCGAGGAAGAGAATCACCAATCGAATTTTCATATCGCTGGTATTGCTCATGATTTAAATGTTTGAATGTTGCTCATAATTAAGTATTTAGGAGTCTGAATAACATTTTTCTTTTAATAGCTGTGCGGTCTGGGAAACAGAGCGTCGCGTGAATTACAGACGTCTAACTCTTTAACTGTTTCCGCTGGCAGATCTACATTAAACAATAAGAAACGCGCGAATTCGGGGCTATGTATTATATTTTCATCGATCTTCGTTCTTCTTTGGAACAAAAAGATTTTGATATCTACAATAATAATTCATTACCTGGCATTACCTGATTGCAGCGGATATCCGCGGACGATATAAATGGATGAATACGAATAAAAATCTGTAAAACCGGGCTACGACCAGCAGCAACGATGTAATCGACGACTAAGACGAGAAACTAATTTAATTATAATTTTCAATAAATGTGTACTTGAAATTCTCGAGGACTTTCTTTCTCCCGAACGCATTTAACTAATTATGATATATTCCGCGACGTAACATAAGATGGCATCGAATATTGCAAATTGAAAATCTATTAATAGAGAGTAAATGCGATGCAATGTCTAACATTGGTGTCAAATGTAAACAATAGATTAGCAACGCAACGCTGATCGTTACACTGTCAAACATCCCGGATGAGACAGTCCTGATGGAAATCGCCGGGGTCGACCTCCGCCAGCGACAATTAACGGAGAGATTGAGTATGAGTGTGGTGTAAAACACTAATTTCATATATTTATAGCAACAACTGTACAAGTTCCGGTTCACACATATCGATAATTAGCATTCGTTAATCTTAACAATAATGGCGGGAGCAACGAAGCTGTTCAGAGTTTCACGAACGCTTCCTGGTTTGCGGGGAGACGAGCCTTTCCCCTCTCGTCGCCGTTGGCGTAATCGATAATCCGTCCTTTCCGGAGACGAGGGCAAGTGCTGCGACTCGCAACGCGCCACGGTGATACGCAGCATTGTAAAAGTGTCTCGTTTAAAAAATCACATTCGTTATCGAACTGGGATATGAATCGCCTCGGAGCGCGATAAAAATTATCGCGCGCTAACTGCCGTTAACTTTCAGAGGACGAACGCCCTTACGACACCGCGAGATAACGCGCGGTTCTTCAGATTTCTCGTCGCACGAATGAATTTCACAGCAAACTCTCGTAAACATTCTTAGATTTCCTGCTAAGTAATTCCTTCTCAACGTCCTTCCATACGATCTCGATGCCTTGTTATGTTAGAACTTGGCGAGCATGTTTCATAAAAAAACTGCAAGATGATTCCGAGCATGTTCAACCTAGACTATTCAGACTAAACGAAAATCATTAATAACAACATTGACGTATATGTAATAATAATGGCTAAGACACGTACACTCGATCGTTGGTCCTCTAAAGATTACGGCGACTCTGACGAGACTCGTGAGAAAGAAAGGGAAAAAAAATACCTTCGGGCGTTATACTATACATATCTTCGCCTTAACTAATGTACATTTATACATTTCGCTATAAAATAGATTCAGTCGTAATCGATAAACTATACATACGCAGAATAAAATGCACCCGTGATCAGCGCACGACCGACGACGAGTTAATCGCCGTCGGAATTGTCCATCGTATATATTGTGATAAGACAGGTACCCTCGCTCTTCTTGGTACGAGACATACAGGACGGTATGTGAGTATTTATCGTAAGGACTTCTCAAAGGGGGAGGAATCTCCCCCTTTTGCGAATTAAATTATCTCGTGCTCACAGCGCGATCTTCGATATAAAAGTTTCTTTACGCGATGCGCTCGCGTCTATCCCTCGCTTCGAGATTCACTGATCGAGATTCGCCTTCGCATCGTAATCGTAAATCGATCAACGAATCGTGGAAGAGATTTCATAATGAAATTATGGCCGTTAGCATTTCGTAGCTCGTCGATAATCTCAGTTGACTTTGGTCTATCGATTCTCTTTGTGTTAATCCATCGGATTAATATAACTATTTTTACAATATGGACAAACACTTTATACACTTTAGCTAATGTCTCAACTAATCTTACTTAATACGTTCTTCTACAGAATTAACAATAATTTTGCTTCCGACTGAAGTGTGTCTTTTTCTTGATATGCCGAAAAATGAACGCATAATATAATTTTCCTATATCGAGAGTCGTTATTCACTCGAACATCCAGCAAGATATTATGTCTTACTCGCTCTTATGTCTCTCTGTTTATTGATCACTGCTCTGATACTTAATCGCTCAGTCCATCAGATCGTTGAAATCGCGTGTGAAATTGGCGCACAGCAAGTGATCGGTGTACGCTCAGTATTTGCGCGAAGAATTTCATTGCGCCAAGTGTTTCGCTACTTGTTACACGACAAATATTATTCGTCGTATCTTTCTGCACGTAAATTAAGCCCGGCAAACTAAGTGTCAAATTAGACGCAGTGACATTAATGAGATTAATAGTATTTTAATAGATACTGCTCTACGCTGTGTTCTTTGTTAATTCTATCTCGGCATTGTCGGCGGAAAATAATAGAGATGGGAAGCGCATCTCAGAAACGAGACTTTAATGTTCCGCGAGCGTTAGCATTATCGTTTCAAGCACAGAGCTTATCTTCCTTATATTCGTGATTGCAATCATAATAGAAAAAGATAAGAGAGAAAGAGAGAATAATAATGGATCATAACATTTAGAGAACTTCAAAAGATCGATCTTGCAATTGAATTAATCGCGATCGCGATAGTTTGATACTCAATTTTTCAGAAATGGATCGATTAGATTCGAAATTGTCGCTTTATCAAATTCATGAGGAAATTATTTATTAATGATAAATTATAACATATATATATGGATATATGAATGAATTTTCATAAGGAAATTCTCCTATCCTTTTTTATTCGATTCCATGAGATTGATGATTTCGAGAGTATTGCCATTCCTTGTTTCTGGATTAGATTTGATATCTTTCGCCAAGAGTTTTCAAAAATATGACGCTATCTATCGCGAATCGGACATATTCGAATCGATATGACTTTGTGATACTGTTTCGCTATTTATTCCTCGGGAACATCAAAGTTTTCAGAAACGAGTAAAATGCAACTCTATTATTTCCGGCGTTAATCGGAATTTCAGTCCGGATTTGAGTCCATTCATATTACTTCATCATTTCTGTCCTTCGAACTAGTAAAGAGTTAGTCTCGGATGTCGACGATCTAAAGCAGCGTTTTCCAAGTTGCAACTCCCTCGAAAATACTTCCTTAAGGGAATATGTCTGCGTTAACGGGAAGAACATTTCGCACGTACGTAACGTACAATATAATGTATCGTCTATAAAAATACTTTGGTACGTGTACTCGTGTATTAAAACAAAAATGGAGAGATATCATCAAGAAAACATGCACTGCCTGAGTGTTCATGCATACAAATTTATCACAGAAATGCAAAATACCACGTTACAATCGCTCAGAATTTCAATCAAACCTATGGCTTGAATGGAATTATATCAAACTTAAGAGATAGTGTTCGACTGATATCTGCATCATCGCACGGCATCATCCGAAATTTATTAAATCATATTTACCTTGAGTGGCTCGATTGATGCACGAGTCGCGAATCGAGTTGAATAACGTGCCTGTGCTGTTGTGCACGATTTCAGGGATACATCTCAGCAGACGCTGCCTTAAAGCCGATCGCCGCGCGTGTTCTGTCAGTCCGACATTGCCTAAAAGTATCTTTGTCAAAAATATCAAGAGCACATCCGCGCTGTAGCGGGATTCTCCGAGTAACCAAGTTCATGAGGAACGGACGCGCCGATGGGCCCACGAGCGCAGGAAACGGACCCTGGGAAAACGGGGCCCGGAAAACGCTGGGGAAGAGCGCTCGATCTCTGAACAGCGCGTCGTCTCTGTGTTCCGCGAACGAGGCGGCTCTCTGTATTTACACTGTTCGTCAGGCGGTGCCGATAACGAGCGAGAGACGGTTTAGTAGAGGTTCGCGGTTTTCAGAGGCAACGGGTCCAGTAGATAGGGCGGCAGGGTCGCCGAGAAAGGCCTGGGACTGCAAGAACCCCAGGTACCACTGCCACCGCCACCACTGTTGCTTCCTCGGGCGTTGGGCGAGTCGCCGGTACCATCCGCGGTGTGCTTCACATTCACCAGGCTCTGATTGGTGATCGGCTTGATCTCGTTGGAGGACAACACGCTGTTGGAGCCACCGGGCGGCGTCGCCGGACTCCTAGGTGAACGTCCTTCAGCCTTCACGGTGCCGGTTACGGGACTGGACGCGCCGCTATCCGCTCCGATGCCGCTCTGCGACGTGGACTTCTGCTGGGCCAGCCTCTCCTGCTTCCGAAATTTTGCGCGCCGGTTCTGGAACCACACCTGGAACAATGACACGAATCGCCGATGCCTGTTAGATCTCGCGCTATTATTCTTTCTTCTCGCGCGATCTCCGCGCATAGCTTCAGACTGCGAGATGAGATGCACGTGAGATTCATTAGCGTATGTTTCTCTAGGACATTAGTTGCATCAATATTGCTCGGCGCCAGTCAATTTGATCAATTGGATGCCCGTCTGTCTCTACATCGTAACTTAGATAAGATATATAAATAAGTAATGCGGATTTCGAAATGGATTTTGGATAAATTTTATAGTTTCACCAGTAAACGTTTAGTTCATTTAATATAATTCATTATTGTAATCAATAATCAATCATCATTATTGTAGACGATTGTGGCAAATAGACGCCGATTTACACGGATAACTGGAACTGCTCAAAAACCATGTTAGGCATTCAATTAAGAATCGCTAAGAAGAGCTTACAACATCCTACGTCACAAGGATACTCTCTATCAGGAGACGAGAAGTCCTCGAGGAGCGATATGCCAGGATACAACGCTCGTCAAAGCGGAACGACGAAGCTGGCCATTCGGTGCGCTCGTAATTGGCCCTAGCCAGCAAATGAAATATTTAACGAATAAAATAAACAGACACCTGCGGTGACCTGCATGTTAAAGTAGCGGATTTATTTGCTTTAGCGTTTATCTGACCGGTGGCAGCGGCAGCGGCAGCGGCAGCGGCGTCGGCGCTGTGCCCCTCATCCACTTCCATCCCCTTCCCCGTCCCTCTATCGCATCGCTCTGATCCCCACCCTGTCCCCAACTCCCTTACGGCGTGGCGATCCCCTTCAATCTCCGTCCCTCCTCGTCACTCCCTAAACGTTCGTTCCTCAACGTGCGCGCACGTGAATCCCACCCCCGGATTTTCCATGGGCGGCTACGTTCAGGGCTCGTAGGACGTAACTGCTCGAGCTGTCTGTCGGGGTGAGGGGAGAAGGGATGCGAGGGCAGGCGGCGGAGGGTGGCATCGCGACGGCGGGGGTGCAGGACACCATGATGAACGTGATTGCCCTTTCTGGCTGGCAAACACTGGGGCTATTGGATTTTTATCAGCTGCTGCTGCTGCTGCTGTTATTGCTGTTGCTGCTGGCGCTGTTGCTGGTGCCGTTTCTGCCGCTATTGTTCCTGCTGTTGCTGGTAACAGTCAGCGCATGCTGACGGTCCCGCGTGGCGATTTTTCGCGAAATTCACGTCGTAACTACGCGGCGAGCGACGCTCGTCCTCTCGCGCGTTAATTAATCCGAAATTGATTACACCTGGCGCATCGTACAACCCTTCATGATCTGCCGTTGATTGAAAAAGGGTCAAAGTCAGAGATAGAAAATTTGTTTTCTTTTTTTGTTGAAAAGGAAGAACGACTCGAAATACTCGAATCAAATAACTCGAAGTATGTAAGTTTGGGAGAGAGAACATTTGCTTGCTGAAACATTAACTAATTTGAAGATTTTAAAACGAATTACGAATTACGAATTTTATAAAGAAGAGATTTTACACAGAAATTTTATACAGAAGAGAGTCTTCTCCACTAAACAATTAATTTTGACAACGATATCAAAACTGTTGCGATATCTTAAATCGTCGTTTCGTAACACGTAATAACACGCAAATTGCGAGATAAAGACACAGAACGTGTTGGGTTCGATAAGCTTTTCGCGTCATCGAGACTCTCTGATATAAATTTTAAGAGTTCGCCGCTCGTCGTCTTTCAGAAATTGTCTCGCGATTGTCGACTACTGCATAAGTGTGCCTTCCGTGGTGTGTGCCAAAGACAACGCTAATAATTCGTATTTGGCCACGGACCAAACCTCGAGCAGACCGTAGCATGTGTGCGGTTGTTTGCTGAAGTGACGACGTCGGCGAGGCGAATTAGGGTGTGAGAGAGAGCGCACGCGCGAGCCCCTACAGCGTTAATGTTAAACAAATATAGCGCGCCAAAATAAAATGCAACAAGGCGTATCGACAGATGTCCGGCACCTTCTGGATAAATATTTAATCGCCTCTTTATACGGGAACTGTGCGGGAATTCTACCCTCCGCTTTTCTCCGATCATGCACTTCGACATTGCAGCCTCGCGACATCGCAGCGTTCGTGCCTGCTTTATTTTTTATCATTTCCCTGCTCTTTTTTATCATTCATCTCACGTTTGCTCCAATAGACGGAGCTTGTTGTTTCTCAAATGCTTCATCGTTAAATTTGCGAATTCCTTGGATTTCCTCCTCTGCTTATAAACTTGTATACTTTTATCCGGTAGCCATTTTCATAATCGTAATAATAAGGATAATATTGTTGCGCTCGATATTGTTCAGTCGAATCCTGATTATTCCCTATGTCGATGCCGATGGCCAAAATAAACATCGGAGCATTAGGAATTCTATAGAAGTAGCGTACAATCGTGCAATTTGTGCTGCGTTTATCCGTTCGGCTCACCCTACGTTTAGGCACCGTCGTGATTTTCCCTCCTCGAACCAGTTAACCGCGGATTTCGCTCGGTTACCTTCTGACCCCAAGTCGATCTAATTCGGCATCGGCAAAATATATTCCGCAACATGATTACTTTGATGCTACTCGCCACTGAAGTTTCGGTGTGTGAATTCGTAAACAGAATAGAGATATATGATAAAAGCGTATGTCTCTTTATGATATTTTACATTTTACATAAATAAACTTTGACATTTCATATTTTATCATAACAAATTCGAAGTTGAGAAACTGCGAAAGAAATAACATGCGATTAAACTCTGATATCAATTATTTGAATTAGTTAAAGATTTTTTAAAAGTAGCGCGCGAATTGCTTTCCCTTGTAACAAGCTGTAATATATGTAAAACTATAGGAGCATAATGATTTGTACATTTATCACATTGCACGTGACAAGTGCGTGACGCTTACAACATACTGCTTTTCGAAGAAAAATGAACTCGTTATTAGAACTACAGAAAATTTATTAAAAGCAAACAAAAGTCCGTGCTATAAAGTAGAATGATTCCACTTCGCAATCAAGAGAAAGTGTTAATTCCATAGAGAATTTAGAATCTCTCGTAATTCTAATTAATCTATAATGGAATCATTTCAACGATCGTACCAATAAAAGCGAATGTCCCCACGCTACACGAAGCAGACTGTAATTAAGAGCGAGACGGCAGGGTGATGCGCTTTCACCCTAAACTTATTTCCTTAATTGAAAGTCTGGATCGCTGCAGCGAGATACATGTGATGGAGCATGAGAAAAATCATTATATTATAAAGCTGATTAATTCTGCGCGCTGTTCCTTCTTATTCACATTGCTTACGCGCAATCGCTAATAGCATCAACATCCGGCAGAAATCCATCTATATATCCTTACACGAAATCTTTAAAGGGAAAAGCAGATCTTATTGAAAGAATAAATAGCCCTGTTACTAATTTCAGCGCTTAAATTTCAGATAACCGCGCAAATACAGCAGCAAAGGTCGCAACCTCGAATCGCATACACGTCGCGATCTATTCGCGCGAGCGTAGCGATTGTTGAACCGCAATAATCGCAGGACACGGAATTGTTGACCGGGTGGTGCGAAATGACATGGCCGCGTGCGAGACGTGATGGAATTAGTGTCAACGGCGCGTATCCTGATCGCTCCATTCCTCTCTATTTCCGACGTCGACGTCCTTGATGCACCGTTCTCCGCGGATGATACTCAGCAGGACAGTTTTTAATCACTGTAAGTGGATCTACATAGAGCTCGCAATTACCAGCGCACACTCTGGCATGGGCCCCTTGTGTATCAGCCCAGCCCCGACACCAGCCGCCAGAGCCCGGGCGAATGTTTTCCCCATTTCATCCCTCCGTGCCGTACCGACTGCAGCAGCCCCTCGACTCCCGGAATCGTCGCTCGTTCCCAGCCCTACGCTCCCCCGTGCTTGCTATTTCGTTCTCTCTTCCCGCTTCTCCATGTGCTCTTGTTCCGCTGTGTACCACTTACAGCATGCCTCTCTCTGTCTTGCAGCGATTTTCTTACAGGGCTCCTCGCGTTCTCAGCATTCATCTTTCCTTCGCGCACCGATCCTTCCTTTCTTCTTATTAGTCTAAGGCTCTCGTTTCTACTCGTTGCTCTTGCTTTTTCTTCTTCCTCCTTCTCTTTCCCGATTCTCGGGAAACCTTTTCCTTTATCACCTCGCTGTTCCTTTATCCATCAGACTTCGCGTTCACCTTATTCAAGATCTTCCCTAAGATCGCTCCTAACATTCGTCTCTTCTCTCTTGCTCTGCCGATCTTCGATCTCTTCCCTTTTCTCTGATTCCTCCTTTCCCAACTTTCGCCGTGTTCCTGGCTTTTCGACCCTTCGAGAAGCAACCCTCAGTTGCGTGGCGGTGCTCGTCTCTGTCTCTCATCCCCGCAAGAGATGGGGGAACGTCTTGTTTTACTTGACAGCAACGTATCTCACCGGGGGACGGAAAGAAATTCACGTTGATTTTTCGACAGTGCCGGTCGCACTTCGGAGACCAGGGAATTGCCCTGCCCTGACTTAGCTTTAATATCGATCAAACGTTTTTCGACCAACGACGTTCACGATAAAATTCAAGCGCTAATCGATAAGATAATAACGTTACTTTATTCTTGCTAATATTTCATTGAATTATTATTAAGTCAATTATTAATTAGTATTTTCATTATTAAAAATAATGCGCGATTCTTTCTCGCATTTCGTTTTCATTAAATGAAACCCATTTGATATAGCGCTCCATAAAAAATCACGATCATCACTGTCATCATGGAGAGAACGAGATTTTAAACACTGTGTAGAATAACTCTAGGAATATAAATGTAGAATATAAATGTAGAATGACAAATAGAATGACAGAAACATATTGACATTTCTCTCTGTATGTACATTTCGTTTGTTTGAGGAGTATCTATCAGCACTATAATTCCTGTTTTGATCATAAGCGGGCTTTTGCTTAACAGAATTTCAATTCTAACTCTTCATGTACGGCAGTCAATTAACGTTATCGTCGAATATGTCATTCGCGTGATGCAAAACACGATGGGCGATCTTCGCGAAAGCCCGCGTTTTCCGCCCATCCCGCCCATCGATGACGCGCGCGTTCGCGGGCGAATATTGATCTTGTTAGCGAAAAATGCAACTTCGATTGCCTGTCCCATATCGGAACGCCACTGCTCTCTCGCCCCTTTCGTGATATTACGTCTCGTGCACTTGTCATCGAGAAAGAGAGGGAAAGAGCGTGCCTCTCTGTTCTCGAGCATTATGCACAGCCTCGCAGTCGTTCCGCTACATTAATGGAATTGTAATTCATACCGAATGACATGTGACTCAGGGCTGCGAAACGTGCCGCCACGCGACAGTCGGAGCATCGTAATCAATGGGATAACGATATGAACATGAAGTGTCGTTCACATAAGGCCCTCGGCGATGGTAACGCGAGACCAGCGAGGTCTGGAGTCTTGAGCTTGCTGTGACGTTGCTCGATCATTATCGAATAAATCTGACTGTCCGGAACAGATGCAAGCTCGTAAGAATGCTCGGATCGCGAGCGGATCGTATCGTGTGAGCGAGGCTTAAAGCTACGGGAACGAGTTCCCTCCTAATCAGAGATTTGTCGATCCGTTGGCGTTGCATCGCGTGGCGTCAGTCCAATCGGAAGGAGATGTGGGTCAGCGCTGATTAATCCCGTGCCGCGTTCATTGCCGATAAACGACGCAAAAGATGAAAATGAGGAGCAGGACCCGCAGGTATAATTCAATCGCCGAGTGACTCACGGCGTGACACGACTGGCTGCTCCTCAAAGACTGATGAGCCTGGCTGCCTAGAAGATCGCTAGCCTTGAGGAGACTGGTATCGCGTGACCAGAATAAAACGAGAGTAAATATGGCCAGAATTCGAGATCACTCTTGACCGAGATGAATATTCTTTAATCAACGATATTAAGCGAATAATTAATAGCTGCAGGAATTAATAGCAGTTTAATCCGATATTTCGGATAACAAGAATGACCAAGACTTCTCGTGTGACTTATATTAAATAGAGGAAAGTAATATTATGTTTCATTCACCATTTTACGATTCGAATTATATTGTGTGCATCAGTACACACGCGTACAGTTCACTTTAGTACAAATGCAAGAAAAAGATGTTGCTCTGCATTAAGAAATTTCAGAAATCATCATCAAACAGTCCAGTTTATCGTCAGTCTATCATCAGAATTCATGCATTTTTTGGATAAAATTAAGAGAATGGATAAATAAGATATATTACTGCATAAATTAAATATAATTGTGCAGTAATGATAAAGGAATGAATGCAAAAGATGCAATTCAACGGAATCGTGATGCGTCTTTCGAGTAGTGATCAGATAAATCCACAGAAGTGCCTTATCGCGGATGCTCGGTTTTTTAGTAAAATAGTTTCGTGATCGTTTCTCCTGATCAAATTCACTCAAATGTCCGTTTCGTCTGAAAAACTGTCAACATCTGTCAAAACGAGTAACATTTTTTAAACGTATTTTCGTTTGGCGATTGCATAAGAAGTAATCTCAACAAAATACTTAAAGTTTTATTTTATTTATCTTTATATATATTGTATGCACATATATACACGCCCCGTGTTACAAAGTTGATTTATCGATATTGTACATAATAATAATAATCGTTGCTAATCAGGCTTTGCGAGCGAGTCTCTTCAGACACAAAGCTGTTAGTGCTGAAAGTAAAAAGATATTGACATCATGTCTCGGTTATGGCTTTCTCTAATGTAAGAGAGAACATTTGTTCTAGTTAAGATTTTTATTTCATATCATATTGAGATAATTTCGAGATTATTTCTGACAAAATGTATTTATAAAGCGCGCATAAATAATAATCGTGAATTTATTTCAAAGAGACAGTCAAATGTTAAAACATAATGAAGCTATTAAAATGTAAATCAAGATGTGAATAATGCATCGAGGCATGAACATTATTAATGTGTGTAATGTATCTTTCATTTGGATTGTGAACGTTTGAATATTCCAGCGAAAATGAGTCTATTTTATTTCACTAGGCTATACGTCTACTACAAGTACACGTATCTGTTTGTTCTCTTGAATTTTTTATCGGAGCAACGCATTGTACACCGTGCGGAATAATTGAAATCATCGTTTTCAGAATTATATGTACAATAAGAATAGCTACTCCTCTCTCTCTCTCTCTCTCTCTCTCTCTCTCTCTCTCTCTCTCTCTCTCTCTCTCTCTCTCTCTCTCTTTCTCTCTCTATGTTCCCATTTTTGTCAAACAATTGGAACTGTTGGAACCGAGGAATAATGTATCAAACTTAATAATAAAGATGTCGAATTTAATTGAATAAAAATTCGCTTTCTTCTCTAAGAAACAATAAAGAACATTATAAAAAGGTGCATGCAGAAACTTCCATTTTCTTTTCTACAGCACTTCTCGAATAGTGTACAAATGATTAAAGAATCGTCTAATCGTTCATGCCATGTACCAGCAATATACCGGCAATGTATATAGCATCTATGCCATATGCTAAAAACACAGAAGCACATCAGTGGTCAAAAATTCCCGAATGTTCATGGAATTAACACTGTTCAATTATTCTCAGTATTTTGTCCCGTTCATCACGAATGCCGCTCGTTCGCCATGAAGAGGCGGTCGATTCTCGCGGGCAACGATCAAGTTATGACCACTGCATAATGCAGCGGATAGTGTTACAGATTCAATCATCTTCCGTGTATTTTTATCGACGTCAACCGCGCCAACGGCGAGGGATATTTCTATGCGATGTAACACGCACGCGTCAAGAGAATCTCGACTATCAATAGCACGCTGACTTGGTTACGCGCTCCTACCTAATGCTGCCAACTAGAATTCCGATATCCGTTAGAGAGCCTCTGTTGTTGCAAGTAATCCGATCCATCGCGTTTTACCTCTTCTTAAGGTGCGCCGACCTGCCGTGTTTCAGGCCATAATCGCTCCCGATCGATTATCGAGCATGACGGGATCGGATTCGTTAGCCGGCAAATTTGCGAAATCCGATATTCCACTTTGGATAAGATTCGATCTAAACGGAAGCGGGATCAATGATTGTCAGGGACATTGTGAGAAAAGAATAACAAGTCTTGCTGAGCGCGAACAGCAAATCGAGTATAGCGAATCGAATGGATATCTGGCAGCATGCTTCTCATTACTATGAATATAATAAAGTCACATTAGGCACATTAGCACATGAGGCTAAGTGAAAGTTAAGGAAAATGAAAGTTAAGGAATTTAGTAATCATGACTGTATTAACATGTCAACGTAATATATTGATCTGAAAATCCATTAAGAGAACAGAGTATAAACTTCAAACGCAAGCTTAAAATGTAAAATTAACTAATTGAATTCTAGAATCACGGCCACACATAGGGATTACGGATAACGATAGGAAATTGAAGTACTAAGAGAATCAGGAAGCACTTTGAACGCAAAAGAGAAAGATGAGAGAAGTTCCTGTAACATTCGAACCGAGAAATAAGCGAAGTATTATTCAGCCCTCTTCTCAATCTAAATACAAGTTCTGATGACAAAAGTAATCTAGCGATAGCCAATTAGGCTACATCGTGAATAAAATATGAACAAGATGCATGCAACGCTTGAAACGAAAAGACTTCTTACGTCAAACTTACGCTCAGCGCGATTTCTTATGTTTCGTGCTAGAAACAGAGAGAAAATGGAAAGACAATGATGCCAGCTGATGAGGAAGTATCTCAAACGAGAGATGCACGAAGAAATAATGAAAGATAATGTTCGAGGAAAGAGTTACCGGAAACATTCCTGCGTAACTTAATTTATACTTGGCGCTAAGTAAAACTATAGATAGCGCGGGAAAATAGGGGTAGTAATGGCAGCCGATTAGGAAGTATCTTGGTGGCAGGATGCTCGTAGTGACGGGGAGGACAGCGAGGGGGAGGAGAAAGCGGACGGAGGAAGCCAATGACTCTCGCGATGTGAGAGGGAGGAAATTTTATCGAGCAGCCGCCATCGACGAGATGGAGGGCCGAGAGGGATGGCGGCACGGGCGAGGGGATGAATCGGAGGGTTGGAAGACTTGGGGCGGTAGGGTAACGCGCGGCAGCGAACGAACGAATCACAAATGAAGAGACGAGGAAACTCTTGAGGGACCGTACGTCCTGTCAGGACGCAGGAGGGCAAAGTCGAGCAGACAAAGGACTTACCCCACCGCGGCAGGATAAACCTCGCCAGAGATGGCGGTCGCGCCGCGAACCCGCAAACTACTGGAGTATTAATAGTTATCTCGCGCTTCATTATCGCGTGGTTCTTGCACATGATACGCGAACACATGAACATGTCCGTCCATGAAGACGATCATGGTGCACGATTATAATACACAAAAAATTCAGAGTTCGTTGTGAGATGTTTGTAATTGACCTTTTCGCGCATTCTTTTGGTCATACCCGACTTGCTCGAGTATCAAATCGAAAGGAAGTTCTTTTTCGCGACGTGCATTGTCGAAATAATAAAAAGAGATAATTGAATGAAATTAATATTATTTCAAATACAATTGATATATTATCAATTAAAGTATATTATCAATAGATTACATCACAATTCTACGAATCTTCGAACAATGTATTGTTAAATGTGTCAAATAATAGCAAACGTCTTTAGTATTATACGTGTGCGTACAATATAATAAATGCTAGTATCTTGTTATTTTCATTTTGAAGAAACGAGTGTTTCTTATTATCATAAAATCTTTCACTTTTTTCTTCACTTTTTTGTTTCAATTTTCACTTTTTACGTTAGAACGCATAATACTGTTTGCTGGTAGAGCATCAGTAATTTCAAGAAAACGTCATCAGCTATGATTCTTTTGCGTATATATTGCATATATTGAATATATGCATATATTGAATATACGTATATATTGCGTATATTTCTTTGCATATATATACATACGTGCAATTTTACTTATCCAATTTTCTTTATCCAAAGAAAAGGAAATCGTGAAAATGTATAGCTTAAATATAAATCTTTAAGCCAAATAAAATTTAATGTTCATAAGAACTGGGAGAGAATAAAGAAGAAAAAGTTATAAAAGAGAAAAATTTTAAATAGATTCGAGAAAAAAGATGTTTGAAAGATTTAGGAAATTTCTATATAAAATCTGATACGAATGAATAAAATAAAGGAACTTGTAAAACCAAAAGATATCAATCCAGAATGATCTTTTCTTTACGTCCAAAAATAGAACAAAATAATTTAATCTCTAGACAATTCGGCGAATCTAAAAGAATATTTTTTAATTCTGGCGATTTCTCAATTAAAAGTAATAATTAAAGAAGTTCCAAGAAAATAACACTTTATTTTTTAAATTAACACTTTACGAAATAAACTCATGCTTCTCATGATATCCTTTCTATCTCATCTATTACAATATTAGTAATAAATAAAAAATTTTTAATTAAATTAAATAATCAAAATAATAAAAATAAAGTAATACTAAGCAATAATAAAAGATTTATTTGCTTTCTCCTTGAAATCATAATTGCAGGATTTAGCATTCTTATTAGAGTGAATATTATAATATCAAGCAAAAAAAATAGGAAAGAAAGTAAAAGAGATCATAAAAATATGGGAAACGAGAGGAGCATCTCCGACTTTGCGAACCAATTGCAGTAGTCGTATGCAAATAAAAGCAAACTACTTTAGTATTCTAGCAGGCGCTACTATATAAATCATCTAACTTTATTACTACTAATCTCATAAGATTATCGATGAACATCGCTATTTTAGGATTAGATGATCGATGACAGTTTGGGTAATCCGCGGAAATACACGTTACCGAGCTCAATGAAAGCATGATGCTACCGAACCGCGTTCTTCCGCTCGATCCCAAAGCTCTCGCATTTCAATCAACACACGTTAACAGCAAACGGGCGTCCGAAATTGCGTAGGGTCAAGAGGTTAACGGCAGCTTAAGTAACTGCTGCTGCCAAGATACCCGTGGCCGTCGTGCAAAAGTGAATTACACACGTCGGAATATCAAGTCGCCGTCGCCGCAAATAGCGAGCGATTCCGTTCCACCAGTCGCCGAAACGCTGCGCTTAATCCCGCCGTCGTGTAATAATATCGCGATTGCCGATGGCGAACGTTATATTAATCCGCGCCTACGTCTCTCTTGGATATATGATTAAATTTATTACGCTGCCAACCCCCATCTCCATCCCCCCTGTCCCCCACCCGGCAAACCAATCCCGGCGAACCAATGGTATCGTTCGCGTTGCTCGTTGCGGATCATCTGAATGAAATTCGACGAGATATGGTACTTCGGCGGCGTTAAGTGATGCACGTCACTTGGGGAGATCTAACTTTAGGACCCGCGAGCGTCTGCCGAGCTGTCTAATCGCGTTACCGTGCATGTACCTCACCCGTTCTGCCCGCGACACCTGCGACTTCGCCCGCAAGCAGATAACTCAGGACCAAGATGAAGAGGAAAGTCGGCAGAAGAGGGCGAGAGATTGCACGTGACGTGCAGCCCGGCGATTCCAGCGTTCCGGCACGAACCTGCCCGGAGGATCGCTTCTTCAATACTTCGTTCTTGCTTGCAACATACGTACTATAGCGTCGATTCCATGAGATAACGAACCGTCCGGATGCGCGCGCGTGCCAAGTGCGATTGTCGATTCCCTGTCGGGTTTAGTCATCATTTGTAAAGCATCGTGATATTATATAATAAACGCGATCGATTCGCGTTCGCGATTCACCCGGCGAATTGTCCGTTGGACACTTTCCAAATCTATTCATGATCCTTTAAACATCGATACACGAAATCGAACATTTAAAAATTGCCTCAGTTCCTCAAAAATATGCAAACATCATATGTGGAGATGTAAATTTATGCTTGCGATTCGATCCATGCGATCATTCTTTCCGGCAATCGCGTAAAGCGGATATAATCTTTTCAGATCCAGTTAGACAAATAGAAATTCATTAAAAGATTCGTATAAATCGGAAATTATTTTCATATATAAAGCGCGACATGTGAAAATCTGAAACCGCGTAACCAAATATATTCGAAAATTGTCGTTCAAATAAAACAGCAAGCCAGAATAATCATTCTACTTCGTGTATGTTGGAACTTCGTTGAATTTTTCTTGTATTAACGGCACAACAAAGCGGCAAGAATCTGATAAATATCATGTAATTGTTTGCAGTTTGCAGTTTGTTATGCAGTTTCGCATCATTTTACGAACAACATTTTACGATACTTGTACAATTTCTAAGTCGTTTGTCTTTCGTTCGTGATAATCCGTCAAGCGTATTAGACAGTATAATCCATCAGCTCGCGCGATCTGCAGGTAGCCGTGAAAACGAAAATGGAGTCTGTAATGTAATTACACTACACTCCTTCTGCCAACTCACCCTCAACTTTCCGCCTTCTCTTTGCGCGAACGGAGCAAACAAGCGCACATTGTGCAATGCCAAATAATTTATAAGCTAGGAAAGAGAGAGAGCGTCCCTCTTTTTTCTGCTGCGATAGTTGTACGATAAATTATTATTGCCTATTAAATCGGCAATATTTCCGTCAACGTTTGTTGACGTTTACTGAATTTTAACGAAGGTATCATATTCAGCTATGCGCGATATTGCCGAATAAATGTAATTTCGATCGATTCGAGGTAATTAAATTTTTTATCACCAAAGTCGGAAGGAAAGAATTGCGAGGTGTTCTAATGTAGAATTTTCGTGAAAAGAATTTGCGAGATTATTGATTATCGAAATGAAAAGTACACCAACCTGCACTCTAGCTTCGGTCAGGTCAATCTTCATAGCGATCTCTTCTCTAGTGTAGATGTCCGGATAATGCGTCTCCTGAAATGCCCGTTCCAATTCCTTCAACTGCGCTGATGTAAATGTTGTTCGTATCCGACGCTGTTTTCTCTTCTCCGCGAGACCATCGTGTCCTGAATAAGCTTTATATCCTAAACCACCTAAAATTAAAAATACAGTATAGTTGTTATTGACAAAGGTAAGAAATATGCGAGCATTGCGCAATTCTAGTCCACCTGATGCGGGTGGACGATTTCATTATTTTGCAGAAACAGCTGATAGTTATTCAATGTTCCTTGACATTTTTTATCAAGTGTTAAAGTTATATAAAATTTATATTGAAATATACGTTGAAATATAATCGAGATATATCAAGACACATTAACGTATAACTTATATGCTTTATTCCTCTGTAAACTGTAATTTATAACTTATATGTTTTATTTTTTTATAAATAACTGCATTCTCCGAAATCTTTCTATAATTATCAAGTTTTTAGAAGTCTTCCATTCGACGCAATTGATGCTTGAACGCGATATAACTTTTACGATACTGTCGTTTGGCATTGATAGCTATTTATATGACCTCAACTTCTCCGACAAATTCATGATTTATTAATTGAGACCGTGACAGATACACTATGTTGTATAATGTATCCGCGTGACATTCTTCAGCGCGCGCCATGTCAAAACATGTGTGATGTTGAATTCAATCGAGATCAATTATCAACTAGGGCGAAGGGAGCTTAGCATCCCCGTTCACCGCGTGACATGTTTAGCCCCTTCTAAATCGCCGGAGCAAATACATAACAAAGTGTCGCGCATTCGTAACCCCGGCGGATTGACGCGAGGATAAAGGAGCTTCCGTTAATCTCTTACAGTTGAAATTATTATGTATGGGTAATATTAGCAATATTAACACGTTACGATTAAAAAATTATGCAATAAGTTGTAGTATTAGTTATCTATTAACTTCTCCGTTTCTTTTTCTCTGACTCGATTTGTTCGAAATAATGCCGAGCTTTGAAGCATGTCAGATTTAATAATTTAATTTAATATAAATGAAAACGTAATGATATATATATATATATATATATATATATATATACACACATATACATATACATATATATATATAAAGCGTAATCATGTATATATATATATATATATATATATATATATATATATATATAATCAAATGCTGGATAATTATATTAGACGGTTATTTATAAATTCATATATTGATATAATCATATTTCTTCATGTCACATTATATTTTTTGTAATTAAATTATAAGTTCCTTACTTTCCGAATTAAACAAATATTTCTATCATTTTTATAACTAGATGGAAAATAAAATATCTTTTTAATATAATTTGAGAAAATCTGTAAAATTTAATCTATAAATACCGGATATAAATACCGAATGTTGCGTTTGGAATTATATTATCTTCGAATTATATTTTTTCTTGAGAAATTTTAAGAGTATTTTATCTATATGCGTGCGTTATAGTACATTACATACTTTCTTATTTTTTAAATTAATGATTGCTTCTTCTCATTTTAATAAAATATCGGATATTTACGCAGAATGCAAATATAAAAATTATTATATATATAAAGAATTGTGTACCGAAAGTACAATATGGATATTAAACTGGGATTAAGTTTTTTATAATTGCAGATTAAGCATTATAATTGCATTTTAATGTATTATAAAAAATAGCAAATAATATCTCTATTTTTTTCATATTACATGCCTATAAAATAAAAAGATAACGACAGAATCATCATAAAATGAAAGCAATGATAACAAAATACATTTATTTAATTATTTAACAAAAAGATCACGCTGAAATTATTGGTAACAGAGATTTTAATCATCTCTTTAACATTATTTGACATTATTTAATTGACGTTAAATTTCTCTGATAATATTTGTAGTATTTTTCAACCGCGACAGAATTATTACTTTGCAAATTCATTCAACACATATTGCAAAGTACGTGGCGCAAATTAGCAGAAAGAAAAAGAAATATTTGCAGAAAACATATTTTATGAATGCACGTATTATCACTATCCATTGCATTCAATATACTCAATTATTTATTTTTATCAATGAATATAAAATAACTGAAATATGTACATATAAACTACTAAGAATTAATGAATTAATGGAAACATCACTGTGGAACAAACTTCATTACAACTTTATGATTTCAATATTCAACCGTTGACAATATCCGATCGATTTCGATTTCATAACGATGAAGCTTTAACATAACTACATCACAATCCGCAAAGAATGCTCAAAAACAAGCTAATGGAAGAACCGAGAAGCGCGCTGATCGAACCGAACGTCACTCACTCTGCAAATTGATGGCCGACGGAAAAATGGACGCGGCATGGCGATGGACTTCTTGGGACCTGGCGGCCATGACGGAGCACGGGGTCGAGTGGGCCCCGTGATGCGCGTGGGCGTGGGGATGCGTAGTGTGATGGGCCGTCAATGGCGTGCCGCCGGCCGCGGCGCCGGCGGCGGCAGCCGCGTTGCCCGGATATCCTGCGGCCCGCGCCGCGGTGTAGCGATAAGCCGCCTGACTCATCTGCGAGCAAGAGCTCAGGTCGCCGTAACTGCACTGCATCTCGCCGGCGGCCAGGGCGCAGCTGGAGGCCTCGAAGCCAGCAGCTGCCGCGGCCGCGGCCTGATTCAGATACGAGTAGTCCATGATGCCCCCGACTTGGCCGTAGCTTAGGTCCACTTGTTCCAACAGCGCGTGACACTCCGTTACCTCGCGTCGTTCTCCGGGCCACGCTTCGCTTGCGAAGGACGATGAAGGACAGTGAAGGACTCTCGCGGAACGGCCCTGGCTGATTGCGCGCACTCGGAAGACTCAAAAGCGACGATAACGGCGGTGGCAACCGGCCGCGTCGCGATCGCGTCTACCACATTACTGATGTCCTGGGACAGTGGCAGAATGTACCTCGCGGACTTTGCGGAAGTGGAAGACACTCGGGTGGTGAAAGTGTGACGTCGAGCGCGGAAGGAGATCTGGAAGGAATCACGCGGGCCCGTTGGCACGCGCGTCCCTGGGCCCCGCTCGGCCGCGGGATGAGTCCCGGGTAGACGCGAGCGGCAGGAGCGGCGCGCCGCTCTCTCTTTCGTCGGCGATGTTTCAACGAGACCGGGAATCGGGCCGGGTCGCCGGCTGGGCTCCTCGATAGCGGCTTATGACGCGTAATCGGATCAGCGATATCAAATTATTGCGATTACACCGCGGATAGGAAGAAGTTTTTCGGCCCGCTTAAGAGCGCCCCGTACGACCGACTGGTGGGTCTCCTCAAAATCAAATGATAAGCTTAATTCAATAACCGCCCGTGTCGCGGGTAGGAATGTGGGTGTGGCCGCGGCAGCCACCCCCGGGGGTTGCGTTTCGCAGGATGTTCGTCCTGCGCAAGCTGATTCGTCGGCAGTCGAGCCATCCCCGTAACGAGAACGGGATCGGAGTCGCCGCCCCGCAACGTCAACTTCCACCCTCGGAGGTTTACGCGGGGCCACCCGCGGCTTACAGACCAGACGGCCCTCTTCCCCAAACGGCCATCAGCCCGAATGAGTGCTATCATTCGATGACGCACCCCTCCGGCCGCCCCACCCTCAGCTTTACGATCGATTCCGCGCGGAGACGCCGGCAACGGAGAATACCGCCGCATCCTGACCGCTCCAGTGGACGCGAGGAGTCCGCAGGAAGTTGCGTGGCGTCTCGTAACGCGGCGGACACCCCCGAAGCTCTTTACACCTGCCGTGACGTGCCGTGCCGTACGAAGGATATCACACAAAATGGATCGTTCGCGTCGTGCGCCGACGCCGAAACGCCCGAGCCGGTCAACCTGACCGCTGAACATAATGTTTTTTAATAAGTTCATCAAATGTATCAAAAGATCAGGGAGAGAGAAAGTCCTATTTTCTTCTTCAATGTAAATTGGGTAATATTGGGCCGCTGTTGACGCAAAAGGAATCTTTTTCTCAGTTGTCTCAAGCGGCGATACTGCGTCAGAATTTTACTCTACGCACATCTCGTTTACCGAATTATTTTATGAAATAAATAAAGAAATTATTATCAAGAGCGTTATTTAAATTTAAATTGCCACATGTTGACAATTGCAACATGAGAATATTTCTTGAATTGAAACTTTTTTATCCGCGCGAGGCATAGAAAGTGCGAGATGTTGGAATCTTCTATACGATGTAAAAGAAATCTTAATGGTTATCTCGATTGAATTCCTATCGGAGAAGTGATTTTTTATGCGTTTAAGATGTTCAAAAAGCAATCTCTTTCTTCTAATTCGATATCTCGTTACTATGAATTATTGCTTCTCAGGATTGATATAATTTTGGCGAATTTAATAATAATGAGTTTGATAATGTTCGTGTGTATTGTGATAATGAAGTGTGAAGATTGATATGTATATTTTGCACATTTCCTGCTCAAAAACTCAGTTAATTAAAAATTTTAAATCACATTAAGTCAAAAATTAAATTACCGTTATATTATTAATAATAGAGATTGCGAGAAAAAGATTCGGGCAAAAGTTTTTATCTTATTTTACTTTCTACCTAATTTCTGCGAAGGAAAGGCTCCAAATTCTTCAAATAATCCATCCGAGCTCGAATCAAGCTGAAATTCGTTAATAAAAAATCGAAATTGCTCTATCACACGGTCACAGTATCATCGGAAAGTAACACAATAATTTTAGTACCTCCTACATATCTCATATTTCAGGCAGAAGATAAGATACCCCCTCCTCCCCCAAGCAAATTAAAATTTCTCACGTCCTCTTCGTGGAGCGTGCGCGAGGGACGATGGAGAAGCAAGGGAAAATTTGATTTATCTCAACCTAGAGAAACAATTTTCACGAGCGCGGCGCGGTGGTGCGCATCGGTCGACCGGCTCCTATGCGACATTTGTTTTGCACTTGTTCTCACGAAAAAGAGAAAGAGGGAGAGAGAGAGAGAATTCGCCACGATGAGAGCAGTCGCGGTGTATTCTACCCTCTTTTCTGAATCTTATCCCAGGGGAATCCCGTTCCCGACACGTGGAACGTGTGTCGCACGCTTCCACCAAGCACATCACCAAGTGATACACATGTACACCTACAATCGAACGCTGCATAGGCGTATTTCTTTGAATAAATCCCGAATTCGAGATTGTATGAATGAGCGAGATATCGTATCGACGCCGGAAGACTCTCCGATGGCAAACAAATGCAAGATGTATCGATCCGCAATGTACGAGTCCTGAAAGAAACCATCGCGTCAACCATGCCTGCGTGCTTATAGCATTGGCATAATATTTTATACGTCATTAAGACCGCTATTATCAGTAAAGAGATTCGTTTATCTAGTTAATGCGAATCGGAATCTCTGATTCAGAAAATTCGATCAGTGACGCTTAATGAAAGAACATTTGGAATGCTTAAGAAGAGGAAATACATATCTTCGCGGATTTTCTTATTTGCTTCCCAATTAAGGGAATAATTTAAGTCACTGTCAGATTTCTATGATATCTAAAAATCACATTAAAATAATTAAGTTAACATCTAAAGGACGATTTAATTATGAGAAAATGTACTTTCAGGTTTACGCCACTGAAACATGTGGGACAACATGTACATGAAACACATATATGTCCGATATCAATACACTTTAACGCGCGCTCTTCTCCCCCCTCCCCAACCCTGCCTCTTGATGGTCCGATACATATGTCCTTGGTTTGTCCGAAGAATAATATTCTCCTGCAAAGTTGATTAAATATTGGTTAGTGATCTCGGACACCCTCAATGTTCCTGCATCCTGTTCCTCGACCCCGAAAACCCGTAGGAATACAATTTAATATTTCGGCGCCCGAAAACAGCGGGCGATCATTCTTCTTTCATGCGAGTGGGTTCGTTGGGAATTGGCGGTCTTTTCACGGACTTCCGAGTGAAATCCATAAATGGCGTTTAGGGTGCAAGTGATGTAAGTCCAGCTATTTTGAGATGCTCACAGTAAGGTAAAACAATAAGGTAGACGTAAGCGGTAATGTTCGCACTTCTCAGGTTTAGCTTGCATGACTTGCAAGTAAGTCAGAAATAAAAATGTTTGCTTGCTTTTTTCTTTACCATACCTTACTACTTGCGCGAAAATGCTCTAGATTCTTTAAATGCAAATAAGGAATATTTAATTTTTCGTAGATGTAAATTCAAACGGAAATTAAATATTACGCATTATGACAAATGTATGTATACAATTTGGAGATTCTGCCAATAAATCCAAAATAAGATAATTGCTGTTTGAGTGGAATACGTATAAACTAAAGAGCACAATCGCATTAGTAGTCGCAGATTATCATTTTTTACACCATATTAATAATCATACCATATTATTACCATAATAATTCCGCGAAGTATATCTCTTGATAAGGATCCATCCAGATCTCGTATAGCACTGTCATCATTAAATACTAAATATCAATGTTATTTTCGTTTTTTCTTTTTTTTTTTTTTTGAAGAGAAAAGTTTAAAACACGATTAGTTTTCTATATAAAGTTTATTATAAAATATTGCATTGTTTATTAGACTTATCGACAACCGTCATGTCACATAAAATTATAAGCAAACCACTTTTGAGATATTTGCTATTTTTACAAAGACGCAATATAATTTATTTTAGACTATTTACATAAATATATATAGCCGATATTTTTTCAGTATACAGGCTGTATGTCATACTTTGTGTAAGTATCAATACGCAAATCAATTATTGCAACATTTTACATTAATATAATGATAATTATATAATGATGATGCAAAAGGAATTCTTTATGTGTGTAATATTAACAGTTAACGTTAATAATTACGATAAAAAAATTTTTTTATTAATTTTTATGCATCATCATTCGCTTTTATTTTAATGGTTTATGATGCTCCAGTCTTCATATACGCCCATACATTCTAGAGCTTATAATATAATAACATATGTATACAGACTGTCTCATTATCGCATGATTAAAATTTAAGTAACTCTTTTTATTAAAATTTAGTTTCGTTCTAAGAAAGTTACATATATTAAAAATTATATTAAAATATAATGTTATGCTTCGATTCGTATTTCCGAAGAAACTAAATCTTAAATTACTGAAATCTAAACAATAAAAAATATACTATAATTATACTTTCATTATATATACTTTCCAATTTAATTTTTATTATAAATATATAAAAATATAATGTCATATACGAAAAGAAAAAATATATATATTTTTTTGAATCGCAGGAAATATTTATATATATTTATATATATTATGGAAATTTATATTTATAACTGACATAACTGATTATAACTGAGAATAACGTATGCCTAAAAATTGTTATATAAATATCTTAGATCATCATTCCAATAAATTATATTATGATGCTTATAATGAAACATACTGTATACATGTTTATAAATCAACGAGTGTATATCCTTAAATAAAGAATTAATTATGAACTAATTATAAACAACTATTCAATTACATAAACTATTTATATAATCTTCTTGTGATACTTATCTACTAAAATTCTAATCTCTTCTAATAATTTTAATATAATTCTTTTCGCGTTATATATTTTGTACATTATGTCGAGAATCTTTTACTTTTGTAACCTGAGTTATCCATAAAATATTACTGCAATCTGACGCCCAAGAACATCTACATTCTAATAAAATTTTTCGGTATTATTTTATAATACTCTATCTGTAAATCAATTACAAAATATTTCTTCAATATACATTTAATGTTAACAAAGCCCGATTCTATTAAATTATTACTCATGTAATTATAATTTTACATAAATTAAAATTGTCCGCCGCCAATACTGCGAACGTGACTGTTGTCATCGAACCGGACATCTGTTGCGCCTTTACATAAATTAAGATATATAAATTCCAATATTGCATTTTTTAAATACACTTTCTTGAGCATATCAAGTTGGCAAATCGTTCCTTCTTTGTTTTTTAGCGTAATATTACCTAAATTCGTGATTTAAGAAACTATCTTTGTTCGAAAACTGCACGAATCAAATAAAATTGCCGAATGAAGGCGCTGAGTGAATCAATCGATGATCGGATGATAGAGAATCGATACATCGTTACATGTTCGGATAAATAGCGTAATATGGATTCTTGAATTGTTTCGCGTTGTATATATTTGGATCTTCTACGGTGAATGGTGGGATCACGTTGGTCGGCATCGTTTTCTGATTGTGCATATTAGTTACCATATATTGAGGTGGAGGTGTAACCTGGCCAACCGCTGTCTCATCCACTAACTTTCTCTGGGAATAGATCAGTAGCTGAGGCATCGGCGCATCATTTTGTTGTGGTACATTGTCTGCCGCCGATACCGCGAACGTGGTCGTTGTCGTCGAACCGGACATCTGTTGCGCCTTGCACTTCTTTGTATGTGCATATAACGAACCTGCATTGTTATATCTCTTGGTGCAGAGTTTGCACGCGTACGGTCGTTGACCGGTATGCGTGTACGTGTGCTCGTTTAATGAGGTCAGTCGTCGGAAAGACTTGGCGCAAATGCCGCAGTGATACTTGGCCTCACCAGTGTGCATAGTAATGTGTCGCGCTAGCGTATTGGCCCTGGCGAACGCTCTACTACAATACTGACAGATGTATGGCTTCTCGCCGCTGTGCGTTCTTAGGTGCAGCTGCAGGTATGTGCTCTTGGTAAAAGCGCGACTACAGACGTTACAGACGTACGGCTTGACGCCGGTGTGCGTGCGCATATGCGCTACTAGCGAACCACTCTGGGCGAAGCATTTGCTACACTTCTCGCAGAGGAATCGCTTTTGTGTGTCCTTTACACGATTGTGTCTTTCCACGTGGTTCGCCAGAGATTGAGCTTGCGCGAATGCTTTTGGACAGTGCGCACATTTGTGTGGTCTGTTATGTCGGTCCTGTAAAGATAAGATATCCAAATTTTATTGGAATTCTTAATATCCTTGTGCGAACAAATTGATTGTATTAAAAAATTATCAAATTGAATTTACCTTTTTCCGACTTTCGGAGTTCTCGTTGACCTTGTTCTCGTTATCTTCCTCGTCATCGTCCTCATCGTCTGTGTTGCCAAATATTTCCTCTTTGTGCTTCGACTGCTCATGATCCTTTAGCTTATCGATTCTTGAAAATCCCTTTCCACAGGTTGAGCAATTAAATTTCAAACCGCTATGCGTCGAGATGTGCCTCTTTAGATTTCTCTTCGTAGCAAAGAGCTTGCCACATTGAGTGCATTGCAGGCTCTCGATCGGTAAATCGCTATCATCATCATCTTCCTCTTCCTCCTCTTCTTCAGTTTCATTTTCTCTGAATGTTGGTACCTTGTTATCCTTTTGTTCGTTCGTCGTTTTATTTGTGGATTGATCAAAAACATCATCCGATATCTCCTCGTTATATTCGGAATGAGTTTTTGCATGAGATAAGAAAGACTTCTGATAGATGAACTGCTTCGAACATACCTTGCAAGTGAACTTGAAGTTTTTCTTTTCCTCTTTCATGGTATCTACTATGCTGCTACTTCTAGTGATTTTCGCTGATGCTTTGCTAGGTCTCTTATCTTCCTGTTTCTCCTCCTGCGATGTTTTCGTGTCTGTCGTGTAAGATCTATGACTGTTGAGAACGTGATTCTTTAACTTGGCAATATTTGAAAACTGTTTGTCACATATATAACACACGTAGCGCAATTTCGTCTTGTGTTTGTGCACGATCATATGCCGCTGTAACGCCATTTTTGTCGCGAACGTTTTGATGCAGTGCAAGCACTTCTGTCTGATTGTCCTACTTATCAGTGGTTTCTCTTCATCGTCACTACAGTTTGTACCACTTTTTGCATCCTGATTGTCCATTCCTAACATCGCAGTTTGTTTGACAACATTGTGATTCTCGAAATTCTCCAATGATTCGTCGTTTTTAACTTCGACTTTCGTGTCTTCCCTGCTTTCGTTCACTAAACTTTCCGATGTCATATTGTTTTTGGGCAATATCAATTGCTCCTGTTTGATGCATTTGTCTTCTATTGAACCAGATAATCTTTCTGACTGATTGGCAAGTACATCATCTGTATGCGTCTCGTGACATAAAGCTATTTCTATCATTTCAGTATTATGTACATTGTCCTTAAGCGTATCATATCTTGCATTCTTTTCAGCCGGATCTACAATTTCTTGCGTCTTTTGTATAAATTCATGCATTACATGAGATTCACCATTAACAGTTGCATCAGACTGTATTGCATTAGTGTTATCAAATGTAACAATTTCATGAGGCGAATAAATCTCCTGTTCTGCTACACGATTATGCTTTTTACAATAGGCAACATCAGAGATGACATTATCAATAATGTCTTTGATTAATGCGGTATCCTTTGTATCTTTATTCTGCAGGATCTCGCGTAATTTCACATCGGAACTCTGAATCTGACATTTAAAGTCATAAGACAGATTAAGCAGGTGATTACACGATAAACAAATGAAAGCCGGCAAGCCATCTCCTTCTTCCACCTGGAATTAAAGTAAAAACACTATATAGTTCGATTCTATGTCAATTTCAGAAAAACAATTCTAAACTATAATAAGGGGCAGAAAAAATTTTGCTAGTCCAGATTGGGAATTAAATTAGGGTCTTTAGTTTATGAATGCTTTTATCTCTAAACTATTCCTTACATCTTATGATGTATTCTCGTTCTTAGTCAGACAAATTAAACAATTATCTATAAAATAAATATATCTTTAAGCAATATAAATTATTGTTTATATTACAATAACATATATAACACGAAATCATGATACAGAATCATTTCTATAATAGATTGTACATAGCAATAGAGAAAAAGCAATAGGAACAATCTTTCGAACAGTTCTTAATTTTACTCTTATTAATCTCTACGCTTATTAAACCTCTAGAAAAATCATTTACAGCAAAAAGCTATGTTCATTTACATTCAAAACATAGCAAAACAATGGGTTGGAAACGAAAGAATGGCATAATATAGCATAAAAAAATCCATCATTTTGAAAAATATCACTGATACGACGAGAAAAAATGTTCTTGAGCGTTTCGAAGCATGAAAGAAATAACAACTATTTGAAATAAAGCAAGCAGTTAACCTGTACGGCGGCAATGGCCATCAACTTTTTCGATATTCCACAGCCGTCGTGGAAGAGCTGACGCGTTTCCGTGCATGACTTGAGGCACACACGGCACTCATCGCCTACAAGTCGCTCTGTGCAAGCCGTATTATTCACCATCACATCATCATCTGAAACTTCCATTGATATCGAGATACTGCAATCTACCTCGCGAGACAATACTACTCGCTATTCGCTACGTGCCACTAGCGACCACCATTTGCTTCGAGATTATTCTCGAGATTATATTCGAATATCGATACATCGACAATTCAAATGGAAAGATTTCTTTAACTTCTTGTGACTATGTATGCATAGTAATATAAATCTTCTAAATTTATGATGATATGAAATGTGTATGTGTATCTATAAATCAGCAATGTATATATTTAAACTAAACATTCGTAAGTTGTCATAGTAAAAAGTGAAATTGACAGCTGATAGTTTGAAATTGTGAAGTTTTGAAGAATTGTCCCTGGAGATCTTCTTTTCACTTTTTCTATATACAGAACATTGACCACTAAAATGTATATACATTTATATTGAGTATTATATTGTAAATATTATCATATTCATAGGCTAATCATTTGTACATGATATAAAATAGTATAAACTTATCTGCACTAGGAGATAATTGAAAAATAGGTATTACTTCGCTTTAATCTTTATTGAGATACTTATATACACATAAACTTTATTATGTACATGTCTGTATGTACATTACAGCTTTTTTACAACTTTCTTACAATGTATTATAATGTAAGGTAATATACATATACAGGCTATCCTATAACTGGTAAATATGAAAAAATAAATCGAAAATGTAGAAAAAGTTTTCTTATATTAGAAAAATTTATTTTACATTTTCTTATTTTTCTTTTTTTTTTATGCAGTATTTTATCGCTTTTCCGATTGGATCACCAGTTACAAAAGCCTGTACATAGTTATATACGCATTAATTTTTTTCATGCTAAGTAATTGTACAACATCAGTCTTCTTTAACGAAACACATGTTTTTCATACAGAAAATTTACATTTTCTGATTCATTCTCTTTACATTCTTGCCTCCTTTCCTATCCAACTTCGATAGAAAAATTCGTTCCTTATTCTATAATGACTTTCAATTTAACATCTGTGCTTTACAACTTGACATCTGATTTCTCAAACTCTTCAAAACATACTTTTATGCAATGACTACTATATATGACTAACAATGTATGATAACATAGCCTGGCACTTAGAATTGTCGCGCATACAATTTACAATTTATAACAATATGTTTTAACAGGATGTTAACAATCAATATATCAATATATCAATATATAGCAATACACAATGTTCCAAAATGATTCACATTTTCTCTTTTATATCAGTGAATCAAGATTTATTCTTGAAAGAAAAATCATGTATGTCAGAAACTCATGACAATTTTTAATTCCTGGTGTTTAATCATCAATAACAGAATCATGTTTTCATTAAAATTAATCCCAAATTAATCGCAAAAAAATTAAAGAATTAAATGATAATTTTCTGTCATTTCATCCAAATACACTTTTATCATATATAAAATTTAATTTATGTGACTTATGGAACAAAATATATAAATCTTCTATTCTGAATGATCTATGAATGATCTCATATGATCTGTCGCATCGTTTAATTGCTAAGCGCCAAGCTCCACTGGTAATGAATAAAATAAAATCACAGTTTCTTTACGTATAATATAAAAGGATTTAACCAATCTGAATCTGGATGAATTAGCTATTGTGTTATTTATTTCGCAATGTTTTTAATGTATTTCCAGTCGAAGCCATAATACAAATTGAAGAGTACCGATTGATCAGACACAAACAAAAGTCTATAATTAATTTTGGAAAATAATACCTAAAGTATAGCTTCTTGAATCAAAATTATGCGGAAACATATCATATGTCGAATTAAGATTTATGATGCTGATATAAAAACGTTGATGCAATTATATATGAGCATATTAGAGAATTAAATAATCATTATCAGAAGCAAAAATACATATCATATTTTCATTAGTTGATTAAGGTTGAATCTTGTTTCTTGATGTAAAAATGTTTAACGGACAAGTAAAGGTACGATACGATACGAAACGATACGAATTTGAATTATGATTATATAAATTATCATTATATAAATTGCTTAAATTATTATTTTTCATTTGCATTTCAATGAATAATTATGGAAAATTACATAAAAAGAAATTGTGAAAAACTGTGAAAAATTATTTTCCAGATGCTTAGATTATATGCTTGAAAATGAAAAAAAAAAAAACGAACATTTTTTCTAAAACATAATATATACAAAAATTTTTAAGATAACGAAATCTGCTTTTTTGATATTTGTCTTTAAACATATTTCAAGGTAATTCTATAAATAGAAATAACGAGTGTAAATCGCCACGCGTATCTGATAACAGATCTATAAGAGACACATATTGAGTACACTAAACTCATCTGAGTTAATGAGGTGATCTCATGTCCTCGTAATACTTTCTCAATTCTCTTTCTCAAGATCGTACATGTGACGTTACACATATAGCCATCTAATTTAACGTTCGTAAATTTACGGGTCTACGGATATGTACACGATATCGCGTTATCCTTCTATATAAATAAAATGGAAACTATCACAAAACAGTCTAATACACGCTAGAGCTCTCTGATCAATATTGTATTGTTAATATTGCTACTCTTATTAAAGAGCAAGTATATAAAATGTATATCTTGCTTCCGAGAAGAACGGCTGCTGATTGTATATTATCGTCTATTAGCAATATTTTGGTGAAGAAAACTGCGATTTCGATATTTGATGAAATTGATTATTGAAGTATACGAGAAAATATACAAAATTGTCATAAAGTGAAATTGAATATATAGAAAAATTCTATAACATACGTAACTTTATATAATAAAATGATATAACAAACATAAACAAATTAGAAATCATCAACGTAGAGATTATAATAATATGCATCTAAATTATCTTAATCGAGATTTTAACTTTTAAACTTAAAGTTTATCATCTATGTATGTATGCATGTGTATGTATATATACACGCGCGCGCGCGCGCGCGTGTGTGTGTCTGTGTCTGTACTATATACATATACACACACATATATATATATAATGTAAATTATCTTTATATATATAATGTTGTGGATAATCTGTAAATGTAGATATCACTTTTGTAATATTTCTTGCATTAATATCAAATTATAATTTTTCATAATTTTCGATGTTAAAACAAAATCAAACGTTAAATTGAACATAAAACAATTTGATCTTTTAAATAAAATTTAGTGTCAAAATTAGAATTTTATAAGACTTTCGCTAGACTTTTATAACAATCTATAAGAGCTTTCTTAGAGATAGATCTACAATATTCCGCTAATAACCAGTAAAATAATTTCTAACTAAAATATAGCAATCACATTTCAAGCAACTTGAAAATCCTAAACTTGACATCACTAAATCAAAGACCTGTTATATTATATTCCCTATTGAAAGAACTTCCAGTAGCGTATAATAACAATTAAAATTCATCTTAAGAAACGAATCCGCAGCTTATTCTTCCGTTCTCTTGCCTTTATGATCTTTGAAATGAAAGCTAACAAAAAAAGAAGGGTTATTTTCTGCAGAGAAAGAAGCTGCGAATCGTAGAACAAAGAACAATTCCAAAAGTAAAACTCATCGAAGATCTGAAAGTTAACAGTGATTATTACATTTATAGAGAGCCTCATATAGCTCTAAACTTGAAACGAACTTGTTTCTGGATTGAAGAACAATTTTGCCTCGAATAAATCTTACACAAACGTAAGTTTTCTTTTTTCCGGTGCTCATATACGTCCAAGTTTTAGCGAGAAGTGACAAGCCCAGTCTCCATCCATCTGATACTGACACACCGTTTCTTCACAATCCCTTCTTTCTCTGCCTCTCTCTTTCCCTTTATCACTCTCCCTTTCCCTCTCTTTTTCCCTGCAAGGTATATCGGATCCATATGCACATGTTATCTGAAAGGAGGAAGGACTATTTTCTGCTACACTTTTAGAGTAAAGTGCGATCAACGCGCTGGTACCTTCTGGCTATCCCAATAAATAGCAGCGGTTCAGGTCACCGAAATACTTTCGATGCGCCTAAATGTGTGATAAGATCTTAGAACAATACTCCCGCGCGACATTTGCCTATTGGAGACTGAAAGATGATCGGTGGCCCTTTATTCGGGGGCCGTTAGCAAATCCTAGGCCAGTTCTCTCTTCGTTTTAGCTTCGCTGTAGAATTCGGATGTTGCCGAATTGGTGGATGTTGTCACTGCAATGTTGACCGGCTGAAAGTGCCGAGTCAATAGATATACCACCGCTTCGTATGTCGCCATTATGATGGCAGTATTCGGGATTTGTCGGATCAATTGAGTGCCGAGACCACGGTACAGGCCTTTCATACCCTCCTCTGCACATACGGTACTCAAAGTTTGCCAAAACGTACGATATTTTGTGCCCTCTTCGCGCAACCGAGTCCTCGCAACCTCTGAAAAGAAAAGAAGATTGGGTTATACCTATTCCTGATTGCATATTCTGCATATAATTTGCTAACACATTAATATTATAATCTGCTTCTGAACGCGTCTAATTTATAGATAACTATCAGTTAAAAAAAAAATGACTAGCGAAATTATTGCTGAAGATCTAATTTAAGAAAAATTATTTCTTCTCTATATTTGTATTACGCAATGATCTTTTTCCACATTTAAATTTGATATTAAGGATTCGCGAATAAAGCAAAGCATTAAAAAATTGTCAATTAAAAAAATTTTTTTAAATAAAATTAGGAAAAATTGCAAATATATCTGATGAAAAGATTCTTATGTAAGGGTTCTATCATCATCAATAGTATGTTTCTATTGCGCATGATATAGATCAAAATATAATATTAAAGATATATACAGAATATACAATTATATAACAATTTGTTCTCTATCATCGTAATAATTAATTAGGAAATAGCTGAACAATGCGATAATATATTTTTTTCTGAATTTAATTTATACCTTTTTCCGATATATATAACTTCTCGCATATAATTCACCGATATTCCGCAACAGAAATGTATGTAATCTATTCACAGTAATTTGCAAAATAACTTCAGAACATGACTACAGAAATAAGCGTTATTTATTCAGAGAATTGGAACGCCTTAATCATTCGTTATAAAATATAATCTGTAATGGTATGACGAACGACTGAATAGATAGTTACAGATAGCTCACGCTATCTTTAGACGAATTCGGAGAATCTGCTTCAAGGCAATAGTAAAAAAAAGAATCTGTAAGTTATTTTTCAAAACAATCAGAGCACCATGAAATTATGTTTTATAATTGATACCGTTCTGTTAAATATAGAAATATAGAAATATAGAATCAGTGCAGCAATATTATTGCAATTAACGAGTGATTTAAGCAGTTAATTTAAACTGTTAAATCAAAAGTATCATCAAAAGTATCATTAAAGTGGAAATAAACATAAAGTGGATAATATCATAAAGTGGAAGAAAACATTAAAGAGACAATGTCACGAAAATCAGAATTCGAATACAAATACAATCCGAATATAGTTCTTACCATGGGGATAGGCGAGGGTTGAAGCTATTGTTTTTGAAAACGAACCGGCTGCCATAAACTCGATGAAGTCGCGAAATGTCTTCCTATCGTCGGTCTTCGATGCTCGAGATTTGTGTGTGGCTAGCCATGCCTTCACCGCCTCATATATCACAAAGTGTATCACAGTTTCGCTTATACCTATGTAGGACGCCGCGATACCTTTGTAAAATCCTAGGATACCCTAAAAAAAGCAAAATATCGTCATCATCGATTGAGAATTAATTTCTTCCTATGTTACTATTACGCGATTTCTTCCTATGTTACGCGATCATCTAATAAAAACTCCGTATGTAGATCCCTAAAATGTTCTATGAGTAAGTTGATGTAACAGTTTCGTTCGCCTCAATTCTTGATAAAGAAAAATTAAATTATAAGTGAATTACTTTTGAAAACAATTCAGCAATTTGATATAAATAATCATCGTGATAGATACAAATGTTATGCTTAAATATAGATGATCATAGATCGATCGTATTATTGCGCAATATTTGCAGAATTAACATTCATTATCATTAATTATTATAGAATTATTATAATATATATAACTTTGATTGCATTTTAATGATGTGATACTTGCGAAATATGAAATAATTGCGATATAATTAAGAATATACGAGATACGATGTTTCTATTGTCGAAGATATATTTAAAGTTGATTCAACAGAAGTAACACGTAGCATTTGCGTGTTAGACTAAACATAGCATTAAAGATCAAGTATTCGTAACTTCGTAATGATAGAACTGAAAGCATATAGAAATGTATGAAAGCATATAGAAAGAATTCGGTGAACAATTCGGAGATATATCTGATTGGTAACAGATTACTATTGATATCAATGGCCAAATAAAACAATGTTTCAGCGAGGATAGTCATCAATAATCAGGCAATTATCATCTTATCAGTGCTTGATATTATTTTGACTCATATGAAGTGCACGGTTTATTAAGTTGCACGTATACTTTTTTAAGTTAATTTTTAACTCGCCACGGTGATTAAAGTTTGCAAACTTATTTGCATAAGCATGTATCTGTCTCTTGCGTCCGAAGTATTTTTCCATCGATATACGTTAATATAGGATCTGTATGCGAGGATATTTGTAATAATTTCATATTTTACACTCTGAAATATAAGTGATTTTAAGCGCATATAATTTATAAATATTTTTTACCTTAATTCTTTCATTATTAATTATCTCAAAGTCATTCGTGTAACTTTAATTATATTTTATCCATGATTGTGCAATATTGAGAGATTAGCTTTTCGTGTTGAATCTCTATATTCATACTTTAATGCGCAATGTTCACATAGTGATATACGGGAAGAAGAAATAATACGAGTTATAGAGATCGTTTGCTACATGAGTGTTGCTTAACGTACTGCGGTATTTTCCAAGATATTTTTACTTAGATGTACTATTCGTAGATCATGGCGCCAGTTATAAAGTTGGCCCGACTCAGGCGTGTCGAGTGCAATATCAGTATGTATACATATAAATCATATTGTCTATCTCTTCAATTTGACACAGGAATGATGTTTGTGACGAATGAACAATTTGCTGTACATTTCGTACTCTTGCTCCTTGTTGTATATATTCGGCGTGGCACAATTTATTTTTAAGGGAATTACAATCTCTACCTACTACTATCACACACTATTGGAACATTGTTATCTAGTAATACCAATTATCAATTTTTAATAAAAAAAGATATCAAATCTACTTAAGATCTTTTAAGATTTGGATTTGATAATCCAGAAAGTATCCAAAAGATTCGCAAACTTAGTTAATAAGGCTTGTTCGAAACTTGGCTCTCGTATGTCACCTTATATAAAACTGTATCTATTTGTATCTAAACTGTATCATCTATCTGAAGAAATCTTTGAGATTTGCAATTGAGATATTGAAGGATGATGACATCATTTCTATATCGGATGAAGAACTCTTTGCTCCAACAAATATATAAGCGCTCTGTATATGCTGCATTCGACAAAATAATCTTGGCCGCAACTAACGTCGAAAGGTTTATCGATGCTCTTATAACTTCTTCGTCAACTTGGCGATCTCGTTTATTCTTCTCTAGATTTTCAATTTTTTCTGATTCCTTACCGCTATGTAATTATCTCATCGAGGAATGCAGCATAATTCCGATGATAACATCCTGGCGGTAATGAAACCGATCGATGAATGTTATTGAGAAACTGCCAGCAGGAATTCCAGTATTTACAAAGAAAAGAAAACACTGCGACAATTATCGTTTTTCAAAGAACTCGAATAGTGATTGTGTAAGAAACTACCATATTAAAAACTCGGTAATAGCAGATTTATTCTTATTCATTTTTCAATTTGAGTTTTAAACAGATCGTTAAAAATCTCGATGTATTTCTTTGCGATATATTTTCTCTCAATTTTTCAATACTCTTTTAAAATATATTGATACATACAGATTTTTCTAATTCTTTATAAAATTGCGCTTAATTCCGATTACATATTAATTATTATCTATTGCCCAGCATTATTTAAATAACTGTGATATTTAATTTGATCATACTTTTTATCATCGAGTATTTGTGCTTGAAGAAGTAGCACTTTTCATTGCGTATAATCGCACCTTATCGCAGATGGGAATAATTTTCATCATTCTTAGGTCTCCTCGAGATACCTAACTCTCACTTATGATCCCATATATCATACCTGTTGAACAATTGTACCAACTTACGGACTAAATTAAGTGAAGATAGCCAGATAGTGTCATCCAGAACAGACGGCTACTAACGTATAACCCAAAATGGATGGCTGAATACTATACCTAGGAAAGTAAACTATTTAAATTAATCTTCTCCATGAGAATCCATATGCATACATCAGCTTAAGCGAGGCCTCGGATAGACCTCGTTTTCTAGGTGACACTATTCTTATCTCAGAAAAGGCGGTGTTAAATCTGCAAATTGAGTATAGTGGATTGGTTCATCAGACTAGTGTGGCTATTCTATCTGCATCTGTCTATACGGAACATTAGATGCCTATTCCAAACAGTCAAACTTATATTATTAGTATTATTCAGGACTTTTAGTATTATTCAGGATAAACCTGAGATAAAAGGCGACATGGATGGTCTTATAGGACCATGGATATGAGTAATAAGCGATATATAAGGAACCAACTGTATCTCTATCTGTATCTAACAGCGTATCTATTCGAGGACAGAGATAAGTGGCGCATTACTGTTAATGATATTTTTAACGAAGCTCTGCAACATAGATCACTATACATCTGCAAAGATGTCAATCGTGAAGAAAATCTCTCGCTAGTATCATTTAAGTAGTTTCACAATGTTTATCGTTATGTCTGATATTCTGGATATTCATGCATTCCAAAAGAGATCAAAACAGTAATTATCTAGTTCAATTATGGCAAGACGGCATGTATTTATATTCTATTAACTTAACGTTATGCAACCAATTTTCAATATGTAAAAAGGAAATTTTCTTATCGAAAATAGATTCGAAATTACATCTAAAAATAATCACATTTTATATAATAGAGATTATCGGAGATTATAGAATAGAAATTATTGATACTATTTAGCATTATAATGCAAAGTGTTGCGCATAAATGTAATAGAAATAAAATGTTTATTTATTTATTCATATGAATAATTTATATAAATTGCAAATCATCTTATTTATCTTATATATATCTTGCTCTATATCTTCTCTGATCTTTCATGCGATTATATTTCTATTTTTTTATACGATATTTTATACGATCATATTTTTATTTCGCACTTTTCGCGCGAAAATGATACAAGATTTAATATAAGATTTATGCGGTATATTCAATATCCGTCGACTTGTAACGCGCATCCTTTTAATTTTGCGGAAAGAGATTGTAAATCGCGTTAAAACATAAGATATTTTATCTTACCGATTGACGATATATCCTCCGCATGCATTCTATCGCAGTGACTTTTTGCAATCGTTGGTCCAGCTGTAGTCTGGTTTTTACGAACCATATCGGATTTGTCAAAGTACACGCGGTGAAACCTGGAAAAGTGAACGACCGTTTATTGAATCCACATAACGTCCAGCGAATCGCGAATAAATCTTATTTCTTCACTGAATTGTTAATCCGATTAGGACAATTTGTTAGAAAGAATACTATTTTACGGAGACTTTATAGAAGTTAGATTCATCAAATTGATCCATCTGCGGAAAACAGAATATATTCGATATTTCATGTATTTTGAAAATTACAGAATCGTTTAAATCATGTAATATTTAAATCATCTAGTTTAATCATCTTAAATTTAATCATCTTGCTTTTATGCTGAAATCATAATTTCCATCAAACAATAATATTAACTATCAAGATATAATATTAATCATACTAAAATCCAAGAAATTTATCTAATATTCATGTGCTAAATAATTTCGAAAAAAATAACATATCGCATTATTTCTCTTAAATTAATCTTATTTGTATCAATATCCACGCGATACAGATCTATATCAACAATCCGATATTTAATTAAAGAGCATTTCTCTATATTATCATTTTTTAAGAGAATTAATTTTAAGATAATAAGAATTTAAATAATCTTTTGTGCTTCACAAGAATTGAAATTATTATTTTGCGCAGTGCACATCATTCGATATTCGAAAGCCGTATGCAATATAGATGACCCGATTACTGACTCGATTTTTCTGTGAAAGATTGTTGAAGGCATCGCATTGCCTGTATTGAGGAAGTATAAGCAATGCATCGGGATTATTTAATTGCAAATATCATATGTAGAACACGCGATTTTATGCGCGTCTACACAATAAAAACTTGTTTATTTATCTAGCGTGTTAGAAATTCCGTTCGATGCTCGGTATTATGAAGTACATTAGAACAAAGTACATTAACAAGTTGAAAACTGATCGGAAAACAGTTAGTCGAGAAAACGCAGGTCGGTCGCATTCTCGCCTGCGATTACGCAATCTTGGCGATCCTGACATACAGATCCTATCAGATAGCCACACGGGACACGAAATCTTCCTAGGAGTGCTAGAAGAATTTAAAGAATTCTTTCGATCCGTAGAAAGTGGCCGTGACTGATGGCAGATTCACATAAAAATCTGACCATCCTACATCGATGTGGGATAGTCGTTCTATCGCTATTTCCATCGCTGAAACGAACAATGAAAGAATCCTTGAAAGCATAGCGAAGACTTCAAAAAAAGGAAAGAAATACGTTAAAACATAGGATTTTGAATAATACGGTAGCGTAGAAAAGCGTTTCGAATGCACATGTTCGCAGGCTTTCATTTCTCTGATATAATGCGAATATGCCTCACATCCGACAATCGATACCGGAATTCTCTTCTGTGTATCTAAGTATATCTAAGATTGTTTCGGAGCGACAGCGAAAATACAATGGAAATAATATTCGTCGCATCACGACGAATTTTTCACGAGCGGACGAGACATACCGCGGATGCGGACGGCTCCCGGTATCATTGCCGCGTTTATGGCTCAATTGTGATGTAATTCCAATTGCAACGTCGCGGTCGGCGGCGATAGACTTATTATCGTTTATAAGCGATCACGAGACGCATAGAAGAGGCAGGCATTGAATTACGGTGACTACGGTTAAAAATAGAAGTACATTGTCATACAAGCATTTTTCACTGCTCAGTGTAATAGCAAAGGGATAAGTAAGGGGAACAGGAAAAGAGTAAAAAGGAAATGACAAAGGAAAAGATGAGTGGAAGGAGTATCATTGAACACGTTTAGTTGCAACTATCTAACACTGAAAAACAATAGATGTGAATAGAATGTGAATAAAACAATAGAAATGGTAGAAATGCTTTCCTACGGGTCGATGAACCTTGTAACACGTTTGCTGCCACTGTCACAGATCTGTGACGTACGGATAAGAATGGAAGACCGGTATTACACATGTACGACGGTCTTTCTGTTTTATCTCTATAGAGGCAAATAGAGAGAATCCAGCTTGCCAGAATGAAAAATGAAAAGAGATGTAAAGCTTCCCAGACGACTTTCTAATTGTATACTGTTGCTTTGAAATCTGAACGAATAAAGATACGAATGGAATGTTACTCAAGTATAAAGAGAAAGCATAATTTATATTCGTGTTATCGGTAATAACCTAACGGTGCACGGAGCAAATCATCGTCTAGGCAAACTAATTCCAAGTATCGTAGCTCAAAAAAAATGAAAAAATGCATATCAGACTTGTCAAATAATCCCCGTGAGGGGACAATCTTTATCATTTGTTTACATGAAGATTTTCGGGTGAATGACGTGCAAGCAGCGGTATCATTATCGTGCACATATTCGCGTTCTGATTATGAACCGCTGAACGGCAAATCCAGCGTGAAGAATGATGATGAAGGCGAGTAAACAGATCCAATAACACCTTCGTGCCGATAAATGTGCCGTGCGCATTAAACGGAGTCAGCATAAGCGCAACATTTTGACAAATTTTGTCGAAATGAGAGAGAAGGATCTGTAAATACGGCAAATACGGCAAAAGAGAAAATGAATAAGGCAGGAGGAAAAATAAATAAGAAATAAAACGTGAACGCAGAGTTCCTACATTTACGGAGTTACATCTTCGATCCAACCGCGATCGATTCAGCTATTTTGAAAGGCAATATGCGAGAAAAATCAAATATTAAGACGCGGTAGAGATATCTATTTGAAGAAGTAACAAGATCTCCGTTAGCTTAATACGTATTTATCTTTTGACAATAATCGAATTGATCCGGCATATTTGCTGTAACGATATAAAATTTAATAAAGCGATATTCAGTAAGCGTGGATAAACATCTCGGACAATTAATTATAATTAACCATACTTGCTGAGCTAGTGACAATATCCAATAAAAATAAATATTTTCCATGGTGAAATTCTAACATACGTCATGTAACTTAAAATACTTTTCAAATACATTCGATATACCCTTTAGTATTCCATTACCGTTTGCAAATTTACGTCGCTTTATTTCTCTTTCTTGATTTGCTATTACAACAATTCTAAATTCTTGAAAGACAACGAGTGCCAAAACTATCGTTAGCTATGAGAGACAGATAGCTCACGGACGGAGTTCCCAATCAGTAAAAGCTGATCAGAGGATACCTGCCCCGCATGGCTTATAAGACTTTATCTGCGTGTGTAAACGTACACGTGATAGCATTATATCAACCGAAGCAAGCCTCCCGCGAATGCGAGATTCGAACGAAACACTTGACTAATCGTCAATGGAATAATTACGCCGCGAATTATTCCGATCGTTATCTCGATTTCTATCCGTCTTATTTATTTCACTCGATACTTAACTCCAACTACTTAATTCAGCTTAATAATATACTTTCCTGCTGAAATGCCGGCAACGTGAAAGATTTTTATCGCGACGCTGGCCGCGATCGGAATATTATAATGTATACAAACGTATAATCAGATCTTGCTATCAAGTTTACGCGAGCGGAGGAAGGTTCTCGAGTAGGCTGTACTTGCGCAAAAACGACGCGAACGATAAAGCAATCATATCGCGAAAGAGAGAAAGAGAAAGAGARAAAGARAGAGAGAGAGAGAGAGAGAGAGAGAGAGAGAGAGAGAGAGAGAGAGCGAGAGCGAGAGCGAGAAGACACATGCGCCGGCCGCGTGGCTCCCCTGCGAACAGATCCACAAGGAGCGAGTCGTTTGAGTGAGGTCAAAGTTCGGCATTCCATATGGATAAGTCCTTATCACGCTGACGGCGTGGCCCCATTGACCGCGATGTATCGGCTGTATCTTTGAGAATGAGCATGCCCTCGCATGTGGTATAAATAAAAGAGAGCAACAAGTGCGTTTGACAAAAATGCCGGCCGTTGTACGAACGTTATGCTCGCGAGGGGGCAACGCGATACAAAGCGCGCATTGTCGAATGCATCGATGTATCGATAATTGCTCTTCTCCCCGTTTCCGTGAGAATCGCGGGACCATTTCCACATATGTAGAATCGGGGAGAATCAAAGCGTTGTTCATGCGACGAACATCCTGCTAGTTTTTCTTCTTTCTTCAACGTGCATGTTGTTATGCAAATAGTCTGTGTTGTTATGCAAATGACATAGAGCCACAGCGGAACTGATCGCTAGAGACGTGAGAAAGAGAGAAAAGAGAGAGAGAGAGAGAGAGAGAGAGAGAGAGAGAAATTCATTCAGATAACAAGCGAATCGTTCGCGCTATGCGCGTTTCCGCATTCGATTGTATCAAATGCATCGTGTGACGGCCGGCGAATAACAATTTCATTTGTGACGAGACACCAACAGCTTTATCTGTTGCGCACAACAATTTAGTTTGTCTCTGTTGGGAATTCTGATCACTTCGAACGTTGCCTTCTAGATATCTTTATGCTCTTGTGATTGTGTTATATCGAGATACAATCTCTTCTGTGCAATTGATCCATTCTTCGAAAATTTCAGAAACAATGTAAACTGTAAATGAAGCATTTCGTTGCTGATCAGAAGACTACGATGTTTCCAATTAGCAATTTATAATAGCAATATTATTGAAAATATCTTGTTGACAAAATTTCTCATTGACAATTTATCATATCATCGAGGATCTGCACTATATAAATACGTTTGATTCTTAGTTTTATTACAAGTATTTACAACACTTTTCATTCTATTTCTTTTTATCCTCAACGTCAGCGTTGGTATGATATATTATATCATACTTTATATAAGATATGATGTAGATTTTATGTAGATATGAATATGTTATAGAAACTTGCAGAGTTGCGATGAGATAATTATTAAAAAATATGAGTATGAAAGATGATTATATGAAAACGATATGAAGATGACGTGATATCACAGATAGCATATTTTCGATAAATTATTTACTGAGCGTAAAATTTTGAGTAAAATTCAACTGGGCAAGTCAAATTAAAAATGAAAAATCATAGTAATGAGAAATTATAGAGATTTATTTCGTATGGCTGCATCAATTAATACGTAACTTTCACTTTATTATTTTCTGTATAAATATATGTAAAGTTGAAATAATTTTTAAAAACATTTCCGATATGCTTTTACTATCGCGCGTACTTTTCGACAGAAAACAACGAATGTTCCAAGGAATCTCGTATAATTTTCTCAAAATAGAAAAAACACGAAACCTATAACTTAGTATAAAAACAGTTATTCCGTTATAATTAATCCTCCTTCTTATCTTGCGTTTACTATGTCACGTGAAGAAATCGCTTATCTCCCGGATAATATCAAAATTAGAAAATAGTGTCTAATCAATAAAAAAATAGTCGCGCATGAGATATAATGCGGCAACTGTTACGCGATGTAGCGTAATTTTGAGCAGCTAAACAGATACGATACTGTGACGTTTCGCGAATGGAGACACGAGTTACAGTTCAAGGTAGACGACACGCAGAGATTATTGTTCATGTAACGCAGTCTTGATGATTATATATAAGTCATGGCGACCAATTGATTTAGTTCGTATCGATCAATGGACGGAGTATATTATCGTCATAGTTGATAATGTTGTTACGTTACTTTGCAACTGTGTCACGCTCCGCGAAATTATCGCTTATTATTAGTCGATATGCGCGCGATTCATTTAGCACTAATTATAATGTGAAAGAGAAACGGAAGACGTGAAACATAATATAGAAAAAAATTAAATAAACCAATGTGATGAATATGGCCAAAACACGAAACACATGAATAATCAATTCAATAATCAATATTGCCAGGAACTAAAATAGAAATGATTACAAATCAATTTTTGTTCGTATAATAAATCTATATTTTCGTCGGTGCAAAATGTAGGCCAACGCGCATTATATACCGTATGATATATAAACGAACAACTGAGATTTCAATCAGACATACTCCTAATGAAATGAAACATACACCTAAAACAGAGACGATGTAATGATTGACGATGGTAAGAATGTAAGAAGAAAAAAATATAGAACAAATTTGAATCATCCATAGCTATTTAGTTATTCTTTCCTTCTTAAACAGTTAGGATCATAGTTCTTAAATAGTTAAGATCATATTAGATACTTCAAGTTTTAATGTAAAGGATACTAATACCACAAGTTTTACTGAGATAATAAAAATACAAAAGGAATCGTTAAAAGAATTTTAATGGTTGGTGAAATGAACGTTCGTTTGCGTAACTCAAATTTCGATCAATTTCGTTCAAATTTCGCAAGAAAATCATTTGTTAAATGACATGAAAAAAATGCAAAGAGCTTACACAACGCATGCGATATTTAGATATGACGATTCTTGCTTTAAAGTGTTTATCTTATCAGCATAGAACATGCAAGATGCGAATGTGATAGTATCGAAGAACATGATTATCTGTTTCGGTATAATGCGGTGGCTTCAGTCGACAGTCAGCAACTACTGGCATACAGATGCGCATTTATTTTGCTCGGTAATTTACTTTTTCTTATATAACTATAATTTATTGCAATTGAACTTATTTGTTTCAATGAATGAAATATGTTCTTGATACGGTATTGCGAGCAGTTTTAATTAATTAATCGTCACATTGTATACAATTTTATAAGAGAGCATAAATGTTACAAGGTGCTTCATGATTGTTCATATAATAAGTGCTCTTTTTATCGGATAACGCTGTACAGCGAGTGTATCGTTTTGAGAAAATTAGATGTAGATTTCATGTGAATATGGGAGGACTATCGATATATCGAAAATGATAGGATAATAATAGTAATAACGTAATCGCACTCACCAGCGCAGGATGCCGCGAAGACGTGAACGATCGGAGTATCAGGAGGTAGAATCGCGTTAAAGGCGACTTTGCTCTTCGAGTACGCGCAGAAGTAGATTGCCCTGGAGGGTGCCACGCCGATGAGATTCGGTCCAAGACCTTTGAATAATCCACGTGCACCTTCATTCTTGATAATAGATCTTAAGCATTGATAGATGCCCGGTGCATGCCGAGAGGAATGCGGTGGCGAGGTAGAGACGCCGAAATGCGAAAGAGCCACGAAGTGGCTGGAATACCTGGCAGCGACAGACAGAGAAAGATTACCTTTGAAAATGGTCTTGGAAAAGAAACCGAAGCGACAAAAAACGTCTCCCCAACCTCAAAGTCAAATCTAACTACATCGTGAAAGAGAAAGACTCAAAATCTGTACATTAAGTATTATTTTTCCATTTATTTTATGTATCAAAGAAGACAAACGGAGAAATATATTAAATAGAAGAAGGCAATAGCAATGAGACTCTCTTTAAACACAAATATAAACTTATCCGCCGTAAATAATTCATGCATGTTAATTCATCAAATCGAACAAGTTAACTGCCGTAACGTATAAAATGATATAAGTAATTAATGTAGATAAATTGATTTCATTTTATTAAATTGCTTTACCTGGGGTAGCCGGTGCATAGCTTCCTGCGTTGTTCGGGTGTCGGTGAGCATTTGGACGTGGGATGGCCGGATGTGAATTCTTTCTTCACTGGCGGCGGATAAAAACCGCAAGAGGACGATTGCAATCGAGTTTTCACTACTTCGAGAGGACAAGTCACTATAGCTCCTGCCGTACCAGCCACTCTGTGGTGAATAAAAGAGAAGTTTGTAGAATTAGTCAAGGTATCATTTATTTATGATTATCAATCATCCTGTCTAAAAAGCTGCTTTCTTTGATTTATCTTTATCAGTGTTAATGGGTGTCTAATTTTGTCATTATCGAATGTGAACGCATGTTTCTGGCATTTTTCTGGCAACTCTGATCAGTTTCTTTTCAAAACGGGTTGAACGTATCTTCTTGAAGAATAGGCATCCAATTACGTATATTGCGCGAAACATATCGACACATACGATAACAGGAACAAGAGAAAATCGATATCAATATTTACGCGAATTCTTATGCAGAACTTCATTGACACAATGTCTCTAATTGGACTTACAACAATAATTTAATGTCGCATTTATTAATTATTGGCGTTAGTGAAATATTCGTCATTCGTTGTGACTTGTTATCATTATCGAAGACCGCGTGTTGGAAATTCGCCGATCGTTCCACGCCGGTTGGAGACTGTCGAACTAACAATTAGACAATGAATGCTCGGATGTGGATTTGGTGTAATAATGAATACCTGTTGTTGAGTTTCTGCTGTTTTAATAATTGCAAAACGATACAAATAAATATCCGTTGACGGAACCTATTTCTGTTATATAAAGAGTTCAGAATGGAGCTGCGTTAGAATAAAGCCTTATTAGGGTTTTATAAGCTATTATTGATCATTAGCAGCAATCATTGTATACCGAAATCAAAAGAAGCTGCAATGTGTCATCGTCGCTAAGATGCCGATGAATTTTTCGCTAATGTGATAATATAATGAAAGTCTTCCCTTCTCTGAGCTACTCAATCCACCCAGGATCCACTCAGAGAACTCGCCTTATCTCGCATTTTAATTATTCACTATTTTGATCTAAAGGCGGCAGCGTGATTGAAAACGCCGTCGAAGTCCAAATACCGCGCTTATGAATATAAATGCCGGATATATCAACAATATTAGATCATTACATTTGTTTATAGATTTTTTTTCAATGAGAATATTATTTTATCAAACATAATTGTATAGAATAGAATATTTAATATTAAACATTTAACGTAAATTTCTACATATTAAGATTTCCGAATATTTTCGCAAATTCAAGCAAATAACAAGTATCTTTTTCTTTCTTTCCTTCAATTAAATTCAATAGAATTTTAGAGAAAATAATGTACAGACACTGAAATTACTGAAAGATGAGTTTCCATATTATATTTGGATAGAAATCAGTTTTAGTCATCAAAACGAGATGAAACGAGATCAGAAACGCGATGCGCATCTTTCATTTGGATGTAAATTTGAAGTCTTTCCCCAACAAGAATTCAAACATGAGATGTACTTGATTTAATAAAAAAAGGCACGCTCGATCTTTGAAGGTTTCCGCTCAAATTTGTTCGCACGAATCATTGCTGCGTCTATGCCAAACCTTTTATCGACCCCGAAAGGAAATGAAGAAAAGTGACCGTAAATTAAGGTTCTATTCACATGTCGCGCATAGTAGATTTGCGTATCTTTCCATGTCGAGAGGCAGATGCGTATTTATGGTTTCGCTTTAAAGTTTGCCAGCAGATCCTGCAACAACCATTGAGCGAAAGCTTATTTCCGCAAGTTTAGTTAATGATACTTAACGTGTGCAGCATGTAATATGCAATGCATTTTATTATAATAATACAATATGTTCTTTGCGAGAACGTACATGTTTATTGCACATTGTGCGCGTAGAATAAACTTCTTCGTGTTGCCTTATATATATATATATATATATATATATATATATATATATATATTTATATATATGCATGCAATTATCTAAAATTTAATGATTGAATTTGCAGGAGAAATGCATGGTACTTGCATGGTAAATGCATGGTCGTTTGCAATTTTCAATTCAAGTCTTTAGAAAGATTATAAAATTTCAAGGCTGTAAAAGCAGAGAATTGATGCTTCGGTCTCTAATTTCGCGATTGATTTAATCAGAAATTTCATGTAAATTTGTTATGATATTTATTACGATATCTTGCTCCTGAAAGATTTATCATCGGATATTCATTGACGTAACATGAATTCGATTCCGTGACTTAGAGGGTCATCCTTTGAAATGTGCACGATCGGATTGCATCAACGGATGCAATCATGCACTGCAATAAGAATAGACTCAAATGTCTCGGGAAGTAGTTCATTGCCTATTGATTATTTTCTCAGATATTTTCTCAGACTTTTAACTTTATGATTCCATCTTCCATATATATATATATATATATATATATATATATATAGTATTTTTCCTCCGCTGTTAACGTTGCATATGCTGATGCAACTTCAGCTTCAAACATACTTCAACAGACGGTTCTTCTAGGTCACTCAATATTCCAAAGTAAAACATTCGGTAACAATTCGTCAATTTTTCGATACGTGCCGTATAAACGTAAACAACAAAATACAGCGTGTTGCGTATATATGATGAGGGACGGTGTGCGCATGCGCGCGCAGGTAGGCAGCGAATGCAAATGTACGAACGGCCGACACGCGTTTTGCATAACTGCGTCGTCGAATTCCCTTCCGAGCGAACCGACACGCGAGCTTGTAAATAATTTGTATCCTGTGCCTCAGTCTCAGCCGGCGCCGCTCGTATCAAACCGGTTGATACGTCATCATTCATTTTTACTATATTATCATGACTCTTGGATATGAAAAGAAATTGAGAGATTCCGCATTATCGTATCAACATATTGCAGAAAAATCATCGCAGAAAAATGTTGTCCGACGACACGGATAGATCAATCGAGCGTTGAATCCAATCTCGCAATATTAACTAATTGATAAATCGACTAGTCGATCTCTCATTCATGATTCATTAATAATATTATTATTGCAGATTTGGTTTCCCGTTTAAACCGCTGTTTGCCTGCCATAATTGTAAATGTGATATACACCAATATAAATATACAATAAGACAAGACTCGATTATTGCAATGAATCAATGAAGATTGTGTCCATGCTGCGCCGCATTGAGATGCGATTGCGTAATCGCGAGTGAAGATCGGCAAGAATCTTTTTATATCACAAGAGTTAAAATCAGGGAAACAAATAAATGAAGATTATCGGCATAGAATAAACATGCAATTCAAATTCCAAATCGGTTTTGTATAACAATATCATTATGATAACAATATCGTTTTACCGATTATTGCGTCGTTACGATTTGTTATCGGTACGCTATTGAAAAATAATGATGTTGTGTATGTTTGCAATGTATGCGTATGCGTATGCGTATGCGTATGCATATCTAACATTTCAATGATACAAGATTCAATTTAGTCATTAAATCAGATTTTTCTATGTGAAAAAAATTTCACCGATATCTAGGTTTATTTATTTTGTTACGATTTGACTGCAATTTGATCTCTCTCTCTCTCTCTCTCTCTCTCTCTCTCTCTCTCTCTCTCTCTCTCTCTCTCTCTCTCTCTCTCTCTCTCTCTCTCTCTCTCAGTATGCAGAGAAAGCAGATTAAATCAATTACCGATTGAATTAAATGACGTTTGTGAAAACTGGTCTAATCTGTATCTATACCAGTGTGAGCTAGAAAGGCTGACAATCACCAACTAGGATAAAAGATTAAGGTTATCAGTACAGTACAACCTGACTTTTGTGTACGCCTATCTTTTGTATCATGCACATTGCAGTGATTAGTCTTCTCCCAAGTTCTAGAAATATAAGAACGACAAAAGTAGGTGACTAGATAACCGTTAGAATATTGATACAATGAAGTTAGCATTTATAGACGCTATAATATGAAAAGCACGAGAACGATGGAAATCAGCCCGAACAAGATCGGTTTCTCGAGATATATAATCTTATTTGCTGGAAGAATCGCAGACTGCGTCGTTGCTTGCACGTTATAATCTTACATATGCGCAACTGTGTTTATTACTTTTATCGACTACGTACTCAAGACGTGATGATGATATTTTACGAACTTAGAAATAATTGTCTCGATAATCTCACTCGGCGAGACCGCGCATGCATCGTGAGAGCTCAATCCAATGATCATCCGATAAGCACGATAAGTTCAATATTACATTTATTTAAGATCACGTATACTATTATCGATAATTCATGATGATTATTCATAATATCGCAGTATTCCAAAAGTTGACAGCTAAATGTTTATGTCGCGCGTCTTTAGTTTTATCTCACGGAAAAAACATTCCGATAATGACCTATTCTTATGTAAGCGCCAAGGGATAGGCTGGATTCCGTCGTGGCGGTGCATGCGATGAGAAGCACGCGACAATGAGATCAACAATGAGATCGACAAGAGATCTACTCGTCTCATATTTTGAACATTTGCGTTTTACGCAAATAGAGGAATATGTTCATTCTCGGCGGAGATCTTCGAATTTCTAAGCACTCGCCCGGATACAAATGCATGTTCGAGAAGTCCGAAAGCCGAAAATTCGGTCCATGGCGTGTTTCATGCAAATTACCAGAATTGAAATAAAAATAATCACAACATATGCGATGACATTTCGAACATATGAATTTTAAGCGTGTCATCGATGAATTTTAATCGCTTTCTCATTCAAAATTATATATGACCTCGACATTCTCGCATTGGAATTTCTATTGTGGAATGTTTCACGAAATTTACATTTGAGGTTAATATCAGTTGTTTCTTTGATTTATCTGTGATTCATTTTATGATAAAAATAATGAACTGGATTGTCATTGTTGCAAATTTCCAATGTTTGATGTTGAAGATTTTTCGATGATTCTTTTTTTCCAAATCAAACATACATAATTATTACACAATTATCACATAAAAATATAAAAATGTTCAATGCGCTCAGGCATTTTTCAATAATAAACATGAATGAATATTTTAGTATACTTTATCCCGCAAAAACTTTAAATGTCCAAATAATTAATTTTTAATTAACGGATGGTTAATCATTATGGAAAAATCGTCGGCAAATTAACCGAAATATCAAAGATCGCATAAAGTGACTTCAAATTTGCATCCATTGCGATCGGTCACATACGCAATTAAAAATAACCTTTTGAACATTGATCCCCGACTGTTTTCGATTCTCAATCGGGAAAGCTATTAATCGACCGCATTCGACATGTTCATGATCACGTAAATCGAGTATGTCGTAAGACGATACCAGACGGCCCTAAAGCGAGCCAAGGCCGCGACGCAGGAGCCGGGTCGCGCGCGCGCGTTAGTCGAAAATAAATGCACTCACCCTCCGGCGACGAGATGTATCGCCGTGTCGCGATCCAACATCCTCCGCGAGACACACGAGTCTGCTCGACGATTTACGGTAGCATGCACGTTTTCGGGACCGATGAAGTAACCACGCGCGACCGCAGCCGGGTCGTAATGGGCCGAGATGGGAAAAGGCGAGGCGCGTAATAAGATCCTCTTGAGATATAACTGTGAATACTAGAATGCTCTCGAGGAATCGACAATTCACAATACCACAGCAAATTGCGCCTTTATTTTCCTATGTAGTTTATTAACGAAACACACTAATTCTCGATAACATATCACACCGTACACTGTTTCAACACTACGAAACAACAGACAACTCCGTCCGAGATGGAAACGTACCACGCACTGCCGTCAGATTCCCCCAGATTTCTTACCATCCTGCTTATCTCCCACTTCTTCGGTCTTGTATAAGTTCGGTGATTTTGTCGAATCGAGTGCTACCGAGTGTGTCTGGTCTCAAGGATGAACTGCGATTGGTTGACGGTACAGCAAGCCGTCAAACATCACGCGAGTAGAAACGTGCAGCATTTATTATAGCATTTTCTGGGGAGTTTCGATGAGTTGAGAGTGGCGTTTGTGCCAAGAAAAGTGACAGAATAATCATCCACAATAATGGCGGCTATGGTGGACGATCAGAATTCGGTTGATATGAATGAAGATAAGGATTCATCGTAAGTTTCGGCACGGATTTAAATTGCGATGCCAATCCTTATACGTGGCTCGATCGTGAACAGTGAACGCGAATTCGTTTATCGCGATGTTACCGCGGCCGCTGCCGCCATTGCGACGCTCGGTGTACTTTAACCTAATCGAATCGTTGATTCACATCCGTAAGGCGGTTTTTTTTAACTTGCCGTGTTATTTCTTTGCAGATTTGATCAGATGACACACAATTGGGTGGATATCACTCAAGAATTTTTTGAAGCGATCACAGGTACTCGACCGATTATTGCTCAATGAATTCTTTTTTATCCTATGTTCTATGTCCTGAGCTATTCTTTTTCCTTTCATACATTTTGCGATGACCTTGTGCTGTAAATATATTGGCTTTCTTTGTCAACTATACGTATTTATATTTGCCCTGTCTAAAATCAAAGATTAAGATATGACATATATTTAAGAATAAGAGAGATATTTTGATTTTATTTGCTTGAAATTCATTTGCTTGAATTTTAATTATTTTTATTAATCCTGATTAAATTATAATTAATGATTTAGAAGATAAATTGAATTGATACAATATTGAATTCGTCTCTATTATGTTTCTCCTCCAATCTCAGTTTAATATATATTATATTATATATATATATATTTTTTATATAATTAATGTATTGATATATTAAATGAATAATTTTTGGATATTGTTATCTTATGAGGAAAAATATCTTTAATTATTTTATTTCATATTTTTATCTTTAGTTTTATTTCTAATATATAATATATATTATATAATTAAGTAATCTAATATTTATATAATGTATGTTATTAAATATATCCTTTTTAATCTTTCCCTATTTGTTTCTTTGCGTTTTGTATCTAGAGTTAGAACTGGGAGAATTGTTGCATGATGAGCTATTTGGCTTATTTGAGGCCATGTCTGCCATCGAAATGATGGATCCAAAAATGGATGCTGGCATGCTGTGTAATCGAGGAAATAACAAGCCATGTACCTTTATCCAGGCAGTGGATTCAGGTGCAATCAAATTGGATAAATTTACACCCGCCGAAATTATAGGAATAATTGATTCTACATATGCATGTATAGTCTCCTGGCTAGAAGGTCATAGTCTTGCACAAACTGTTTTTACAAACTTGTACCTGCATCAACCTGCGCAAATATTGGATAAACCTTTGAAGACTTTCTGCTATGCAGTATACAAAATAATAGAGATAATCAAAGACTGCATTAACAAAGCTTTGGTATTTGAAGAGGAAGATTTTCAGAGTGTTACATATGGATATAGATTACAACAAGATATTACGGAACAAAAGACGATATCAATGTTGCGAGAGATTGAAGAGGAGCTGCATCGAAAAAGTAGGATAAAACTTGTCGATGTCGAATCCGAGAAGGAGGTAAATTCTCCTTTAATAAATCTTGATATTTTGTTTGAGTGATTTATAGAAGACAATTTCTTGAATCTTGAGCATATGTTTATTTTATCGTTATGTTGATAAAATTTGATAAAATTTTATTACTGTTTATTTGCTTTCACTATATCATTTACTTGCAGTATAATGATGGAATAGCACTTTACACACGAATCCGATTTACTAAAGTATTCTATCAAGTATTAACTTTGATGGGTCGAAAACAACAATTGCAACAAAATTTATCTGATTGTCAGAGATTGCTATTTAATTGTTCTGATATGCTTGACATTATGATCGCGACAGTGACTCGCGGAGAAAAAGCTGATGAAGTTTGTAAGTGTGATGCATGTAGAAAATACTATATCTTTATCTGAAATTATTTTTGTTTTCTAATTTTTTCAACTTAATTCTTTTCAAGAATTTGATATGAGTTCAAACAAATTATTAATTCATGAAAAATAAATAGAGTTAAAATTATTTATATCTTTTATGAATCAATATTATTTATATGAGAAATGCGTGATTTTTAATTACAGCTAATCATCCGAACATTATGGGATTTGATCCAATGGTAAATCAAAGATTGTTACCACCAACATTTCCTCGATATACGAAAATCAAGCCGAGGATAGACGCTTTGGAATATTTGGCCGAACTAATAAATAGATTCAAAATGGTCATCAAAATTATGAATCATACTGGCTTCCACACGGCCTTGGTAATTAGCGAGAATTAACGTTCTTCGTTTACATATAACTCATATACAAAGTAAACGAATTTCCTTTTAGGATTTTTTCTTAGAATTCTCCCGTCAGAGTCCGTGCATATTATCTAGATCCATGCTGCAAATTGTTTATCTGCCTACCACTAATCGCGTATTCGGCGTGCATAATTTCGCAGATGTGCTGAGAGACGCAGCGCGAAATTTTGTCGCGCCACCTTCGCTAATGCCAAAGAGCACGTTGCTTCAAAATTATCAAGCTAAGGAATACGTCGAAAGTTTTCTGTCACATTGCGTCAGCTTATTTGGGAGTTTATTGCAGCTTAGTGGTCATAATAGAGCGAGGCAAAGGGACAAGTTGGCGCACTTATTGGAGGATTTTGCAGCACTGCAAGATGAGGTAAGAATTGAATTCTTCTATACGCACAATTTCTCTATGCACTCTTATTCTCTATGGGCCTTTCTTATATTGGATATCTGCGTTTTTATTAATTTTAGTTAGCTCTAAAGAAAATTCAAATCTCAAGGGAAATAATAATGATTCTATTCTGAATGATGTAACGATTTAATTTGATGATAACGCGATATTGTGATAAATATTTCAGGCAGAGAGAGTTGATGGATATTTGCATACTTTATCTATAAAAAGTGAATTACCGAGGGCTCACTTAGCCTGCTTCGGTACCTGGATTTTGTATCATACATTACGTGTGATGGTTATGTATCTCTTAAGTGGTTTCGAACTTGAATTATATTCGGTGCACGAATATCATTACATCTTTTGGTATTTGTACGAATTTCTATATGGTTGGCTTGTATCCGCGATTACGCGAGCTGACACATTCTTGATGGAACAGGATGTACATAACGATATGCATAAAGGCAGGGGCGGAAAGAAAAGCTCGAAGAATAAGAAAAAGAAATCGTCGTCACGGCCATACAATCTAGAAATATTAATATATCAGGCGTTACAAAATATATGTGGCGGATATTATAAAGTAAATGTTCCATAATGTATATTATTGGTCATAATATGTTTTTTACATATGTTATGATATATAGGAACATATGTAATTCAGTGCATGAATATTTTAGGCGTTAGTCGGTTTTCGCATCGATGGCAAAATACCGCTTCCAGAAATGCAATTCGATTCCGAGCGAGTAAGATATGAGCATAGATTATTGCCATTTTCGTCTTTGTTGACTCCACCGCCCGTTCACTATCAAGAATTTCTAGACATGACAAATGCCCAGATGCATAAGAGAAATGTAAGTTTAATTTTTAATCAGTTTTAAAATACGATGAATAATTCATAAGTATTATTATGAGCACTGTCCTTAATGTAATTTCTAATTAAGTAAGTTGCTTTAGCTACATAGCCTTCGGAATTTGCAGGAAAAAGTTACCAGCGAGATGCAATATGTTGCCGGTTGCCGACATTTTCATCAAGCAAGGAATATGTTAGAACGCGCATTATTGCTTTATCCGTCGAATAATCTGATGGAAAACGAGGTAAAACTATATTCGTAAAAATATAATCTCATAACTGACTTTGTTATTTTTGTCATTAAATTTCCTTTTTTTCTTTATAGATCAACACTTTGTTAAAAGTGGCAAAGACAAACTTCGTGGTATTAAAGTTATTGGCTGACGGACATAAAAAAGATTCGAAGGAACCACCAATTTTTGATTTCTCTTGCCATCGACATTTTCCTCTGATTAAAATAACTTAAATTGTGTATCTGTATCGATCATTTTCCACAATATAAAAAACACATTATTTATTTTAGTTTCACTTGTGCGAAAAAGATGTACCTGTTTCCGACTGAATTTTTATTTTTATCCCAGGCGCTTTTCAATGATCTCCTTATTCTATATATTTTCTTTTAGTATATACCTTTAGACACAATTGTAAATCTTAACTCTTTCAAGCAAATTTTAATTTTTTTTGAAACAAGTATTTCAGCAAGATAAAAATTTCTTGAAGGAGTTGAAAAATCTGGTGCTGTTTTAAATATAATCTTATGCACTAAAAAGTATATAACGATATTTGTATATAAATAACAATACAATTGCATCTTTAAGACAAATCTAGAATGATATTACGAAGATAATTGTATTAGTTTTAAGATATAAATTGATGTGATCTGTAAATACAAATACATGCAATATAGGAAATGATAATCTCTCAAATATATATTTTTTTTACATGTTGCATTTTGCTTTTTAAGTCTTGCTTGCTTCTTAAGTCTGACGCTTATTAGTCCTTATTTTTCACTTTATAAATTAATAGACATTTCCGTATTTTGCTTTTATAATATGTCTTTTAAAAATATGGGAGTTTTATGATCTTATCTTGAAATTCTGGATATTATAGAAAAGGGTAAAGTATATCATTTTAAAAAATCGATAAATAATATATAACAGATATTGCGCAGTTGGAATGTTAAAATCAAGATTGATCTAACAGAAATCGAGATATTTAACATCGAACGTGACTGTTTTGTGACATCTATCGATGTAAAGAAATGATTTAGGAGACATCGTTTTTAAAGATGATTGAAACAGAAAAAATTGTTAAACCTTATCTTGGTGGATGGCGACACAAAATTACCGGAATAGAATACTTAAATGCAAATACGCAGACTGGACCTCCGCCGAAACCATGCAAGGGCACATGCAGCAGAATGGTGCAAACCGCGCAAATGAAGGATGCAACAACACAATTGCTTCCTCATCGGGTCACACAAACGTGGCGGTATTTAATTCTTTGTACCTAAGTTTTTGTAAGCTAATAATATCATATTTATATTATAGTAGATAATAATAAAAAATATTCATTACAATTGTAACAATTATTTAATAACATAAAAATTCCAACAATTGTAACAGAAACTGACTTTATTAAATAAAATTACGTTATTTTATATTATCTTGTCCTTATAATAGTTACGTTACAAGTTTAAGTAAATATTTTAAATATTCATTTAATTGGATTATTAATTCGTATTTTAATAATAATTTCATAAAGAATTGAAGAAAATTTAACCAGCAATTAAAATTAAGTTTATAATATCCCTTCTGATAATGGAATATTTTACTTAACAAATTATGTACTTTCTCAGAATATATATTTATGAAATAACATTATTAAAAACATAAAATAACATAGCAAGGAAATAACATAGGCAAATTTCGTAAATTATAAATTTTATATTGTTAATTCAGGAGCGATATTTATATACCTAACGAAGCAGATAAGTACATGATTGTGAAGCCTTATGAGACTTACATGGAAATGGAACTGCGACTTGATTTTGATGGACATGCACGCATAATTCAAAGATATTATCGGGCATATAGATTGATGAAATACGTTAGAAAATGCGCGCAAACTTATCGTGAGCTGTCCAGAAATTGTAAAATATACGAGGAAGAGAAAATTATTGCATACAAGTAATACGACTAGAATAAACGCAATTATATATCTTTGTAAAAAAAAATATTTGTTTATATGTATAAGTAAGATAATCTGTTTCGTATTCTTCTTATGTGCGCTTATTTTATTTCTAAGAATAATATTATATATATATATATTATATATATATATAAGATATATATATAAGATTAAAACATAATAATTTAATAATTATTTAAATATTATCTCTCAAATTTCTTCACATAGATCTTAAACTCTTAGTCTTAATCTTTAGCTTTTAAAAAATTTTAAAAGCTTTTAAAATGAATAATCCAACACTGATCTTTTATAAAAATTATTCTTAAGTCCTTTAAAGCTGAGCTTTAAATAAAAAAATATGTTAAAATAAAAGTTTAACATATTTAACTTACATAAAGAAAAAAAACGTATATCTATATGCATCTTGAAATTATAAACTATAAAAAGCTCTAAATTTCACTTACTTTTAATGTCACAATATTTTAAGGATATTTGTTTCAGAAAAACTTAGAAATGTATCAATCCGAGATATTGCGTTAGTTACGCATTTTCAAAAGTGTTAAAAAACAGAAGATTATATTATAAGCTGTTTGTGCTTTCAAAAACACGATATCAAAGTAATTTTTCTTTAATGAGGTCTGCATAGCGGATCTTTCTTTCATATGATATATTCTGCGTATAACACTTTCGAAGATATTCAGACAATCTTGGTCCATATCTTGTACACGCGTCACTATAAAATCGTGTATTATAGTGTGTAGTCCCTTCTTGCAGAATACGACATAAACAGAACATCTTCCGCCAAACTTATCCACGATCGAGGGCAGACTTCGATATGCTTTATAGCCTGATCGAGAAATGGAGGACTGATCGTTTGACATACATAAAGTCACGGCTGTTCAAGGCCGGGCAGCGTGCCGAGAATTACAGGACCCTGGAGAGGACAGTAGATATGTTCAATCACATTGACAGACATAAACAGGCAATCAAGAATGCATACAGGAAACGAAGAATGCTTAAATTCTTGACAGTGAATTGCAGGCCGATACGATGGGATGGTTATAAGAGAATATCCATACAAATGATCACTACGAGAATTCAGAAGGCCCAAGAGTTCAAAGCTTTATACGACGCACTTAACAATCGCGATGTGGACTCTGAGCAACGAATGAAGTTACTGATAGCGTTGAAAAAATCCCTTGGAATACACAATTGTATGGAGGCGTTTGATGTGCTATCTCTGTTGGATCAAGAGATCGCATTGCTGAGTCGAAAGATCAAGGGCTTGTCGCTCGACTATCTTAACGAAAGGCTAACCTGTAGGACATGAGAGATTTTATGTTAATGTTAAGGAAATATTAATGGAAGAATTAGAAGTTAATGTTAATGAAAGAATCTTGTTAATAGCTGATAATTTAAAACAATCGAAACGATATGAGAGATAATTCAGGAATTTGTTTCACAGTCATATCGTTGATATTTATTAGCTGTTAATATACTAAAGTATTCTAAATAATCGTAAATATTAATTTACGAAAAATACTCGTATCAACATTAATAAACATTGATAAACTAGATACTAATTTGTCCAAATGTAGATACTTATTTGAACTTTGTGAGCATGTACGGCATCTGCGGCTGTGAGTGCACCGATGAAGATTTTCTAGACAATGAGCTGCGAGAGCCCTTAGAAACTAAAACAAAAATCTGTAGCAGTTGTTTGAAGCTTCTTCCTCATCGTAGATTTTTATCGCATACTAAAATGAGGAAGCTATCGATTTGTATTAGTGAGTAGTGACCAACATTGCATCTTCATTATATTAATTTACTTCATAGTCGATGCGTCTTCCACTTGATCAAGTAGCTGCGAAACTTTTCCAAATGATATATGGAAAAGTTATTTCTTATATACTTTTGTTCTAATTAGCTACATATCCATTTCAAGGTTGCAAGTCTCTAAGTCAACGTAACATCGCACACGTGGACTATGATCCCTACATGTTTATACTGAAATGCGTACGAGCCGACGAAACCCGCCGGGAGAGCGTTTCCGGTTTAGCGTTTATAATGCAGCAATACGACATTTATCATCTAGTCAATCATATCTGGCATGGCCGATCAGCGGTCAGCAAAAACGAGGACCTCTCCCTTCTCAGATTGGCCAGATATGAGAAAGACATCGAATGGTCACCATGGAATTGCATTCTTCTGACAAAAGATGAAGTCGACGTGCACTACCGTCTCGAGGATTTTAGTAAAGTGTATTCAATATGTCTGATAAATCAAATCCGTCTGGCGCATCAGATAGCGAAGAATTATTTCAAGTGAGCAACATCTTTATGTATCTAACCGATCAGCGCAAGACTTCTCGATTTGTTAAGCAATCCGCGTAAACGAGGAACAAGCATATGAATCAGAATCAGAATTTCAGGTATCGCTGGTGTCAATCTAATTTCTCATTAATACTTTCAGAGAATTAATCAGCATCGAGAAGGATTTCCAGGAATTATGCCTTTTTTCCTCAATTCAGCCGAGACAATACAAACCACCACTAACCGTGGAGACTTACGATCCGTCTGAAAAATACGAGCTATAAAAAGGGATTTTATCGTATCGCATTTGAGCGCGCACGTCGATCAAATTTCTCTATAACGCGTTTTTCGATCAATCCGACTTTGATACATCGAATGATATCTATTACAATTATATACTGATATGATCACTGGCATGACTATTGGAGATTTAATAAACCTTCATATATAAATTTTATTTTTTTATCAATCGGATTTTTTGCTGAAATAAAATAGATAAGCAGTTTGCCTATGTATAAAATCTGCCTAGACCATTAAGAGAAAAACAATAAAGCACGCTAAATTAAATGAAAGGAAAGAGAAATGAACGGAAAATCTTAATGCATTTCTGCGAACAATAACACAATCAATTCGAGGACTAATAAAACTTCAACATTTCTTTGTGACCTCGCGCAGAATTAAATGATAAAAAGGTTGAACAATTCCGTGCTACGAGATTCATGTCACGGTATAAACGCGTAGATATGGGAATAACGACTATGCCTTGGTAAATGGAATGCACAAATGATATTTCGACATCGCGCCGATTAGTTTGCCCGAATTAATTTCAAGTAGCACATTACACGAACAAATTAGATCATGAGTTTTAATTACGAGACAAATTGGACGTTATCGATAACAGGCATTAAAGTTGACAGTGAGTTGATTAATTCATAAATTTTCAATGATAAAAAGACGCGAATGCACTTGGGCAGATGTGGCAAAAAACAATATTGATTAAGTAATCACTATTTTATTAAAGTAATCATTATTTTATTAAGTATTCAATGTTCACGTCAAATACTAATTGTATAGCTATTTCCTTTCTCGAACGTCATAAAAAGAGGATACTAACGAAATAAATAAACTAACTTCTGCATCATTATAGTCGATCATATGGTGAATTTACATTATATACCATACATTTACATGACAATGTTATCCTTATAAATGCGATTGTAAAAAGATATATTTTTACTATATTACTATATTTTTACCATATTAGTATATTTTATAATATTACTATATTATGTATTTTGTACGTATTCTTCGCAATAGTCATACTCGTCATACTCAGCCATACTCGGTTATACTGGGCCATACTTGACCATAATTGGCTATACGGAACCATAATCGGTTGTACTAGGCCATATCTGCTCATACACGCCTTATTTGCCCTTAGTTGACCATAACTGAGAATAGTGGAGCAAACTTGAATACAATTGGCCACATTTGAATATACTTACCACTCTTGACAATAATAAAACATAATTGGACACATATGGTCATAACTGAACTATAATAGATCAAACTGGAATATATAACTTGGCCATATTTGCCATTCTTAGCATACTTACCGTACTTAGCAATACTTGCTATACTTGGACATACCGGGCCACACTTGAATATAATAAACTATGCTTGGTCGCCATAATTGGCCATAATTGACCATAGTTGATCATAATTAACCATAATTGGCTAAATTAAACTATAATATATGGTCAATACATACCCAAATTAAACATATCTGATTGGACTATAAGTAAGTATATCGAGACGATTTTGGCCATTACCGACATATTTGGCCACACTTGGCCATAAATGCCTATATTGTATCATTACAGGCCATAGTAGACCATGTTTGTCCATACTTGGCATAGTATGGCATACTTTGCCACAACTGTCATAATTTGCTAAGCTTGATCAGAACTGGTAATATGGGGCAAACTTGGCTATACTTGGCCATAACTGCCATATTGGACCATTATAGGCCATATTAAGCTATGTTTGTCCATACTTACCATAGTGTGCAATACATAGCCAAACCTGATATACTTTGCCAAACTTGGTCAATACTGATAATACTAGCGGCAGTATCCGTGCTATTACGTGCCATTATAGCGCGACGTCTTCACCAAATGTGAAATCTAATATTCACGCCAAGTTGTTGCTTCGAGCGCATATCTCTCGCGCTCGCACGTGTGAGCTCGCAGAACTTGGTCAGGCACGCATGAAGTACGCGTCAAGAGAGAGAGAGAGAGAGAGGGAGAGAGAGAGAGAGAGAGAGAGAGAGAGAGAGAGAGAGAGAGCTAGAGAGAGAGCGAGAGAGAGAGAGAGAGAGAGAGAGAGAGAGAGAGAGAGAGAGAGAGAGAGAGAGAGAGAGAGAGAGAGAGAGAGAGAGAGAGA